>VSDK01026430.1:105440-141964 GCA_009767595.1 Symbiodinium kawagutii | reverse complement strand
GGGGCGCCGGGGCAGAACCCCGCCGCCGTGCCGGCGCCTCCGCGGTCGCAGTGGCCGCCTTTGGCAGCTCGGTGGGCAGGGCCATGACGCGTCGTGCAAGGCCGAGGCTTAGGAGAGGCTTAGGAAGGCTGAAGGTGCGGGTTTTCGTTTTTTTCGTTGATGTTTTTTCCTTTCTGGATTCGAAGTCGTTGCTGGTAATTATCAGTTAAGTGAAAGAGTTTTCACCACTTGTTCGAAATCTACTGTGAAACGCCCAAACGGCGACCCCACACTCTGTTCGTGGTGCACATTCCCCTGTTTTTGGGAACAAAATCGCACTGAGGCAGATAGAGTTACGGGTGTCCTGGGCACCACCGCCATGCATGGTGCTGCAACCGTGGCAAAAAGCCTCCCAGTGCCGAATGCCGCTGCAGCCCCTGTGAGTATCAGTGACTTGCCGGGCTGTTGTGCGTGTTGGCTGGGCAATCATTTGATTGGGGTTTGATTGATACTCCATGATTGCACTCAAAGGCTGCCTGGTACATGTTGATTTTTGGGACAAGTGTTTATTTGAGAGACATGGCTCGCATCCCCTGTGCCTCCATCTCCTCGCTAAGGTGAATATCGAAGCAGGTTGGTGGCTATTTACGCTATCCACAATCCTAGCAACGTGTCGAAGGTGGACTATTTGCTTGGCAAATACCAGGGCCAGGAGAATTTGCTGTACAACAGTTGCTGCCATTTGCAGAATAAGTTTTATGTTTTTTAATTTTGCATGTCTGCATGTCTGCATTTTTCTAAGGGGTAGCCTCTAACCATCCAAGTTCATAACCACAACTAGTTGGGAACCCCCCAGTTAGGTCGCCCCATAGCCGCTGTTTCTATGCTTCTTACAGCCCGTTTCCCCAAGTTGGCACAGCCTGGCCTGGCCTCGGCCTAGGTGTTTGTACCAAGTATCAGATCCCTGAGACCTGGGATGGGCGGCAGCCATTGCAGCCCTCACCGACCGATGAATCGACGAAGACCGCGGAAACTGGTTCACCTGTGGGATCCTCGGGCTCCGTGACAAGTTGTGGGGATGTTGCGGTGGAATGTCATTTGCTGACATCACGCATGACGACATAGACTTCCTGTACACCAGACAGATGGTGTGTGTGTGTGTGTGTTGGCACGTTTTGATAAGCAAAGCACTTGAAAGCATGGGAGTCAGAATGGAGTCCGAATCATTTTTCTTGTTCTTGTTGGGCTTAGTTCTATCCGGTTGGTGTGCAGCTGTTCCTTTCTCAAACAGACACCCGCGCCGATCTTTCTCAGTTGGTGTGATTTGTTATTTCCATTTGCTATTTGTCAAGCCTTTCAGCTATCCGGTTGCGGCTTGACAATACTTTGTGTGGCAGGTTGGCTTATCGGAAGCAGCTCCTTGGAAGACGTTGAAGGTGCCCTGCCTTGAATTGCAATTGGAAAATTGCCTGAGTTTTGATCACATGTTGGTTGTTGTGTTGCGTCGCACATGCACACATCACTGAGGCATATTTGCGCAGCCGACTTTTTTGATTTTCAGAGAAGCTGGCCCTTAGAGTGCTGCACGTTGTACATGATCTGGCCATCTCAGGTGAATTCTTCCAAGACTTCTGAAGGCCTGGAAGGGACACTTTGTTTGCTAGTTGGGGGTTCTGCTCGTTGCATTCCAAGACATGACGGGCCTGGCGGAACGATGATTAATGGGTCACACAGGGATCAGTAGAATTATTTGTTGTTCAGCTGCTTGATTTCCAAGGCAAGGGGAGTACAAGCTGAAATGATGGTTCAAATAGGTCCAAATAAGGTCCTTGTGGGTGGATCGTTGACCCAGTCCCGGAAGCCTCACACTGGAGGAGCGGAAGATGCCCCACCCTGGGCTCGAAAGGTGCGACGCCCCAGGCGCAAGGCAAATCAGTTTCTGAGACCAAGCAAGCTCGCCGTTGCTCGCAATTTCTTTCCCTTTTGAGGGGAAGTTTCTTGGTGTTTTCTTTTCTTCAATGCATTTGTGTGATTCACCATTTGGTAAGATGGCACTATGCTGACAGTATGCCGCTTTCATACGACTTAACCTCCGAGGCCAAGCGGAAAGAAGAGCTTGCAAAAGTTGCCTCCCAACCCGAGGACGTAGATGGAACTTAGGCACTTCAATTTTCGTCATTGAATATCCAGATGCATGGGCGAATGTGTTTCAGCGCGAAATGCATGTTTAGGTGTAAATTTCTCTTTTGGTTGCCCCTCATTTTGCAGTGGAAAGGCCACATTCCACTAAACTAGCTTCACTTGAATTAGCCGCTTCACTTGGCGATGGTTGTTGTTGTTGTTGATGATGATGATGATGATGATGATGTTGTTGTTGCTGCTGTTGCACAGCAGTTGCAGGAGCCTGCACCGGCTGCAGCTTCAAAAGAGGCACATGTCGGTATGCCCCTGCAAATGCAGTCTCAAACGAGCCCGCCAAACTCTTTGAATTGATATCAAATGGAGTGCTAGTTACATGGTGGTTTCTTTAAATAGAACACCCCCAAAATTTTGACAAAGCACCATGTAGTAGTTACTAGTTTTGATTCACCATGATTAGCCATAGCAAGATAAAGAAATGTTGATCATAAAGGTGAATTTCAATTTCGTCAGCTAAGAGGACGTGGGCAGCCTCGCTCTTGGTAGAAGACGGGACTTGCGTAGACTTCCAACACCCCATCGGTGACAACTTGCGCAGTCGGAGTTGTCACAGTGCTGGTCCTGGCCAGTTTGACCAGGTAGAAGAGCTTGTGGCCATCAGCGAAGCTCTGGCGACACTACAAACTCTGACAGAGGTGCTTGCTGCGGTGTGTCTATTTTGAAAAAAAACCCGCTGCGACGGGTTTTTGCTTCTCAATGGATCGGTCACTGCCGCCTTGTCTCTCAGCATGGCCTCTCTTGATTCCCCAAGTTGAAGGAAGAGTGGGCATGTCATGTATGGAGAGCTCACCTTCATTCCAAGCTTGTCGTTCCGAGATGTGTTTGGAGTGCGCGCGGTTGCATTTTGCGTTAGCTAGTGCTACTCCCACACCGTTCTCTCCCTTCCCTTGGAGGACATGGGTGACCGCAGCGTCCCATCTAAGCCCTTGAGACCTCCGCCCGAGCTGCCATCAGCAAAGGCGCGTGCTCACAGTGTGCAACGGTAACTGCGCTTGCTATCAACAACACAGGTGGTGTTTCTGTCGCAGATTCAATTTTCTTTTGATGCCGTTGGTTGGCTTGCCAAATGTACATTGATATCGAACTTGTTTGACTTCGTTTCTTTAGCCAAATGCAAAAGATTCCTGTAAAAATCTATGGCATTTTTTGCCAAAGAACTTCTTGCATTTCGCCCAAGCTCTTGAGGGCATGGCTCTCATCGACCAGTTCCTTGTGGGGGAGAAGTCGCTCGTCTTTGCGTTGCCGTTTCCCAAGGGGTGCAACCCCTTGGGACGGTGGTTGAATCGAAGGGCTGCAGCCGGCATTTATTTGTTGCTCCCCTTGGGAATACCTGGTGTGACATGGTGTCAAATTTGGAGAATACATGGCTTTGAGTCAATATTGACCAACAATAAAGGGGGATAAGTTCACCAGAAGGGTTTTGACCCACTGGTGGGTCAGGGGTACCTGATGGTTGATCACCAGACAGATGTTTTTATCGTGGTGGAACCAGGGTTACAGGGTTTTGACCCCCTGCCACATGGCACTATTCTGCAAATGGTGTAGGCATTGTACTTATTCCTACTGTTGTTTTTCATATTCGTCTCACGGGTTTGGAATGATTTGGCTGGGCTTATGCTGTGGGTCAAAAGGCAGTTTGATTTGCTTACTCCTTGACGCCGGTTTGTTCCCCGACTGCACATTAGCAGAAGGAGCCTGAGTGAGAGTTGGGAAGAGTATGGCCAAGTGTAGGCACCAAGCAACACAAGGTTCAATCATTACATCTACCACCGTGAAATCCGCTGACCAAGCTTCCTCACAGATCAATTGTTCACCCTCTAGGGTTGCTGCTGCAAGCCCAACCGCGATCCACTGAGATGACACCCTCATCACCCTGTTTGAGGGGCATCATTGGACTGGTTTTGCTGCTAGCTTTTAGGATTGGCTATGCCTTTTATTTCACAAGATCAAAAGAAGGCATCATGAAACTCAGCCATCAGAGTTTGTTCCCTCCATGTTTACATAACAGCAAACTGTGCCACTCAGCTGACGTCGGGTGCGGGGGTCCAGCTGCTTTGTCCGTGGCAGTGCCAAGTGCCTCCATAAACCCCATATTTTGCAAGAGTGTTTCTCTCTCTCTCTCATCATCACGGTATTTCCACCCGAATCTTCAGGCCAGAACAAAAACCAAGACAGCCAGCAAAGGCAAACAAAATTCCTCACATTCAGAGAGGAAGTCGTACTGGATTATCACACGTTTGCCTCCTTGTTTTGTTTGGATGTTTGTGGCCGTGTGTGGGCCTAGCTTTTGCACATTGGGCATGTCAGCCTGGGTAATTTTTGATTGCTGCCGTGCTTTTGGTGTTTTTGTGGCGGTTTCGTGCTGTCGTCCTGCCCAGCGGACGTAATTAATGCTTTGCATGGTTGTTTGGCATTGACAAGGGGTCCGTCTCGATATCACTCTAGGCTCCACAATATTTGTTGCTGTTTCTTTTCCTTCATGCATGGACAGGGACAGGACCTCACTTCGACTTGTAATTTGAGAGCCGTCCGAAATCGTCAGACAATTGTTCTGACTGAAGCTGAATTGAAGCTGCAACAGTCATTCAAGGACTGACTTCTTCTCAGATGAGGAGCGTGCAGATGCCGAAGCTTTTCTGTTTTCGCGAGGGTGGCTCCACTTTCCATTTGCCTTGCTTGATTTTTGTTGATCTTTCTTTGAGTTTCTGCATTTTGTCGACCGGGTTTGCTTTGACCTATGGCCACTAGGAATGACTAAGAGAGCCCTGACAACTGCAGGAGACGATGGTACGGCGACCGCCAACACCACCAAGACCAAGACGGAAGTTGACACCGGCGCAGCTGGAAGCACCACCGCAGCCGGAAGCACCGACGCAGCCAGCAGCGGAGGCACAGCCAGACACCACTGCACTGGTGCACGTTGACTCCGGTCTGTGTTGAACATGTTGAGGGATGGTGGTTCTCAAGCCATAGGGAACCCAAAAATGGTTGGTTTATTTCTATAAATGACTAGGAATGGATGATTTGGGGGGTCCCCTATTTTGAGAAACCACCGGATGTTGACTGCGGCAAGTGGAGTGTTTCCACTTTCTCTTCAGGCCGAGGTCTCTTCCAGAGAGAGAACCTCCCAGGATGATGCTGCACCGGCTACACCTGCTACTGACCCGAGACGTTGGAGCCCAAAGGTAGTTTTTTGATGTTGCTTGATATCTTTTGTCGCAGGAGGCGGCTGACCATGGTAGGAAATGTCGGATGATGAGCTTTTGCAAGAAAGGTGACACGATCCTTTGTGGGGAAGACAATGCTTTCTTTTGACGACTTAGCGTGTGATGACGCGTGCTAGTTTCAGACTCGGGTTTGAAGTTGTTGACGCTTGTGACCACCGAAATGCAGACGAACAGGTTCGACAGCAAGGAATTAGAGTCAGTAAGACTCAGAATCTAGAAGCATAGACTCGTAGACTCAGCAAGAACCTTGGTACTCCTTCCTTGTGACTCAGTCATAGAATAGGACCGCACAAATCCCCAGAACCTGGGCACCTTGATCTCCCCCTCCGCCGAGGCTGTGCGGTTTCGGATGACGAGGTGGTGGTGGTCAGTCGCAGCACTCAGCTCCTGTGGATCAGCGATGGCTGCCTACAATGGCCTACCGTACTCACAGCAAGATATGGCGAGTTGGGTCAAGCAGTTAACCATCAACTTTATGGCTTCTAATGACCAACCAAATCATAGGGAAAACTGATGAAAACTGGCTGGTTAATGATAGATGATGGTGTTGAGGATGACGGTTTTGAAACAATTTGCTGTTCCACTTCGAGCTGGTATGAATATGAGCAGATACTTGCATGCATCAAACCTGTTTGTCTATTGCTGGTTAATGCATATGGCACACATTATATCAATGTAAATAGAATTTAAAACACTCAACAGAAAGAATGCATCATGTGTGTGGCCTTGAAATAGAGGTCGCTGTCGGAAACTGTTCGAAACGTAACACAGCCGAAAGGGCATGGCAAGTTGATGTAAACAACTGTATTCTTAGGCTGTGCTTGTTTTCGTTCGCCTCTCCTTTGCATTGCTGAGTTGTGAGGTGTTAATGGCCGAGACGCAGGTTGGGACATTTGGGAAGTGGGAATCTGGGAACATCCTGCATCCATTTCATTCGGTTGCGCCAGTGGAAAAACAGAGAGAACTCAGTGCCCACTGCAACCGACTTGCAATTGGCTCCCAGCTAAACTGCACGCATAAGAAAGGCTGAACTTGCTGAGTCATGTGCAGTCAAGATACCAGAGAGTTGCCAAGACCAAGATCCGTGCAGGTAGAGATATGGACGAGGCCTGGTCCTGAGGGTCGCAGGCCCAGTTGGCAATGTTAGATCCAGGTGACTAGGGTCCTCATGCTGAGCTGGGCCATTTAGCATGTTCCTATGTGCCCTACACAGTGCTCCTGTTTGAAGGGAAGCCCGGCCACTGTTGTGGTGTAGCAGTTTCGGGTGCCAGTCTATTGCCCGTGTATTCCGACCAGCCACATCACTTGAAATCAGCGAAGCGTTTGTGGAAGCACCGTGTAGATGCGCCGGCCATGTAGAAAGATGGTTTTCTCTCGACAAAGCCTGATCACGATCAGTTTTGTCGTTCACAGCGGGGTGCGACGATTTGTTGTGTGAGTGGCTGGCTGCTTGGACAGCTGCTTGGTTGGTTGCTTGCTTGCTTCCTTGCTGGCTTGGCTTGGCTTGGCTTGGCTTTGCAGTGTTTTGCCTTTGAATTTGCCTTTGCCCATAGTTCGTTTGACTTGGCTTGGCTTGGCTTGGCGTGGCTTGGCGTGGCTTGGTGTGGCTTGGCTTGCCTTGCCTTGCCTGGCTTGGCTTGGCTTGCCTTGCCTTGCTTTGCTTTGCTTTGCCTTGCTTTGCTTTGCCTTGCTTTGCTTTGCTTGCTTGCGTGGTTGATTGACGTGGAGTGTGTGCAGTGCGCCATTTGCTCAGCTGTCAGTGTCAGGATGCAAAGCTAGGACTGCTGCAGCCATGCCATGGTGGATGTTGCAGAAAATGGAGAGCTAGAGAGACAGAGGGAGCCTATTTTGGGCTGTTAAGTCACCAAATTTGGAAATATGTCATGGTGACCCATCCTCATGCACTAGTATCCTGTGATGCTGCCTTGGCTAGGCACAGAAACAATGCATTTGGAAATTGTCAAGTTGGCAGTGTGAAAAGCAGAGTCCTGGAAAGCATGCGTCACGTCGTGCACAATGAGCACAGGAGAACAAATGAGACAAGCCTTGGGCGCTTCTTTGGAAGCCAGCAGGACCTTCGGTTCAAGGTCCATGTGTCCAGCAAGAAGCATGGGATACCCATTCAAGGGTGTGTGTGTGTGTGAACAGACAACCTGATGAAAACATTTCCTTACTCCATGGTAGAGGATACTTTCGTTTCCGGCATTCGGGCAACCTCTTGGACATCCCGACAAAAAATGATGCACGATGATTGGATGAATGGGATGCAGGGCTGAGCCAGCGAAACCTCCGGTGCCATCCTAATTATATATAGTTCTTGGTATCTCAGCGCAGGAGAGAGGAACCTGCACAGATGGCTCTCCCGGTGGAGAACTTAATGATGGCTCTGACATGGGTTGGGCATGCGACCTTCTGTCTTGCATTCCAGGAGTGCTTTAAGACACCAAAATTTGGACCGGATTTCAGGTGGTGCCCATGATGGAGCCGGTCGCTAATGAGGTGGGGCCCGGGCCGAGCCTGATGTTGGGCATTTCAGCTTGGTACATTTTTATTTTCAAGTTTTTATTCCCTTTTCCTGGGAAGACTCAACATGTGTTTTGCCTATTCTCAATTGAATTGGCGACTGTTCCTACTGTTCCTTTTCGTGCCAGGCTGAGCTGGAGGAGGCTTCGGACAAGGCTTCAGAGAAGGCTTCGGAGAAAGTTTCGGAGCCCCAGGTTGGGTCATTGAGTCCTCCGTTTTGCAGCATGTAGGGTCCATGTTAATGTTGATCCAGGATCATATAATAAACCCCTGGTTGATTAACTGGGGGGGTCACCGTTTTAAAGGGAAACCAAGGCTTTTAGAGGATACCCCCTATTAATCAACCAGGGGTTTATTAGTCCTGGGCCACCATTAATGGCATCCTGGGCAACACTCCTTCGTGAATGAAAGGCTTCGGAGAAAGCTTCGGAGAAGGCTTCCCAGATGGCGCCTGAAGCGCCAGAGGAAACCCCCGATGCCAAGCGGCTGGCAGCTGCTCGAGCGGCAGTGAAGCGTGGTGCGGAGCTTCAGATCATTTGAGCACAATGGACTTCAGATGAGCTTAGGATGGGCCTAGGATGAGCTTATAGGATTCAGGAGGACACAGGAGGACCATGTTTGGCTTAGGATGGCCCACTTGGCATCTCGAATCTCATGAGGAGCCACTTAGTGATTCATGGCAGCGATCAGGTCTTCAGGCCAACGAAAGCGACTCTGACAGTGACTCGGAGCGCTTGGGGCCTGGGACATGGGTCAAGCCAGGTGAGTCTTGTTGTGTTGGTGGCTGTCATTAGCTGGCTGGTGGTTGGCGTATCCCTACATCCGTTTAAAGGGAAGCTGCAAGGAGCTAAGCAGCTACCAGGAGCCCGAACCAAATAGTAGTTAGGGAATTGAACCAAGTTGGAAGAGCTGTGTGCAGAGACAGTTTGACGTGGAGAGGAGTACTCAAGCACGAGCTCAGAGGATGAGGGGGAGGAGGTGCCAACACTTGTGAACACGAGCAGTGTGAGACAACGAGTTTAACGTGGCTCGAGTTCAGCTGATCCGAAGCTCTTCTCGCTTTCCAGC
The DNA here is from genome assembly GCA_009767595.1 of Symbiodinium kawagutii. Lineage (NCBI taxonomy): Eukaryota > Dinophyceae > Suessiales > Symbiodiniaceae > Symbiodinium > Symbiodinium kawagutii. The sequence goes on along the minus strand of VSDK01026430.1, from coordinate 132,968 downwards.
AGAAGTGACTCCGGCACTCGTTGCAAAGATTGCCCTCTCAGGCGCCGCCATTGATGGCACTTCCGGTACCCACCGGTGGCAGTGGCCTTAGATGCATTTTTTTTGAAAATATGAGGTGTGACAAATGGAATGTAATTTTGTATTAGCCTCAGGATTTGCTCCATGAGGTTCGAGGATAGAGTGTTGTCATTCTTATTATTTCCTTTAAGAAGTTAGTTGCCATTACTGTTTTTTAATGGAAATTCTGCCACCACAGCCCTTCAGGCCCTGAGCCCGCCAACCTGAATGGAAGTGCTCCATCAAAACCGACTCTGCGCGGCACCAAGCCTTCGTTTGGGTATGACCATGGCTGACCATGGTCATTCATTGGTAAAGAGGTAGCTGGTCGGTGCTGGTGATTGACACTATCACAAGCCAATGTCTTACGGAAATTGATAGGCCATTGATATGATTGACGTGACTTATATGACTGACATGACTGATATGATGGTTTCCTTTTAAACGAATTGCTTGTCACTCTGTCTTTGTTCGAGGGCTCTGTGTTGTTATGCACGCGCAAAATCGGGGTTGCAAACAACTGATACAGGGCCGTGCCAATCCAGTGCGATCAAGTTGCTTGAGAAGTGTTTCCCGCATCCTTTCCATCTCCTGAGGTCGGCCGAGGATCAAGAAGTACGGCTAACACTCTTAGGTTCGCATCGGGAAGACATGTTGAAAGTATTTTTTTTTCGATGATAATATAGATACATTTAAGTAGATTATTAGTGACCCTAGTTTTGTACATGATTAATCAGCGCTCTCACATGGATTGATGTAAACTTAGGCACATGAAGACGGTCTATTTGTGGGCGTACATTTGACGGAAGGGATTGGCAACAAAATCGAAGCGTTTCTTGGATCCGCGTGTGGCGTTGCCCGCATGGATTTCAAGGAAGCTCCCAAGCCATGGCTTTGATTTACGGTGGGTCCATCTTAACTAATTAATGAACCCCCCTCCCCAGTTTAGTGCTGATGTTTTACCAGCAAACATAGGGCTTCATCAGCAGCTGGATCTCCCATCATGAGAGATTGTGATGCGAAGTGGTAGTTGGAAAGTAAAGGGTTGGCACTCTTCCATCACCAGCAGCCTCCAACAGGAGAGGGGGTCCTTGGTCAAACCCTTGGGACAGCGCTTGGGACAACCCGTGGGACCTGACCCCGCGGCACCTCAGGGCAAGTCTTTGAGCAACTGTCAGACGGCACTCCGAAGAGATCCACAGTGAAGGCTGTGCTTCGCGAGTGTCGCTGTGGGCCTGGCGACATGGGCGACCAGTCGTTGCATACTTATCATACTTTAGACCAGGATTTGAAAACTATGGGCACATTAATGTTGGTATCTGATGATCGTATCTACCTGTTGGTTTCACTAATGTTTCATTACTTGATTGGGGGGGTTACACTAATCAGAAACCAACATAAACCAACATTAATTACTTATCTACATTTATTTCTGCCTAAGCAGGCATTTTCAGGTCAACGCAGAGCCCACCCATTTTTTTTTCATTCCAAAGTGTCTGGCAGGGGATGCAGCGCTTCGTCACCATGGCTGGGGAACACAGAAGAAACTCAGCTCGGGGATTTGGCGCGGCTATAGGGGGCTATAGGGGGCTGAGGGTGCCGAAGCAAAGCAGTTGATTTCTACGGCTTTCAACAGGTTGAGGAAGCAGTTGCACAAATCTAATCCTTTGGAGACCAGTGATTGGCTTCAGCAGCACACTAGGTTCTGGGAAAACATCTGAAGCTGCGCATAGAGCCATGCATGGCCTTGCGCAGAGATCTTCGAAGAGCAATGCAGTTGGCTGCTGGATCAGCTTCAAAGCTTCCAAGGGATGCAATCATTTTGGACCGGCAGTATCATGGCACCTTCAAACAGTTTGTCGGTTGCAGCTACATGTTTCTTTGTTGTAAGTTCAAAAAATCTACAAGTGATAGCGCAGTCGGTCTTTTCGAAACATCTTCCGCATCGAGTCTCATTCTCCAGCGATGCTGTTGCAAAATGTTACACAGCGCAATGAAATGCAATGAAGGAGCATGCCCACACCAAGCACACACACACACACAACAAACACCGTTGAACCAACGCCCACAAGCGGCACCACCGTTCTTCCGTTCGACAGATGCGTCGTTTCTGGTGGGTTTTGGCCTTGCTTCGCCGGGCCGACGGCGATGCCTCTGGAGATTTTGTTGGGACGCACAGTGAGAACGATGGCCTTCAAGATGGGCGGCACGACCGCTTTCCCTGCACAAGGCAGCCAGAGGTGGTACCATGGGACCGTGCCCATGTCTTCAAGATCAATCATGAGCCCTACACAGACGAGAAGAAGGCTGGATGCAAATTGCCTTGACATGCCTTGAATTCATTCCGCAACGGCCTGTCGGAGGGTTACTCAATCGAAGAAACCATGGCAGTATGTTGGATCCAGCTGTGACTGAAGCGCCATCAGTTGAATCAGCAGTTGCCCGGTCCCAAGCTGCGAGGTTTTCGTGAGGAAAGGAGAGGTGCCCCCGCTGACACAGGTCAGTGTGGCAGATTTCAAAGAAGGGGGCTACTTCGAGGCGCATGACCATGAAGACATGTTCGAGAGCCTGGGACTTCGCATTCCGATGCCTGACTCCCTGACGGTGCTGGAGGTAACAAGGTGTAACAAGGTTGATAAACAGATCATGCCATGCTGGGTATTTCTGGTAGAGGCTATGCGCATCATTGACGCTTCTACTTATTCTCAACGGTGCATCATTCGAATGATTGTTCCACGTCTTTTTAAGACATTATTCTGTGGTCAATCTTTCTGCTTCCCAGCAGCCTGAATACGGAAATCCCTGTTGTGCATAGCATGGTCTGAGAGACGTGGTGCTTCTAGGGGCTCTTGTCGAAACATTTTTTCACATGCGCTAATGAAGAAGTCCATTTGGTTTGAACTGTTGGTCTGGGAAAATTGGGGATGATGTTACAAAAGATGGAATTCATCTGGAACTGTTGTGATGAGGTTGGGGCACATCTTACTACAAATCATAGTTAATGCCGCCAAGTGAACCCCGGTATTGATAGAAATTAGTTGGAATACCCGGGATTCACATTTTGTCAACCTCTGCCGTGGTTGGCCGGAGCAGGGCATGCGATTTTTTTCTGCGCGCAAAATATGAACAAAAATCCTTCAAATGCAAGTCTGAATGGTATTGGTCGGGGCATCCCCAAAATGACATCAAACACACTCAGACAGTCACGGTTTTGAATGTTCAGAAGCTGCAGGTGTAAAAGCATAGACTTTTTGCCCATGTTCTGTCACAACTACTAGACTTCAGGAAAGCTGTAGTTGGGGAGTGGCTCCAAAACAGAAGGGTTGGGGGGGATAAGGAAATGACTTCGGATGTCCAGGTCTCGTTTCTCATTTCAGGCTAGTAAATCTTGCGGCATACCCACACACATGTACAAACATAATCACATATAGCTGGTTCCTCGTGCAGGGGCATCAGAACGCAATCGAACTGTTGAATTTTTGCCAGAAGAAGCTTGCCGGGAAACGTTTTGGCTCGGCCTGCCTTTTGGCTGAGGATCTTCTACATTCTGAACGGAACCGGGAAATTTGCTATCACAGAACGAGGCATGAACGGAGAGCCGTGGAGCCGCGTGGAAGTGAAGGCTGCAACTCAGTAGCAACTCACGTCAGGACAAACATGCAGTGTACTTGCCAATGTCAACCTGTCAAAGAGCCACCTGGACACATCTACCATCCACCACTTTGTCATGATGTCCTACTTTCTTAGAAGGAACATTTTTAGTCGCTGTGCTGTGGTCGCGGTGACTCCACTGTTTTTCCTGAATGCTGCAGAATTTCCTTGCCAGCCCCAGGAACCTGGCTTGTTTATGCACTTGCCACCCGGTGTTCAACATGCCACTCACCTGCAGGTGGCTTTCAGATTCTTAATTTTTTGTGTTGGGCACTTGCTCACCCCCGGCAACTGGCACATTGGTTGCCTGTCGGTAATATTCTTGTTGAACCTGAGTGCATACCATGACTAACGGCTTGGATTAGCAGTCAGGATCGGTTGGTGACAGCGAGCACTGTGGGCTGGACATGCCACGCTGAGGCTGGCTTGACTAACTCTGGATTGCAATTCCTGATGGTCGGAGCTGCAACAGAAAGCGACTGCACCAAAACAGCCATCATGGAAGCGACAGAGGCAACCGCGCCAAAGTGTCTCCTGGAACGAAGTTTTCTTGGTTGATGGTAACCTGCACACGCACACACACACACACAACACACGAGCGAAACAGTGAGGTTTTTGAGCGGCATTCATCGATGGTTTTGCAATGTATGTCAAACAGCGGTCTAGTCTAGGGGTTTATCGAGTATCATTGTGAAAACGATGCAAGACAAGATAGCTTGATGCAGTACATTCATTCACGTATAAGGTACCCAAATTATCCCAAATTGGGGTATTTAATGCATGATGTGCATAGTAGCATAGGACTGCGCACCATAGTGAGGATGAAAGTGTTTCTGAGCACATGGTGTAAAATTCGAATCAGAAAATTCAGCACCCAAACAGTGCACCCCATACCACGTACCTTGCATGTGAGTACGTTACTGCAATCTCGGCACACCAGCTGAGGCACTGCCACCACGCGATTTCAGCAGCTTCGAGTAGCCGAGGCAGAGGATTCAGCAGTTGCATAGAACTTGTTGAGGGCACAGGTGGAAGTGATGGAGGCGTTGTGAAGCAGCAGTTTTTCTCTTAGTTTCAACATGTATCAACCATGTTTCAGCGGTTTATCAGCCACTCTTCAGCCGTAAATCCGGAAGATTTCGACAGCTTGCGTTTATGCGGCTGCTCCTGTCTCGCTTCCCAGCCTTTCGGTGACCTGCAGTTCAGGTGGAAGACCTGCAGCTGTCTTCAACGAAGCCACGCATCCGACGGCGCTTGCTGCAAAATCCAGGCGACCAGGCTGATGAATGGTGTGAAACGACATCATTGGCGCGCGCGGGGTCTTTTTAAAGCATCTCACGATATGGCGAAATATTGTGAAATATTGGGGTCAGTCGGTTGCAAGTCAAATATGTAGGTATTTGCAAGTAGGCATGAAGCCGACAGACACTGACCTGGGTGTGGCTCCTCGAAACATGGATTTTGTGGGTTGCTGGGCATCCAACATTGCTAAGCTACAATTTTGGAAGTTGCCTCTCGCCTTTGTGTTTGTCGATTTTGAGGTTGGTCCAGCTGAATGAGCCAATGAATGAATATGTCAAGCGGTTCCAAGGCCACGAGACTTGTAGACCCAAACTGGGAAATCTGTATTCAACATTTTTTGATCATGATTCATCGCATTACTATCCATGGTTTGAATCATATGATACGATCAATGATACTATCAATGTTACTATCAATGATACTATTAATCGCATTACTAAAACTAATGAATTGATGGCTATGAATTAATTTGCCGTCCCACCAGCTTCATGGTAGATCCAGCTCTGAATCGCCCGCCGGTTCCATTGGCGACGAGCTGCCCCAGTTTCCATTCTCTGGATCTCCGTTCGCTGGGGCAGTGACCGAATGCTGCTTTAACATGTGCGAACTCGGGAACGCGAACCGTTGGGATACAACACCAATGTTCGATACACAGAGTCATTCATGATAACTATCATGTGGATAATTCCTAACATTGATACATATGCATTTCGAGATTTGTCAACCGTTCATAGTTATGAAGAATCAACTGAATCACTGACATATGAGATTATATGAGTCTATAAATTTAAATGCACACATATATACATATCATCATCCATCATCATTATCATTATACAAAATTCTATATCATATTCTATACATAATACAGTTATATCATTATCACTCTTCAATCTCCAGCCGCTTCATCAGCCCTTCACATGGCCCAGTAGCTTGACCGACGCTCCGCACCTGCAAGGCGGGATGCCCAAGGTGAAGCTTTTGGAGCACATCACCGTTCCGTACGGGGAAAGCGGCTCGCTTGCAGCCGGCACTGGAAAGCCCCAACCAGCCTGACCGGCTGGTGGATGGTTTGATTCACATTTTTCAGCTATCATTTACCTATATTTACGTAATTTTTCATATATTTAATGAGGATTCATTTGTTTAACCTTTTTTAAATGTTCATTTATTTCATATTTCATGGCATGCAGATTTTTCATTATTTCCCCAAGTGTATTGGGAATGTTTGGTTGACTTGCGCGCAATTTTCATAGATTTGCGTCAACCACCAAGCAGTAGTGATCACTATAATTCACTCATGAACCATTTTATGACCACTCATCAACCACTACTTAACAAGTTATTCACCAAGGTTATAGGGCTTGGAGCCACTAGGCAGTTAGTTCTGTTTTAAAGGCGTTGTCTCATTTACCACGGGCCACATGCTTCGGGGTTCCTCGAGGTTACGATGGCACTGACAGCGCAGATGCCGACTCCACGAAGGTGAACCTGTGGGGGTTGAGAGTTGGGTCGTGGAGTTGTTGAGATGAGATCCACAACTGAGTGATTTGTCCACATATGAGGTTTTTTGAGTTATTAGATGCGTCCTTTGATGTTTTGACACATTGTTGTTCGTATTTGTTGATCCCTTTTGATCCATTTTGATCCATTTTGATCCCTTTTGATCCATTTTTATCCATTTTGACCTTTGAAAATCGAATCCCAGCTGTGGTCCAAGACAGCTGGAAGGCACCAGGCATCAGATGCATCCGATCTCTGAATGGTCTCCTTTCCTTCCAAGGTCTTTGTTGCCCTCGAGGGTTGGGGTGGCATTCGTTTCAGCAAGAAGACCAGCTTTCTCGAGAGCAAGAGCGTGGCCGTGGTGCCGCCACATGCTGAACATACCATCACAGCTGCCAGCCCTCAGCTGACGATGTGCCTTGTTTGCAGCCAGGACTTCGGCGGGCCATGCCTTGAGGGTCTCCTGGTTCGTCAGGTCAAAATGGCGTGCCATGGTGGGCCATTTTGAAGGGCTATGCGGAATCAAAAAACGAACGAAATGATAGAGAGTATGAAATGTGCCTCCAAGCTTGCATCAATGCATAGTTGGACTACAAGATCACGGTCCAAGAAGGAGGGAGACGATGAAAATCAGACAAATTCATGACAAATTCAATGCTCACTGGTGATAAGTTCATTTGTCAACGAGATCAAGATCAGCTGGGAAACGCAACACAACACCAGAACGACGACAGGAAGAACAACAACAGCAGCAACAACGACAGCAACAACAGCAGCAGCAGCAACAAGAACAAGAACAAAAACAAGAAGAAGAACAAAAACAAGAAGAAGAAGAAGAAGAAGAAGAAGAAGAAGAAGAAGAAAGAAGAAGAACAACAACAACAAGAACAGCATGCCGTGGGACACATGGCCACCACATGCTACCGTCACCACCCCCGCCACCACCAGCACCACCATCACAAATAAAAGCTTGGAGTGACCCCCTCAGACACTTCTTGATGCTCAGAATCACTGAGTGGCCTGTTTTTGCAAACCGTGACATCTTTGACTCTGATTGAGATACCAGACTTGTCCCCAGACATTCTGACGGAGAGTCATGCTTGTGACAGGCTGCGCTTTGCTGTTGAGCCATGCAGCAGCACCCACGATGAGCTGTGATTACTGCCAGAGCCAGTGGGCAGTGCGAGCGGAAAATGAAGAATCTGATTTGAAGGGGTGTGTGGAGCAGTCTCAACTCAATAATTCTCAAACTATTGAACTGCTCATAACTTATCACTCTGTAGATCAGGCATCCGTAAAGCTGACGGTCCTTCTATATTACTGCAGGGCGTTGCACGTCCACGTGCGTGGCAAAATGATGTGGCTGTCTAGTTCGCAAACCCCGCGTACAGCCAGAGGTCGTCCTAGGGGTGTCCACAGTCCCACACGTATGACTTCATCCTGCAACGAGATCTTTGGAAGGCGAGACATCTAAGAGTTCTTTGCAGTCCAAATGCGGCCCTCAAAGGGAACAACAGAAAATGCAAAAAACATGGAATAGCTGGTGCTGTTAAGTTGTTGGAAACTCCTTTCAAGTTAAGTCGTAACATGTATTTATAACAAATTTAGCCATATATATATATAACACCTACAAAGCATAAAACAACTTGACCTATGGGTGACATAGTCTATGCTTAAGATTTGCCAGGCCAGCCCCCGTGGGCCCAAGGGCCCAAGCAGCTGGCCCCCCAAGGTTGGCTTCGATGGCTCGGACAACGAATGGTTGGAAGAGTATAAGCCCTGAACTCAGCGCGGAGATTCGCCGAGTCTCCCGGGGTGATGGAAAATCACAGCCAGGTTCAGCTGCTCCAACTGGGGGCTGGTTTTAATGTCTTTGTTTGGATCTATATACATAGTTCTGTTTTTTTTGGCATGTTTGAATGGTTCTTCATGGTCTTTATATATTCTGATTTGCTATATTTTTGGGACTCACTGTGTTTTTTTGAATTTACTGGGCTTAAATTCCATGTGAATCACCAAAAGGATCACCTATTCATGGTTGACCTGATGCTTAACAACTGCATCTCCATATGGATGGCCACGTCGGGCAATGCGCTCCGAACGAGCCGCCTGAGTCAAGGTCTTTGTGCAAAGAATGGCCGGGTGCCCCAGGGCTCAACCTCCTGTGACTGCGATCATGGTCTAATTATGATTTCTTGTAGTGGTAGATCCAGCTGTCAGCCACCGCCAATCAAACATAAATAGCTGGAGATTTATCGTTTCTTGATGTTCTTGGCAGTTCTTGGCAGTTCTTGGCCATTTCCATCCTTTTTGAAACCTCAAGTGGATGATGACAAAAAAAGAGTCACATAATGTAAACATGGCTTGGGGATGCGCCATGTGGCCATGTGGTTTAGTCATCGGTCCTGCCAAGGAAGGTGGACCCAGCGAAGGGCTTCACTCAGGCACACTGGCTGACCCATGCCGCATGCCAGTGATTTCTCCCAGTGCTTCTTCTTCCACAGATTATTGCAGCAGTAAGGGCTGCATTCGGATGGGCTGGCTCCATGATGGTTGCAGAAGTTCGTGTCCTGCGAAAGTTCCTTTGAAGATCTTCGAAGTAAGCACTTTGTCGCAATTTTCATTTCTTGTTTCTTCGTGTTTTAATTATCTTGATGTGAAAATGAATAGAAAAGACAGGGTCAGACATTTCCATGAGCAGATAGCTGGAAGAAAGGTGACAGTAAAAGTGGCGGAAAACCAAATTAAATGAATCCTATAGGCCTATAGGATCCTATGGGAAAGACGTGGTGGCACCGCGAGTTAACTTTTCTTGCCTTCACTAAGCATGCAAAAGTGCCCGATATGATGATCTCGTTTTGTGCTGTGCTACTTATTTTACCTGTGTGGCCGGCCTTTTTGAATTTGGATTTAACACGTTTTTGAAAGCGCCAAATAGACGAGCTTTTTGGTGATCCTGTTACATATGTTATATATGATATAGTATTCCACTTCAACTTTTAACTTCCAACTTTCAAGGAAGCGTCGCGCGTAACGCTCGCTTTGAATGCTCACAACTTCCATCTTTCAACATGTTTATCGTGACGCTTTGAACTTGAAGCTCGTTTTTGAATTTTCTACCAGATTGATCATTGAAAGATCCACGGAAAGAGATCCTTAATCATTATCATGCCTTGCACAGCAGAAGGTCCATTGGGTGGTTGGTGCACGTTTCTTCGCTAAGTGCTTCACACTTTGGGGTCTTTTGCCGGGACGCTTTGGAGCTCTGGCAGGAAGCCTTCAACAAGATGGTCAATGACCGGCCCTGAGTTGTATGTTTGTGTGGCCGGTTACATGTGCCTCTCACGGGTCAATGAAAAGGCGCAATGTTGAAGGCAGAGAAGGTAATTTGGCGCATTTATTTTGTAGAAACGCAGTCGCAGAACAAATCGACAACGTGAATTATGAAGACTTCGAAGGGGAGAAGGACAGAGACTGTCAGCTTTTCAGCCATCATCCACCATCATCGAGCGTGATGATTAGCAATCAATAGTACTCGTTATCAACCATCATGGTTAGTCATGGTTAATCATGGGCATTAAGCACATGGTATAACGTATAACCATCATGGTAAAACTAACCATCATAGTATAGCCATCATGGTATTCCATCATTGTATAGCCATCATTGCATTTGGGTGGCTAAGGATGGGTCTCCCAAAGGCGCGTTTCACATCGAGCTGGGCTGGGGAGCATGTGAATCATGGCAAGACATGACGTGCGCTGAGTCGTGAGGCAGCTGGTTGGGCTGCAATGTTTGGATGATCGACATGGTCAGGATGATCTTACAGATTTTGGGGTCGGATATTTGATGATAGTAGTCATGGTCAGGCATGGTCAGGCAGAGTTGGAGTCCCTTGAGGCTGTTACTGCAGCAACGATGAGCTGAAGATCATTCTGCACAAGATTCTGGCCACACCACGGGTGCCGCCCGCAGTACTTTCCGCGAAAGCGAGGCGCAAGCTGCGGTACCGGCACCTGCAAACGTGGCAAGGGGGCGCTGCGGTGCTGCTTGATACGGTCGATTGTGAGCTAGAGATCTCGTTTTCTGATTCAAAAAGTGGAAGGCGGTGGTTCATGGCTTCATGCATCACATAACAGTGTGACTTCGCTTGGATTTTCCAAACCCCTTGTCTAATTACACCAGGCAATGCTTTGACACCTGACCTCTTCAAGTGCAATAAACCGTGGTTTTTTGAAGTGCGCCAGGAAGCAAGCCCCTTCCTCGCCAGTCTCAAAGCCAAAGAAGCAGAAGGTGGAAGTCCAATTTCAGTGAGCCACAACGCTTCCCAAGGGCCAACCTAAAGCTAGCTCGACACAGAATTATCCTGAAGAAATGAAGGGACAAGAATGCTGTTGGTTGAATAGGTTGAAGATGTATATGTAGTCGTGTGCTTGTATACCCGCAAATTTGTGCAGCAGGAAACTTTGAATCGACAGATAGAAATCCCAGACTGGAAGAGTTGTTTAGGCCCAAGGGGAAATTGATGCTCAGTGATCATTCTTTTGAACTTGACGCATGCGTACAAACGATTGATGCCTACACAACATGCAGAATCACACTGCGAACCTCAGACCGCTCACATACTCGTCTCACCTGCGAAGAAATTTAGCAGGAATGAGGAAAACAAAGCGCTGAAATCATTGGAATTACTGGATGGACATCACAACGTGCTGGGATGGATGTTGTCAGTAACTGTTGAATGTAAGCAGTGTCCGTCGCTATGGATGCAAGCGGGGGGTGATCACAGGTGCAAACGCAGTCCTGGACACAGTCACCCTTTGATCAAAGCCCGCATTGGTGTCTAAAATGATTTTTTTGGGGCATTGCTGTATCAAGCTGTTTTTCAACTTAGGGGACCCCAAGAAATGCTTGCTGTACTATTCAAAATGGCAAATATACAGGATGATTTGGGGGTACCCCTATTCCGAGAAACGTCCATGTCTATGTTATCCGTCTTCATCCTATGTTGTATTTGGAGGGGGGGCAGGATGGACCCAAACATGCGGAGACTGCATGGTGTTCGAAGTTTCGGCTTAAGTCCGACTGTACCAAATGATGTGCGCAGACGGTCGAATGGCGGACAGGGTGATGTTCAGTGCGAACTTAGGTAGCCCCCACTGAGCTGATCAAACGCACAATTTGACAAGCACGTTGGCATCTCTGAACATAATTTTGCTTGAAAGAAGAGCACTCTATGGATTTAGCGATTCTTGCCCAACTCGCTGGTATATTCTTTGCATGCATTTCAGAACAGAGTAGCTGGGACTCATTTTTGCTTCTTTTGATGGCTCCAGCCATGCCGAGGCTCGGATTGCAAATGACGTAGTTTGTGTATGTTTGTCTATGTTTGTTAAATGTGTGCGCAGAAGAGGAAGGCACACGAGCCTTGGTTTACACACCACGGGAAACACACTCCAGCACTACGAGGAGTAGGCCGTTTTTTCTTTGATGGAGGAATCTTTGAAAAAGAGCTCGCCGCACAGACCTCAATCCTTGGCATCCTTGGCAGCTCATCCGCAGGCTGCTGCTCAAAAGTCTATGATTTCGATTCAGAGGTGGCTGTGAATCGTGATGCCGGCACACATGACCAGATCGTTTTTACCATTGCGCAGAATATCATGTGCATAGGTTCTACATGCGTAAGCTGGGCCATATTCTTGTATGAAATCGACCGGAACTCTTTGGGTTTCCAATTCATCTTGGGAGAGTTCCAGGAAGAGTCACTTTATGCCCTGACTTGGGTCCTGCAAGCATTATTCACCCAAACCAAGTGAAAGTGATTTGTGGGGATTAGGTTAAACTTAGACAGCAGGGCTCTAGTCTTGTTCTGGCTCCGCCGCGAGCACTTGAAAGTGGCATCGCCCTGCTTGACCTGTCCATCAGGTATGGCAATGGAAATGGAGATCGAACCACTTGCTGGAGCATTAGGTTCGCACACCAAAGGGAAATCTTGGGCTTTTGGCGCTTGATTCGTTCGATTTTCGTGCAATACTTTGCAACTCTCATGATCCCTTACCCGTTCAAAAGGTTAGTCCCTCATCGTTCAAAATGTAGCTACTAGGGTTGGGGGAATCAGCAAGGACTGAGTGCGCCAAAATGATGACAACCATGCAGTCTTTTTTCTTTGCTAGCGGCTCAGAGTTGAACGTGACGAGAGTGAAAACATTCTCTCGTCAGAGGTGAGGAGTCCCCGTTAGCCTCCAACCGTTTGTTTTTTGTGTCCTTTCTTTCTTTCGTTTCTCTGTTTGCTTCCTTCTCTCTGGCTATCGCTCTCGCTCTCGCTCTCTGTCTCTCTCTGTCCCTCTCCCTTTCCTTGTCTAACTCATGAAAGTCACAACATATCTATATCCGCTATATCTACCTACTTGTCTATTATTTTCTGCCCACATGCATCCACCCATCAACCTAAAGATATTTGCATATATTTGCTATAGCTGTAGCTAGCACTCAGGCCCTTTGTCCCTCCGTTTGTTTGAAAAAGCCTGGGCGGTGATATTTTGAGATCAAGTTCTTCCAGATCCTTTTCCGGCAGTTGAATGGAACTAGTGGCAGCATTTGGCGGCTAACTCCAAGCCTATCCCAATCCACTCGGCCCTCGCCTTCACAGGTGCTTCATTCTGTTGGGCCTTGGGTCTGGGCCTGTTGGCCAGGCGTGCGGCTCGGATCTGACAGACATCCGGAAGCAAACGGCATGTCTGCCGCAATGCGGATACATGTGCTTGATCTGTATAAGCTTACTTGGTTGTTTCTCAATAGGCTTAGCTGGTTGTTTCTCAAAAATAGGGGTGCCCCTAAATCAAAATCATTTCTCTCAAGCATTTGTTTGGAATAAAGCAACCATTTTTGGGGTTCCCTACTTTCAGAAACCCCTAGTTATGTTGAGCTGAAACCCGTAAGAATTCTCCCCGCCAAAGACACGGCCTAGCAACAACGAAGATCCATTTGCCAGGCCGACAGGTCCGACAGGTGATGGGATTGGGCCTCAGAGATGTCTGAAAGTATGCCGTGTTAGAGGTCTCACAACATCCAATCACCCAGGTGCAATCACATAAAATCACGTGAAATCGGGTGAAGTCAGGTGAACTAGGACATCAACTGTAGGTAACGTGGTTGCATGATCAGTGGCCAACAAATGTTCGATAGTGGGTAAGAATGGCTTGTAACAAAAGACCACGGTTGATCATCGTTGATGATGGTCAACACTGACTAATGTGATGGTTGTTAATGCCCAACAAAAAAGTTCAATAAAGGTGAATGATGGGAAAGAACCTATCAACAACAGTCATCAGCTATCAGCAACTATCAACAACCATGAAGCTATCATTGGGGCCCGGCCCATCCGAGGTCAAGATCCTTCTACGGCGGTGCACTGGTGAGCCGCAGTCGAGGGGAGAGCAGAAAGGGGCCCCTTTTGAAGCCACGGTAGGTGGATTTGTCAATATATCAACCATGTTCAACCATTGCTTTAGCATGTTTTTTTAATCATGAAGCAGTCATCGGTGGTTGCGAATAATGTTCCTGTTTGTTGTTGATTGTCGTCCTGGTTGTCAACCGTGATTTCATCATTCTCAGCGCTTCTCAAGCACTAGTAAATCTAGCAACCATTGATAATATTTTTTAAGCATGATGTGTTACTGACCCGTGTTGGCCATTATTGACAAGAAGTAAAAATTAACAATTTGAACAATGGTCGGCAATTATAGATCTATACTGTTCGGCAATGGGTAATTTAAATTCTTTAGCCCACCAGTACTATTAGTCAACCATTATTGGCTATCAATCATTGTTAGCCATGGTTGACCATGATTGACCATTATTTCCATCATTAACCATTAGCCATTGTTTTACTTAAGCATTGCTAAGCCCAGCATCCACAGCTGGATCTCCCCAGAAGCCGCCGGAAGCCGCAGGTCTTTGTTGCAGGCTATGGATTCAGCGTATCTTCGGCGCGCCCGGGGAGTCGCTGTCAGAGTCATCAGAGAGGTCCGCTGAATGGTTGAGAATTCATGGGAAATGATGGTGAATGATATGGTTAATCATATGGTTAATGATATATGGTTAACGATATGGTTAATGATATGGTTAATTAATGATATGGTTAATGATACGGTTTATGATGGTGAATGATCGAAAGTGATATGGCTAATAGCGGTTAATGATGGTGAATGAGAATCAACAAGGGTAAATGATGGTGAAAGGATGGCATGGGAAATAGTGATCAAACCAATAACTGCAACATATGGCAAATCGTGATCAATGGACATTCATCAAGAGTTGGATCAGTTCATGTATGACTGCTGCGGTAGGACTGCCATAGCCACTGAGAATTGCATTTTTGTCGGGATACTCTTCAAAATACTTTGCAGGCTTCATTGGTTTTCTTTTAACTCTCACCCCAAAGATCCCCAAAGCAGTTTGGATCAGTCCCGGGGCGCATGATGTCACAATGTCCTTGAGATCATTTTTTCGCATGTCTTGGAGCTCTGCCTTGACACCGCCATTGGAGACCTCAAAGACTCCGCTACAGTATATCAAAACTGCGTCCAGGATTTTACAAAATATCAAATTCCAAATTCAACAAGCATTGTAGCTCCTGTATCCTTCTTGGATGTGTAGGTTAGAACCTGTAGGACCTGGGTTTTGTGCGACTCTACTTACAGTAAGTCATGGTAAATCACCTCCCTAAGCAATTTGCCAGTTGCGCTAGGCCCTATCTCCCAAAGCTGATACTCCAACGTCAGCTCCGTACATGGCATCATTGAGTGCAGCGTTGCCCTTTTGTGCGATTGCTCAGGGCTACAGTGATAGGACAGAGAGAAGAACAGTTTTTGACTAGGATTCAAGGTTCAAAATGAAGAGCCATGCAACCCGTGGGGTTTCAAACACTCCAAATTGTCTTTTGAACAAATTTCTAGTGATTGTGGCGAAAGCGCGCTGCTGACAAGATGTTGACTAGACAAAACTGGATGAATTCACCAGTCTTGGATAAAGAACTAGTTGTTTGAGCAGTGAGTTCAAATGAATGCATAGACAACAAAGTCAGGAAGAACGGGAAGCCAAACTTTGATTTGTGATGGCATCTCCATGTTTGAAAACCTTAAGATCAGAGTGCCCGAGGCCTCGTGGTACAAGCTTGGCCCTCCCAGCCATGGATTGTTGCGGACCGGGAAGCTACGTAGAACCCGCTCATGCACGGCTTGGATCGGCTTGGGATGTTATGGCTTCGGATCAATCCTGGGCTTGTGATAAGTGAAGGCGCCGATCCGATCAGGGATTGCCATTGGTTGAACTTCTATACTTATTTTTTGGCCGTGGCGTAACGTTTTCCTCGAAATCACCGCTTGCAGGTCTCTTTCCTTTCCATATTCTTATGGCAGTCTGGTTCCCCTATATATCATTAACCAGTATCTTCCTTCTTATTGTTGGTTATTATACCCCATTATTGGATGGGTACTATTGACCCATAGCCTTATATTCTTTGCATTCTCATTTTTCCCTAATATCAGTGATATCAAGGTCATCTCAGTGTTTGGGGATTCAACCGGTCATCATGTCACGGTAAGTGTCGCCGCCCACGCGCTTGCCCTGACGGATCTGTGGTGCCAGGCTTGCGCAAAAGATGCCCAGCTGTTTGGAGGCACATGGGAACGGGCTGTTGGGAGGAAGCGATTGGGAACCAGGGTACCATAGGGTACCTATATGCCCCTTAAAGGGGGAGCGAGGCCAGGAGCTACCAGGAATGTTCTAAGCAAATGGTGGGGAAATACAAAAAGAATCCTCCTGAATCTTTGTTCCTGAAACAAGGGCCCGTCAACTTGAGTGCGCAAGTGCAGTTTGAAACTCCAGATTGCCTTTAAATGCCTTTGATTAAATCAAATGATTTCATCAAAGTTACAGAGTTCTTCTGCCGCATTGCTTGGAGACAGATAAGCTCTGACAGGCTAACCAAGCACGAAACTGCTTGACATGTAGCTGACATGGGTCGAGTCCAAACAAATGGACGGTACACACTGGGCGCTACAGCGCATGGCCTTTGTTGGAAATAAACTTCAGGTGAAAACCCGGGATATCGCGGTGCTGTTGCTGACGTTTGAAACGGTTAACGAAATGGAGGTTGGGAATGCTTAGATTCAAAGTGAAATTCATCCACAGCAAATAAATAACATCAAGCAACAACAGTGAAACATCCTTCACAACTTGAAATCAACCATAACATATGGATGTTTCGCAAAATAGGCACCACCAAAAATCGTTGGCTGATTGCCAAATAATGGTAAATCAACTGGGTGAGAACCGCGGAACCCCCAATTTTGCGAAAGCATCAGGGGACTGTTCTTCGTGCAACCGCCTGCGAGGCGGCTTGCTACTTGCTCACCTTCTTAGGCGAGGCAGCATCGCATCCTGCCAACCATCAGTACAGGGCAAAGTTGCGCTCCACTTAAGGCAATCATTTCTTGGTTGGCCCGATAGAACGGCTTGTCTTAGAAGTTAGTGTTGAGGGCCAGTTTGAGATGAAACAACTTATTTTCTTCACTTGTTGCAAAGTCATATTTTCGGGCCACTTGTTGGAATTCATGGGTGTCACGTAGCAGGATATGAATCATGCACACGGGATTGTTGAAAGCAGATCGCAATGTTTGAATCCAGAAAACACTGAGAAAATCCCGAAGAGAACTGCAACTCCCCCCAAAATTCTTTTCGACACGCCACGCATTTTTTCCAGCAGCAACAGCATCAACACCAGCAGCAACAGCCAACTCCAACAGTCTCCTGGCTGATCCTGGCTGCATCCCAAACGCAAGGTGCCGCAACTTTGCAGATCAGCGCCCCTTGGCCAACGCAGGCACGTGTGGCCCCCCGATGACGTACTCAGATACATTCGCTTGTTTATTGTTGATGGATTGTGATGTTGATTCTTCGTTGTTGGTCGTTGGTTGTTGCTTGGCCAATGGGCTATTATTGAGGGATTGGTTGTTGGTTCTTTGTGATATGTTAATGCTCGCCAGGCGCTTTGGACCAGCACGACTGTTTCGTTTTCATCCGTCGAGTTGTGGGCAGGAACTGATGTCTATGTTCAGGATATGTATGTCCTGTTGGGTCTGTCAATGTCCCCACGTTGCCATGCTTGGCAAAGTGGATGTAATTACAACAGTCCCAGATTGAACATGCCAGACAGCTGGAGGCAATGTGCTTGTGCAGATTGTTTCGTTACCATCTGGTATCCACCTGGACGTGTCATGATTTTGTCGAGCACGAAAGACGACTGATGTCCTATCACATCAGTGCATACCACTGCGTATTCTTCAGGGTCATGGCTGTGGAATTTGCACAAAGGCATTTGACCTCGTGCACGCGGCACACAACTAGTCTGACAGCTCATGTTTCGTTTGATTTGCACACTGCATTGCCCTTCTCGCAACTGTCTATGACCTGATAAGAGCAGTGGAAATGCTCGCTGTTGATCGCGGATATCATTCGTACATTGAATCCATTGAAGCAACCGATTTTTTCAAGCATTTGATCCGAAGCAAATGCTGCTACCAATCCATTTGATCCGAAGCAACTGAATTTGTCAAGCTTTGGTAGCAGCATATGCTGATGATCGGACCGCAGCTGGCAGGGTCCATCTTACGGTCTCGAATCTCTACGGCGCCTGGAGGGCTTTGGTCAATTCCCAGCAGCTGCGCTGGCAGTGACTCGGCGAGCGCAACGCGTCCTCTGCCCCTGCCGCCTTGTGCTTGTCGTCCATGCTGTGGGATGCTGTGGGATGCTACGGGTCTTGGAATCTGTCCCTGTATTTTTTGCGGTGCCATTTCGATCTTTCTTAGTTCAAGCTTTACAAGTCTATCTCAGGGTAAATGCTTGCAACAGACAATTTTTCAGGCTCGAAAATCATAGATCTTGTGCCATATTACCGTGGGGGTTCCGTTCAGTGCGTCTGAAAAAGTAGGCGCGCTTTCTTCAGCACTTGGCACAAGGCATATTTGCTTTCTTGCCTCATCTGCTTGTTCGCCTGCACCTCAAGTGGAGGTGGTAGGAACGTGGACATGGGTGCTGAGTAGTGCTGAGTATCCACAAATGGCGGTGCCATATGGTGCCATTGGGTACCCCGAAAAATGGCTGGTTTCCATGTCAAAGAATCACTGACTGATGGTTAAGGGAACATGGCTTTGAGATGCCAAAACATGGACAAGTTGAGTGCTGCCAGACCACCCAGTAGCTTGTTGTTGCTTGTTGGTGCGACCGTTGAAGAGTGTCAAAGATTTGTGCATGTTGTTACCCGACAGCTTTTGCCAGACTTCAGATACTTCCATGATTGTCGGGTGCTAGGTGCGCGGTTCTTGTGCGTTTCGGCATGGCATTCAGACAAGGAAGCAACTGAGCAGGAAGCAACCCCAGGAAGGCAGAACCTCTAAAAAATCAAGAAGCACCAATACTTTCAAACCAGACCTTACAGAATTAAGAAGAATACTGCTCCCGCCAATTCCCCACCCGGTCAAAATTTCGACCCAATGGCGATGCTCATAGGCTCCCTAACGTAAGTACCCTCGGCTATGAATGGCAGCAGCGATGAGCTAGGAGCATTAACCATTCTTGATGGCTATCAATCATATAATCAGAATTAATTAACCCTTACTAGATTGCTAGCCTATCCAACAAGTTCATTTTTTAAGTTTCAGCTTCCACTAGGCTGGAATTGCATTGGTCTCCCACACCGTGCTGTTCCATCCTCAGTGCTGCCCGGTGATGCCAATTGGAGGTGCAATGGTTTGGCTTCGCAATCATGCAAGAGAAAGATAGAGAAAGCACATATCTGAAAGGAAGCTTGAAAGACATGTTCTAGAACCTCAGGTTTGTGTACGTTTTTCGGAAAACCACTCTTTGCAGCAAGACTTTCTTGGGGCCTGAAGGACACGTTCTACAACCTCAGGTTTAAGAAGCGCATCGAGAAGTGAGGGGAATTAAAAGCGAAGCACATGGGTGAGAATGTCAAGTGGCTTGACATGCTTTGACCAAGGGATGCTGGCACACTTCCAAGCGAAAAACCTTTGGTGTGGGAACCTGGCAATTGCCATGGGAGAGAATGGGCAATCAGACAATAGAGAACTAAATATGCTACCAATCCTTCTCCAGAAAGTTCTTTGTTCGAAGCATGTTCTTGTGCAAATCCTGAGCTTCTATTTGAACCCTTTTAAACAGATTCTGCGAAGGGTTTGTCGTGGAAATGTCATCCCGAGGATCGCTTTATCGACCCTCCTCGTTTGACGCTGTGTTTTGCTGTGCTTTGTGGTGCCGGATCCGTAGCCACGGAGCGTGGGCCCGAGTCAGTTGAAAGCTCTCGCATAAGATGCGCGCCATAGGAAAGACTTGAGATGTCTATGGATATTCTATGTCTGTATCGGCTTGTATCAGCATTGTTGAAATGACATTCTGCCTCGCAATACTCAAATCAGCCCAGATTTTTGTCGAAGATGTCAAGTGTACAATCGAAACAAATTTGGTCTTGCCAAAGCCAAGAAACGGAGGCGGTTGCTGTCAGCTTCCAACTGATCAAATGATACCAAGTACCAATTGACATCACCTGACCCGTTTCACGGCCTTGCATTTTCACCAACGAGGGCAGGAAACTGGCACAACAGGTTGTAGAGAGGTTTCGAAAGGTTCAGTTCAACCTAAAACTGGGGATCAAGACTGTTCACTCATTTCGAAATGCCCTCATTTAAGATTGACCCTTTGCTTTTTGAAGGATGCCCGTCCTTTCTTGTTCTGTCCATGTCCCAATCCTTTCCATTTTCGATTTTGTTTTGACACCTCTTTTACTGTCCACGTATGTAGCTGTGCGATGTCTCATCCTGCAAGGAGTTTTTCTCTGAATTTGCTGCTTACTTGCAGGTTGGCACTTTCCATTGGCATAGAGGCAAGGCTGAGGGGGCCACCAAGGTGTCAGATGAGGTGGATCATGTCCGCTTCATTGCCTAGACACAGGATGGTAGTTTATGCCATTTGTTTGTTGGATGGTGGTTGGTGGTTGGTGCTTGTTGGTTTGTTGCTATTTCTGCTGCTGCGTATCCCCGTCGTATCGGGCATATGACTGAATACTCGCTGGTATGCACGAAAGTGGCAGTGTTTTGGCTTGGGCTGTATCCAAGATGGTGCCCAAAGGTCCACTGAGCTCACTGGTAAAACCGTAATTTGCCATTGTTGTTAGACGTTGTTAGGCCTTGGGAGCGTCAGCAACTGCTTGTCATGGGTGTGCAGGCAGCACGGAATCACAGTGAGGCTCAGTATGGTCAGCAGCTCAGGGCACAATTATATCACACACACACATCATATAATGACACATGCACGGCTACATACTTTGCACATTCTCACAGGCCATCACAGATCACCACAGATCATCGCAGATCATTGTGCTGTGGATCATTTTCGTCTACATGGTAGCAATTGCAAGAGGCTTACAGAACAGGGCACTGGGATCCAAGCTCCCCAGTCGAGGTACTTTTGCTTTGCTGCTTGGCTTCACCTTGCTTTTGAGCACCTGCCATGTTTCTGGCCGGTCATGAAGCTCAAACATGTCCTTGCGGAGCGTCCAACTGCATAGATGCCATGTTGAAAGCGACAAGATCAAGCAAACAGATAACACATCTTTTGACGTGTGCGAACGTGAATTGGCAGCTATGCTTTGTGCAAGACAAACTCCACGGCATCAAATTAAGGCAAGTGCAACATCCCAAGCTATCGTTGAGTCACCATACCAAGAAACAAGTCAATTGGCGTAATGGCACATACTAGTAAACTGCCCCAGTTATCCCATAAATTGGGCCAAAAAATGAGTGAGATATCCGGACCTCCCATGGTTAGCTTTCACAGCATGCCTCAAGATTCCCACAGAAGCTGTCGGACTCTGCCAGGTTGGTCGTCAGATGTTGTCATGGCCCCCAGATATTGGCCTTGGTCGGTGACCTGACTCACCGCCAGTTCCAGGGCTCTACGCACGAACAATCATGAAAACATGAAACACTGGTTCTCAATTTTTTCAACTCCATCCAATTTATCCAATTTGAGAGTTTCAGAGTTTCAGAGTCCCTTCCAGAGTTTTGATTCTGTTGAGGCTGGGAGTGTTTTCAAAGCCTTCAGGCATGAGCGTGCAGTGCCAGTGGCGACTCTGAACATCAATAACAGGTTCAACGAGTTGTTCATATGGGATACCAACTGTAGGTCGATGTGACCTTGAGAGTTGAGAACCTTTCATTACATCCCAGGAAGATCCGCATCGCGTTGAGAATGTTTGATATTGTTTGTGTGTTCATTCATGTGTTTTCTCGGTTTTCCCATGAAAATCTCATGGAACAACAAACATCTCATAGAACAAAGTTGACCGCTGGACCTATCTGACACCGTCAGGTCCCCTTGTCCAAGTTGGCACCGTTACTCTTCGGCTCTGCTGCTGCCTTCCGCGTTCTACAGGACCGGACCATGAAGTGTGGAATGGTTCATCATGATTAACCCCTGGTTACTGAATGGTAAAAAATGTTTGATGGTTCATGATGGTTCATTGTAGCTCAGCCGGGCTTGGATATTTGCAAATTTACTGCAAGAAACTTCGAAGGTATAAGTTGTGCATGTGTCACTGCAGCCTTCTATTGTGCATCTAGCCATGGTAAGCATAACGCTGGGAAGGTCATGGGCATTTGGAGGCATTCAGACGGGTTCGAGACTATTCTGTTGATTTGAGACAGGACGTGGGTACCGGTTTGATGATTTGTCCAGCTGATCCAATCTAGTCTCATGTAACCTGACCTAATCTCATGTTCATCAACAAAATCCACCCATCCCATTCCATCCCATTCCATCCCATTCCATCCCATTCCATCCCATTCCATCCCATTTCATCCCATCCATCGGTCCATCCACCTTGTTCCGCCTTTCCACTAGGCACAAATCCTTTTCCGCGCGATCTCCTGGGAGCCCGGGCTCGAACTCTTCGTGCGGAGGCACAGTCGAGACTGTGAAGACCTGCCGGTGCCAAGGGAACCGAAACCCGCTGGCAGATTCCCCAAAGGTGGCGTGTTTGGACTGGTAAAATATGTTTAGTTTTCTTCGGTTGGCACGGTGTGTTGTTTCCTTGTGCAGCAATCATCGGAAAGCCACAGGTAAACTACGGGCAACTATGCGATAGCCATGGGTGGCCATCAGCCATGACCGAAATTCTTTGCAGCACTAAGGGAGCCATCAGCTTGCCCTCTCCTGTTGTGTGCTTGGGAGGTGTGGAAGGGTAGTGCCTAAGCATGAGCATGTGCTGATGAAGGCGATCTTTGAAGCACCAAGTTGAGACATTTTGTAGCTCACATGTTTAAACTTACTACACTGCAGCCATGTTCAACCTCATTTTTCCCCATCATGGAAATCGTGGCCATTCCTAGGTTTCCTAATTCTCTTCGCATTGTTGGAGCATGTTTTTGCAGAAAGCTGTCATCCCTCTTATCGGAGGCGCCATTTTCCTCTTCAGTTCGATGCTTTTTGTGAGCTATCACCTGATCATCGACGCCCAATCTCCTTATTGCGCCGGGGTGCCAAGTGCCAAATCGCCGCACTTGACAGACTGGTTTTGATTTGGTTTGTGTTTATTCTTGGTGTTTTCCAAGTAGTATCTATCTCCATTGCCGACCGTTGATTACCAAATACTATTGCAGTTTTTTTTTAATCCACTATTGTTGCAGATGTGTCCAACTGTCAACTACTATTGGCCAGGATTAAAAACATATCATTAAAAGGCCTGATCCGTTCTCATAAAGCAGAATCAACCACACTGAATCTGTATGGACCATTCATCATCATCAACAAGTACCAACAATCATCAAGCATTCTTGTCCATGATGGACCATTACCAACCATCAGTTACCAATGGTGTAGGATAATCTATCCGTACTTAATCGTCATGCATAGTCCCTGTATGATTATCTATTGATTTTCAATAGTCCCTAGCAGCACCAGTGAACCACAGCAAGGCACTGAACTCCAGCTGATGAAATGGGTCTTTCACTTCCCAAGATCTTGCATATTGGCGGGTACATGTGATACATTATCTTAATCCAAGTTATGATCCAAATTAAGCTTTAGCCTGCGGCGTTATGTGGCATTGCGGTCACATAATGCACTCAGGAAGTAAATCAGGACTGCTGCGGCCCTCGGATAGGTCATGGAAGGGTCCTGGAAGGATGGGGATCAACTACCACAAATCTTGGTACACTGAACTTTGGAATCCCCAATGGAAAGGTTTGCAAACAAGTTTGAGCTATGTTGCCTTGGCCAAGTGAAGGAAGAATTCCAACGGGATCGGAGGTCTAGATGTTGCTGTCAGCAAGCGAGCCACAGCGTGTTTCATTTGGAGAGGGCAAAGTGCCAGTGCGAGTCCACACTTGCCCTTGCACAAATGTTTGACTGTTCGGCCATGCGTGCATTGCTGCAGGAGCTTGGCAGAGAGTCCGCAAGCCCTATTCAGGCGCAGATTCCAATAAGAGTTAAAGGGACGAACCAACCCACCTTCTGCAGTGCATTGAGTTGCTGGGCATCAGTAATTAGCCATGATGCACCATGACGAAACACTATTCGGCATTGTTGCATATTACGACAATAGCCCTGATTAGTCATTACAAACCACGGTCGAGCATGAATTAACAGGTGTTAAGGATTCTTCAGGACTAGAATCACGATGAAAGACCATAAGCCACTATCAATCATGCAGCACAAACCGTGATCAATCCATATTCTCATGACAAATCATTATAAGCATCCATAATCAGCTATTATTTGGTTTTGATTTGACCATGAATCAGCAATATTATCAACCATTATTCATGTTTAGTTCATAACCATGAATCAGCAAGATCAATGGCGAATAACACCAGTTCACCACTGATCAAGGATGCACCTATGCTTATAAGCACCCTATAGCCCATCAAGGATGTTAATATTCAGTTCATGTCATAAATTGTTGTTAAGATAACTATTTATCAGCACCCCATAGTTTTATAAAAGGATAACACCCTCATTGAGGATGTTAAAAGGATGTTTGATTTACACTCCCAACATAAGTAACACATCCTCAAGCAGTGTGAACATCCACGTTGTATCAGTTCCTGTAGCTCTCCAAACGCCATTACAATCATTCCTAACGGACCAGCCTGGCGACATTTCGTTGGAGGCTCAACGCCTTGAGGCCCAGCAGAGGCACGGTCACAGAACGACGGTCACAGCGCCCCGTGGCGATTCAACGGGTTGACCAACGGGTGATTCAACGGGTAAACCAGGGTGGAAACAGAGATAGATGATGATAAATGACTGAAATCGTGCTTAATCATGGTGTTCATGATGCTGAGTTGGATGGTTGATGGTTATTTTGTGGTGGCCATTAGTAGGGTTTCATGGATTCATCAAAATAGTCAGCAAATATTTCTTGACACCTGCATGTCCCTCAAAGAAAGCAGTGGCTAATCACATTAAATGCATCGCCACTGCGCATGAGAAGAGAACAATTCACTTCTTCTTCTTTAGATTCTGGGCGTGTTCTTAAAATGTGCTTGTGACATAGGATGACGTTTTGACACCGTTCTCCAGTGTTTTTTTTGTTTGTTTTTGTGTGATATTGAAAGGGGGTTGAGACACATTCCATGACATTGCATGCTTCAAAGCTTCACTGCTCGTTCAACAGCTATTGTTCTGAAGCAGCTTCCCTGCCAGCATTCACGCGCCAGGTGCACTTCCGTCCTGCAGTCGGAAGTCTGCAAAAAAGGCAGGACACCTTCCGTCAGCGAGTTGGTGAGTGCTTCTGACTGACTAGCTGGTGATTCTCAGGGAGCGATTAGGAGCCAGGGGTATCCCTAAATCCCTGTAAAGGGGGAGCTAAAGAGCTACAGGGAGTGGTGAAACCAGATGGTAGCTGAGGAAGGACTCTGCTTTCACTCTGCCGGTCGTTCAATCTGAGACCTCAAAGCAGCCACGGCTGGGCACGATGGAAGTTGATAACTAGATGGCTCCGTTTTCGTCGTGTGGAATTAGATGCCAAAGCCTTCCAAAGAAACCTTCCACCTAAAAGTATTCTAAGTGAAGCACATGCAGTCGGTGGAGTGTCATTCTTCGTCGTTCTTGAAGGCTGGCAGTGGTTCGGTGTCATCATTTGCGCCATCTCCTACTACATGGGCATTACTCGGGCCTTGTTTCTCATCACTCCGCCAGCCGCTGCCTCAATATTCTCATGTCTCACAGCTCGTGAATCTACCACCACATCTTGGGTAGCGCCACGCAACTGGAGCGAAGTACCAAGCAGTGCTCCGAGGATGTCTTGGCCACTGGCAATGCAGTGGAGAGGCAGGCAATCCAACATGTGATGCTAATTTCACCTTTCCAAGAATTGAGCGGCCAGCATACCAGATTCGCAATACTGAGATGTGGATTTTAACTTTCCAGCATTCAAGAACTTTGCAGATCAAATCACCTGGCGCTTCTTTGTTTCAACGTGATATCCTCACCTTCCAGTGTCAAACTTGATGCTCTTGCAAAATCTCAGCCCATAGCTCAGCGGGAAAGCGGAAAGGTCAAATCTACAGTTGATCATGTACCTCGGGAAAGTGGGCATGCCTTTAGCTTCGTTGATGGCATGGACCTCAGAGTTGCAATGGTGCACATAAATTGGTTCCCAAAGTGATGCAAAGGATCAGCCTTGACTTTATGAAGTCAGATATCTCTCTTTTGTTTGACTGCTCCACTTTGACCTCCTTCCCATAACATATATTCGCGGGTCTTCATACAAAACCTAGTGGTTGCACCGCCCCAGTGTCTTAAATGCACCTGCGAAGAGAACACTTTGTATGAAGATCAGATCTCAGCAGGTTCATTTTCACAAGATTCGCGGAACAGTTCGAGGTCCTCGTGTTCTCGGTCATTATTCCTCTATTCAAATTTGTGGGGGTGCCCAAGCGATTCCTTTGCTGCCACATGCGTTAGTTTGCTCTTGCTTGTTGGAGGCTAGGTTTGCTTCGAAACGTTCCACTCGCCTGTCCACATGTGTCATTTTCTAATGTGTGTGTGTGTGTGTCAAACCCCGTCTCAAGGGGCTACTGTGAAAAAAGTGCAGGGGAGTGCGGCATGATTGTGGGACCGCACTCAACGAAGCTACCACAATCATGGGATACTGGGTCTGATCAACCCAGCGTACCTGCTTGAACAACCAGAGTGGTTTCGCCTGTGGTTCCATTGCTGTTGCTTCAGTGAAAAGCCGGTTTATCTGAGCAATCACCTTCGATTTCAGCCGCCTGTCAGCCGTCCACCGCCACTGCATTTTTTATGTTGAGATTTCACTCGTCAAAGATTAAACCCAGTGAACCTATAACACAGAAATTCATATCATCTCATATCACCTATGCCTCGGCATTTACTCAGTGTGTGAAATTTTCCTCGTGGCCTATCCTTCTAGGTTGCCCGAGTTGTACTGTCCTTTCGAGGATGGGGAACCTGAGTCCAAGTTTCTACAAATTACAGCAGTTTTGGTGGTCTGACCACCACTTCAATGCGTAGCGTCGCATTTCTAGCCGTGATACAGGTTTCGATTTTTGCAGATTCGAATGCATGCCCAGATTCAACCATGCAGTGCAACAACTCATTCATGCCCAGATTCGTACCAGACACCATGACCACAGCATTTATGTGCTCTCATGGTTGCTATGATCACAGCAGTTATGTGCTCTCATAGCTAGAACACTCAGACTTGAGTCATTATGCCCAGATTCAACCTGGTTCAATTCATGTTTCATTCCAGTTGCGTTATCCAGTTTGCCATTCCCCATGTCGTGGCCCTTCGGCTTTCCATCCGCCTTCGGATGCTACCCTTGCACTTCGCCCACGGCACCAACTCCCGCTATGTCGATGACTCCTACCGGGATCACTTCTATGTCTCCGATGATGTCACCGCAGATG
>VSDK01026430.1:81420-99128 GCA_009767595.1 Symbiodinium kawagutii | reverse complement strand
ATGAACGAGTGGGATGCTTGGAAGAAACCTAAGTGGAAGAACACATGGACCCATTGCTTTCGAGACTACACCACCAATCGGCAGTATCAAGAAACTTGGTCCATTGAACTCCAGCAGTTCCTCAAGCCAGAAGCAGCATTTGCACCGGAGTATACCTCGTTGGCTCCGGTTGTCGACGGGCTTCGTAAATACTACGAGTGGGAGAAGACCTATTGGGAAGGGGAGGTGTACTGGAGCTTTACTGTTTGGAGCTGCCCAGGCCGATGCATGCTTCTATCTCCAGCTGAAACCATTTACTTCGAAGAGCACCAAACCATGCCCCCGGTTCCCCAAGCTCCACAAAGTGCCTTGACGCAGCTCTACAACGACTTCAGAGCTCAATACCTGCTTGATCCCAACAGTGCTCGCTTACCACCCCAAACTCCGACTATGCATGAGGTGTTGCGAAGAGTCGCTGGAGAACCGGACAGCAGAAGCATCTCAGGCCCATCTATCAGAGCTGACAGAAGCCGCAGCCCTACCCGTTCTCTTGGCCACAGCACCACCTACGAAGACCAACGACCTATTGCCCCGTCTTCACATGGATCCCGCCCTCGCACCCCTATCCAAGAACCTGATCATGAGCTGTAACCTTGGACGCATGCTCTCATTGCCAGCGACACCTGATCTCCGCACGTTCATCAGAACCCTTTTGAGCATCACCATGTTGCTTGGACCCCGCCACAGCTGCTCTTCCAAAAAGCTTAGCCACTGCTGCGAACCCGCCAAAGGTCAATTTGGGTTCATAAGATGAGCCATTCATGTTCAGTTTCGTGGTTAGTGCATTTTTTGCCATTCTCACGGCGTATCATACTTCATTGCATTCTTCACCCCGTAGCCATGTCTCCGTCACGGCCAATTTGTGTTGCCCTCACGTTGCTTTCTCCTTTGCCATGCCGGGGCCCCGCCAGCGCCGACCTCCCATGCAATATCGTTACTTCGGTGGTGATCAAACCCGCCTATGTTGGCAACCGGACCTTGACATCATCCCTGATGTATCTCGAGAACTCTATGATGTCACCAGATGCTGCATTGTTATCAATCTCAAGCCCTTTCTTGAAGCTGCTCTGCCATATGATTGGTTTAGCATTGATGCCCAACTCTTGTGCTTCACCGTCAACGCCTTCCATGCCCGAGAGGTGACTCTTCAACGGCTCATTCAGGTCATTCGTGATAGCATGGCTGATCAACTCCGTCTTCGTACTCATGAAAGTGATCTTCATCTCTATTTGATCAGCAATCAGGTGTACCAGCCCAACAACACCACTGTCGAAGATCTCTGGCGTCGTGAACCCACCAACTACGCACCAGCTGGTATCTTCACCATCGAGTACACGCCACCCCTTACTCCTCCCGATGAAGCCACTATGGAGGTCTTCAAGATGCCGTCCTTCATCCGGGCATGTTGGCTCGAACTCCGTCATGCCAGACCACCGCCATCGATCCGTCAATGGAAGCATACCCGTAACTAACTCAATTCGAGCACCGTGCCCATCATTGGGCTTTTTGTGTGTGTCAAACCCCGTCTCAAGGGGCTACTGTGAAAAAAGTGCAGGGGAGTGCGGCATGATTGTGGGACCGCACTCAACGAAGCTACCACAATCATGGGATACTGGGTCTGATCAACCCAGCGTACCTGCTTGAACAACCAGAGTGGTTTCGCCTGTGGTTCCATTGCTGTTGCTTCAGTGAAAAGCCGGTTTATCTGAGCAATCACCTTCGATTTCAGCCGCCTGTCAGCCGTCCACCGCCACTGCATTTTTTATGTTGAGATTTCACTCGTCAAAGATTAAACCCAGTGAACCTATAACACAGAAATTCATATCATCTCATATCACCTATGCCTCGGCATTTACTCAGTGTGTGTGTTTGCGCAATCATGTTTCATTCAGCTGTCATTCCACTTGGTATGATTCAGATCTACAGATGCATGTGCATCTTTTCACCGAATCACTGGAAACAGCGATTTGGGAAGGTGTTGCGCATTTCACGAGGCCACTACCTTCCTGGTGATGCATCCTCCGTCCTCAGTCACACGAGAACAACATGTGAAGTCAACTGCCTAGTGTTGATCCCTGTTTGCGTGCAAGCTGCCAAAGTGGGACAATGGTCTTGGTTGGTATCCAGGTGTTGGTGAAGTTGGATTGCAAGCAGCATGAAGTACGGGGTTATTTGTGCATCGCACCATTGATGCCATAGTTTGGCGGCCCCATCATTGACGGATGCTCCCGTCGAGCTTTTCTTGAAGACGATCGCATCTATATATCACGTTTCAGCATACTGCCCATATGAACACATCGTTGTGGTTTGCCAGAGCGCAGCACAACAAATGGGGGAATATCAATTTGCAACGGATGGTGCTTGACCAAAGGGACACATCTAGGTTTGGCAATTTGTGGGGGGAATTGTTGCTGCCAAAATGCCTCGGGGGTTGGCCAGATGGTTTTAGTTGTTGATCCGCTCTCATTTTACGTGCAGCTGGAACCACTGCAGGGCACGGAGGATTTTGAGATCCAAAGAGACATGTTTGCATATTCTTTCTGACAGCTGTGGGCATGGCAGCTGTGGGCATCATTATCCACCAAGCCAAATGGAGAAGAGCCAACACTGGAAGTGACAGCTGGCTCCGGGCCAGTGACTTCTGTGAGAACCTGAGGTTCTGTGAGCTCCTTTGTGTCAGGGCCTTAAGGTGTACAAAGAGCAGCATCTCTATGTTGGAGTCACCTGTGACACAACTCAGGCTTTGTCACCATATCAGCCTTGATCTTAGCGCTTGGAGCTGTCCCTTGTGGCGGCTGCACGGCTTGCTCAGCCTTCGCCATCCCTTGAGCCCTGTTATGCTCTGCCATTTTTTTTTTGGTATGAACAGAGTTAGAAAGGCAGTGACACCAATGACTTCGACAATGACGGGAAGCTGCTTTCATGCTACTCAGGATGTCGGACATTTTTCTGGTGATGCTGATTTTGGCTTACCTGAACACAGGCGTTCTCAAAATGGATGTTCAGACTGGGACGTGATGGATGCACTGATCAAATTGCATGACACACGTCGGCGAACAAGAGACACTCAACTCACCGTGTAAATGTTTTATTCGTGTGAGACGCTCTACCTGCCAGACCATCCTGTCCATGAGGGATCCATCGCGTTCTCATTGATAGAAATGGTACGCAATGGTACGATACTCACAATCTTTTTCCTTGGTTTCTTTTGATCCTTCTACATAAAAAACCTTAAGACAAACGTAAAAAATACAAATGACTATAATCTTTAAATCAAACTTTTTAAACAGCAGCAGTATCTAACCTTTCTAAAGCCCCTTAATAAACAAACAAACAAACAAATATTTTCATAGGCTCTACGCTGCATGTGTCAGGCTTTGCCGCTGGAGGACACGGCTCAGGCTCGTGGCCATGCGATGCGCTGGGTCATGGATGGCAAGATTGGGGTACCCTATTATGAGAAAGACCGTATACTGCTGTATGGTCAAGAGTGAGATCTGTAAGATGAGTTGGAGGGACGTTGAGGGTTGCTGCCACCTCAGTCTTCAATGTTCGTCAGGCTATGAATGCACCCTGTGCAGTGGCTTCAAGTCCTTTTTCTTCTACTGCCTCTTGGCATCTCTTTGTTGCACACTTCGCGGGGCAATAGGATCTAGGAGGCTAATGGATGGAAATTGAGGACCTAGGGCCTTTCACATCATAGGTGTGTGCCCTCTAGAGCCAGTCTTTGACCCCCAGGTTGTCTCCGAAGGCCGCCCTGAATTCCCAGTTGCCCAGGTTTCGTGTCAGTCCTTGTCGCACAAGTGCTTGAGATTGAGCACGCGGAGGTAGGGAGGGCTCGTGGGATAGTGATAACGACATAGCTGCATGCTTTTGCCATGGTTGAATACATTTTGCCAGTTTCAAGCCTGCATGGTTAGGTGGTATAGTGTGGTGAGGGTTGTGCCATAAGTTGATTGAGAAAACACGGGACTACCAGTTAACCTGGTTCGAGCTGCAGCCGAGCCTCTCATGGGCTATGCCATGCGCCTTTCAACTTCGGCAGGCCTTGGAAGAAAGCATCGACGTAGGAGGTTTCTGTCCGCTGGGCTTGCGAAAGGAAAGTTGCCATCACAATCCAAAAGGACATTCTGGATTCAAATATGTTGAACTGCTGGCTTGGATTCTCTTGTTAGTTTGAGAGGACTTTGATTCGGGAGTTTCGGATTGAAGTTTCTGGGTTCTTGCAACGTGGGTTTTCATCGGTTCGTCGCGACACACGAAAAGTACACATCATTTGATGAGCACCTGCTAAGAATCTCTTGCTGTTTGACTTACATATGCAGCACCACTGTTTGTGTTGCTGCACTGTATGTCTAACTTCCCTTTACCCATCGCTTCATCATGCTTTCGCGACGAGATGGTCAAGCATGGAGCCATAGAGCTTGGAGAAAATGTCTTCGTTCCTTCTGCGCAGAAGGTAACGGTGAAGATGCTGCTTCACCATCTACAATCAAGGCCCATCGCCGTGAGAGTTGCACTTTGTGGTATTGCCGTGAAGCAGTGAGTGGAATTACACATATGACCGGAAATGCAGATTTTGACATTGAGATATTGTGCATGTGGTGGTGACTTTGTGCCGTTTTCTTGTCTATGCCCTCCTCTCATTTCGCACAAAATCTTGCAACTAGAAAGTCCCATGTCATGATTAGAACTTTCTCAAACCCGTTTGGTCCGACGTCAGATTTTGGTGTGTCTAGAAACGAAAGCTTACACAGTAGAGATTTCCCAGGATCATCGTCGGATTTCCCCACGATTATATAGAAATGATAAGCCATCCATATCTACCATGGTTTAATGGGGACTGGGGATGGTATAGTTTCCAGTTGTATGGGTGGTGGTTGGTGGGCCCCTTTGAACACCGGTGGTCCAGGATCTGGGAAGTGACCGCCCGGGCATCTATGCTGTCCTACGACGTGCGGCGGTGGTGCCAACGGCCACCACGACTCGCTTGAAACATCGACGGGCCAATGATGGGCCAAGTGGGTCGATAGCTTGGTCCCTATTACTAGGTTGATTAGTCACAGTATGCCACTGCTACAGGGTGAAGAAAGCTGCACCGTTGCGGACCGTGCCAGGTGCATATGTCTGGAACAAAGGAAATCCGACGGGAGTTGAAGGTGCCATGGAATGTTCGGCTGATTGATTCAGCCGAGAGCAGGAGTCAGGAATCGATGGCAATTTCGGTAGAACTGTTTCCAGTTCGTGCATCGTTTTCTTCCGGTTTTTGCACATATAACATGGTAAAACGCGAAAAAAAAAAAACGCCTGGTATCGACATGTTTCCACCACATGCAGCGCTGGTCAACTCTACAGGCGGGTGACCTGGTGGAAGTGGTGGAAGTTGTACAAAATCCCGGCGAAGCGAGGTGGGCCAAGCAGAGATGGGGACATTGAAACAGGGCTGGAAATTGCCGGAAATTTACTGTAATGGAATTCCGATGACCAGCAAGTTGCAGACTTCGGGGAGATCTATGTAAGCGTCGCCTTTTGTCGGGCAAGGTTAGAATCACGCCATGAGATCCGCGATTGTCCACTTTCGAGTTGGCATAGAAATCTTTTGGTCAGCTCTGCGTTTGCCATTCCAAGGATTCGCGGGCGCATTGCGAATCCTCCAGGCGAAGTCCTCAGATGCTGGCGGGGTGTGGCTTCATAGGTATAGGAAAACAGTGAAGGTGTTTGGTTTGTAGGCTGATGAACCTTGCTTCCTGGCACTGTGTT
Organism: Symbiodinium kawagutii; assembly: GCA_009767595.1. Taxonomy (NCBI): domain Eukaryota; class Dinophyceae; order Suessiales; family Symbiodiniaceae; genus Symbiodinium; species Symbiodinium kawagutii. The sequence goes on along the minus strand of VSDK01026430.1, from coordinate 93,329 downwards.
TTCTCGAGCTGCAGAAGATTCAGAAAGCACTTCCTTACCATGGAAACTCTTGGATTGAAAGCCCTGGCCCCTAAGAGATATTGGTACCCTCAAAGTAGCCCCAGTAGAAAGACAACTCCCAGGATGGATTTCTCTTCTGGATCTGGAAGATGGACACCGTTGGGCTGAACGACAGGAGGTCCGGCGCTATGAAACACTTGCAACGGCACAGGCTTTTGACGGCATATGAATTTTGTTTGCATTTAGTCTTGACGTGCTGTGAAATGGAATTTATTTTTTGTTATGTGCGTGAATTGTGGGTCTACAAGCACCTGAAGACAAAGTGCAAGCAACAGTTTGTGATGAGCTGGACTTTGAGCAGGTTCTGTATGTGTGTGTGTGTGTCAGCGATGCTCTTTCAAGGAGTTACTGTACGATGTCCAAAGTCAGGACATGGCCTAGTAATTTTCATACAATGCTGGAGGCGGATTTTTGTATCCGACACCTTGCTTGCCAGGGTCGGCCCGATGTGGAGGCAAACTTAGTTAAGCTTGTGTTCTTCTTTGCCATGTGGTTGTCAAATCCTCAGCCGTCGAGATGTTCACACCAAAGATGACTGCAAAACAACTGCCCTGCTCTTCACTAGGCTGGAGTTTCGATCCGTCAACATTGTTGAATAGCTAAAATGATCGGAATCGGTATGTTTATTCATTTCTGGTGACCAGCCTGATTAATACAATCAATATCCTACTGTTATCAGCCACGAATCAGCTGGGGCTAGCTATGCAGTTATCAGCTATGTTTGTTCACTACTAGTTATCAGCCGGGGTTCGTTTCACTATAGTTTGAAATCGTAATGAATAACTGTAGTTCATAGCTTGATCGTTTGACTAACTAGAGCTATATAATTCTTTGTAGTACTAAATAATTGTATCAACCTACAGTTTAAGTAAGTTACTGACTACATTCATGAGTAATTCGTTTGACTATGTGTCACTGTGACCAACGATTCCCCAGAATTTGGCTCAGGCTATGCATCCTGACACTGCTGGTTTTGCCAGCTCCACCGATGTCGCTGCAGGTGTCGCGGGCTGGCCATGCGGTCGTTTTGTCCATGGCCATGGTGGCACTTAGTAACCTTGTAACAATAGCTCTATATTTCATAACCAGAGAGAAACTGCCACTGACTAGGGGGTCATGGCGAACTGGACCCCATACCATTCACCACAAAGTTGGGACTCAGCTGATAGAAAGCAGTAGCACTTTGCAACTTTGTGGCCAGGCTCGCTCGGCCGGAGTCATTGTTTACCGACAGGAGCCGCTTGACAGGTCGGATTGCGCTGGTGTCCATGGCCTAAGGATAGGAAGCTGTGGCCCGGGCGGTACCTTTGTTGCGGTGATTAGATTCAGTGCCAATCAGCCGTGGGGACCGCCGCAGATTCTCCAACGAATGTTTCGCACATGGCATTGAGTTGTTCCGTTCAAGTCTTTGCGCGTAGCATGATAGCCATTGATGGCCTGATTACGGGAGCAGCGGGCACCTTCGGATTCAACTTTGAATGCAAAGAATCGCGATGTCCGAGGCCTACCTTGTCCCAACTCTTCCATGCTCTTTGGGTGCTCGGGCCTCAGAACCTGTGCTCCTTACGCAATGTACAGACCGCGGCCTGAAACATTGATACACCATAGGCCATGTAGTCCATCAGTCCATCACAGCAAAGTCCAGCACTGTAGATCACAACTGCTTGGCTCCAGGCAGAGCAAACTCTTCAGTGGACTAATGGCTTGGTGACCAAGAGGCAACGGCATTTTCCAAGGAATCACTGGGCATTGCAGCATAGTGGAGAGATCACAGCCGTGCTTCCTTTTGCAAAAAAATCAAGACATCTCCCATCACAGAACTCAAATATCGCTCTCACAACTGATCCTGTCAAACTTAGGTCGTTGTGTTGCTGATCACACCGCTGCTTTTTGTCCTCATTGCCCTGGTTTTGGACTCAGAGTGCAACGAAGACAAAGCCAAGCAGCAAGGTTTGCTCCGGTAGCTCTACTTGAAGCAGCGGTGGATAGAGTTTCAGCCCCAATGGCTGGGATCAAGGCGAGGATTCTGCTCTTCCGCCACTTCATGGAGCCGTTGTGGATTAGGACGGATGAGTTCGGGGACGGGGACGGGAGGCCGTTCTTCGGACACTGAGACACGATGAGACAAGTCAACGCTGGACGACTCATGAATCTCATGATTTTCCAACTGCCAGCTTAGCAGATGGCAGTGAAAGTGAAACACTCCTTATTTTTGTTATTTTGGTAGATCAAAAATAGCTGTGAATTGGCCATCCTTTTGCGTGCTGAAGCATGGTCCCGACACAAGTCTACAAAAACACCACTTTGCTTGCGAAGTTCAGTGTGGCAATCTCCAAGGGGTTTGATTCAGAGTTGATTCAGAGTTCATTCGCGGAATCATTTGATTCATGGTGGATGTTCGAGGCTGATTCGTGCTTGGTGTCGCTTGATCGATGGCTGACAATGCTTAGTGGCTGGCCATTCATAGCCACTAAGTTGCTATGCACGAAGCAGTTTCTGATGCCCATAGCTTCACAATGATCCATCCTTGCTGGCCAATAGCTTTACCAATAGCCCCTGTAGTTGTTATGATCATCCACTAAGCGCTTTCCGATGCTAGTCAATGATTGCCACTAAGTTGCCATCCATTAAGCCATTAATAGCCACTAAGCTTACTCATCAAGCGATTTCTGTTGCTATAATCCACAAAGCTATAATCATCCACTAAGCTAATAGCTCAACACCATGGTTCACATAATTTTAGTTTTTCAAAAAGTAGATAAGATAAGTAAATAAACAATACAGTAGATAAATAGAAATAGATAAATATGTATATATATACATATATGTATATATATATATATATATTTATTTATTTTTCATTGAAATACCGTGTAAGACTCTACGCTTCCCAACGGCCATGCTCTTTCCAGGCGCCTTTGGCTGTGCGAAGAGATCCTGAAACCCTGGGCCAAGTCCCTAGAGACTCGTGGGACTCGTTTCGGTACCGTTTCGGTACCGTGACGGTACCGTTGATCCACCGGCGGCATCGCACCAGTAGGTGAATTGGCTGTGGGTCAATATTAACGAACCAATAATGGGGGATAATGACCAACAATAATAAGGGAAACAATGGTTAATCATAGGGGAACCAGGGGTACGGGGTTTTGACCCACTGCCAATTAAAACCCTTGGGAACCACAGTGGTGTAGCTACTATCCCTACTATGAACCACTCTTCATGGTCATTACCCCCTTTAAAACCCTTGGTAACCATGGTGTTTGCAGCCCTATAGGTGAATTAAAGCTTTGTAACCACAGTGGGGGCGGCAAGTCCGATGAGGTCATGGGCGACGTGGCAGCGGTTTCGATCACTTCGCTCTTTCTGTCAATTCAGGACACCGAGTCGACCTCGGGGCCCCCACGTGGTCCCCAAGCTTCTTTACATGGATCCTCTAGGATTGGCCATGGATCCTCCATGTAGGGATTGGTTCTACAGCTGGTAGGGTTCATTTGAGGCGTTTTGATTGCTTGGATTGGTTGTCCATGTTGTAATCTCTTGCCCTACTAACCATCACTCATCCACAGACATCACAAAGAACGGTGCTCACAGTTCTGACGGTTTTGCACCCATCGCCTTCGTGAGAGTCCAGTGTGAAACGGTCGACTACGGAGTAGATTGCCTGGAGGAACCATCCACTGACTTCGTGTTTCTTTGCGTGCGGCTTGCCATGCCGCCATGAACCCAGTTGAAGAGACAAAGTTCTGATGCGATGCGGGTACAGGGGTTGAAGATAGGACAAGGTTGAGCAAGCAATGGCCAAAACCTTAGGGTGACCAGTGCAATTTTTTAGTTCTACCAGCTGGTTTATTGGTGGGATGCACTGCGAGCCAAACACCACAACATGGACCAGACAAACTGTACAAGTGATGTAACCAAGGGGACATGCTAAAACGAGTAAAGGTAGTGGGTTTCAGAGCATGAATCTAGATATTTTGCGGTCAACATATGTCAGCATCATATATTCATGTAGGTGTTTTTTTGTTTCAAAGTATGTGGATCTTTGTGTATACTTGCACGGATGCAAGATTACTTTACAATTAGGGTAACAATAGGTGAATGTTTCAAAATTGCAGGTACGCTTTTGTTTGAAGGCATCCCTTCTTTTTCAGTGTGTTGAGGTAGATGGCAGTTCTTGACGTTCATGGACTGTAACCAATTACTCAGTTTTCTCTTCAACTCTTGGCACTGCCAAAGGTGGAGCTACAAGGGCAATATAGATACTGCATGACTGGTATGAGCATTAGCACGAACCCATACAGCAATCCATGTCCTGTGCACCTTTGATGGTCCCACCATGGTCCCACCATGGCGCCATGCGACAAGGCCATATGGCTTCTTAGCCTGCCTTGGGCAAGGAGTAGCAGTGGCTTGGTAGCAGATCATATGTTCCATTGACTGCTTGTTTTTGGGCAACTTGTTGGCAACCTGATGGCAAACTAATGAATGGCAACATGAGCAAAGTAGCATTCTAAGGCCTTGCTGTGATTTGCGTGAAGTGATGCATGGTTTTCCTTAGCATGCACTCACTTTGCACTGCTGCCAGTGCTGGGGCTTGCGATGGTGCACACCAGCACTGCGGCCTCAGAGTGTGGGGAGACCCAGAAAATGGACGTGCAAAATGATGTTGTAAACAAATCTGAGACAAGGGAGCGCCTAGGCCACTTTCCTGATGCTGTCTGTGATGCTTTTGGAAGCTTTTGGAAAAGAATCAGAACCAACGTGTTTTGCTACCTGTGTGATTCTTCGGTTGGAATCCAGGCTAGCGATTCAGCGAAAACATGCCATTTTTATATTTTGTGGCTGGAATTGCTTGTTTCATGGTGAAGTTCTATACATTTTGTGATAGCGTGTATTTTTTCAAACATTTCTGACCTCGACCAAGGCTGGAACAAACCAGAGCCGAGAGGCAGAGAACGCCCAACGTCGGGAACACATATTCTCTCCAGATGGATTTGGTTCCTTTGATTTTTTTTCCCTCTCTCGGCAAAGAGATTAAAACCTGGGTTCAATTGATCACTCTTGTTATCTCTTGTTCCAACCTGGTGTGGTAGGGCCGATCCTCTGAGATGCCCCGGTAAAAAAAAACCTGGTTACTTCAGAACCTGATGATCTCCTGTGTCTCTTGTTCCAACCTACTGATGACTTAAGATCACCTGTGAATTGCCAAGGCCTGGCCGCCACCCAACCAGGGGAAGCAACACCACTTTTGACGGCATGGGTTGCCCAGAGGTGACGATGGGACGAAAATCTTGGCATTTTGGGAGGTGGAGGTGAGAATCTTGGCTAATGATGGCTAATAGTGTTTTATCATAATTAAATGTGACTACTGGTTAATAATGATCTTACACAAGTTTAGGTTCGTGAGTATATCGTATTTGCCATTCTTAACCATCATGTACCAAGACTACCAACCATCAATCATTGATCAAGACTAGTAACCATCATGATGATTCACACTGCTTGACCAAGAGGTTGTTCGTCGTGGCGTCATTTTTCCACTGTTGTCTTTTGCTGAGGCCTTCAAAGCTGCTTGGAAGTCGCTTGGAAGGGAAGGCGTGCTTCGGCCGGGGTGTCCGGTGGTGAAGGGATGGTCCGTAGATTGGGTGGTTTCTCAACATGGGGGACCCCTAGAAATGATTGGTTTATCACTGTTAATAGAGGATTATTTAGGGATACCCGTATTTTGAGAAAGACCCATTTGCAAAGTGAGGCACTGCTGTAGTACTTGATGGACTCTGGTTGGCCATTTTTCGTGTTTTTTGTCCTTGGAATGTTGCACCAGGCAGTAGAACATAGCACCCATCTCCATAACCAGCGAGGCAGTTCTGCTCGTTGGAGTGTGACATGGCCTTGGACCTTGGTTCGAGCCTCATTTGGCTCATTGGAGTTGGAAACTGTGTGAGGTTTAAGAGGGTTCATTGTTGAATGCTCAACCTATCCCAACCGATCTCAACCATTGCTGGATGCTGAACCATTGCTGGCTAGATTCAAAGCTTGAACATGTTGAACCATGGTGGCATTCCAATCCTATAATCGTTGGCACTGACCGTTTCAGTGCAAAAGCTGGCTGCGCAGCATCGCGATCCGGAGCACCAAGGTTTGGCGGGAACTCTGTGTGTGGCTGTTCTGGTTCACGATTTTCTGGCAGCAGCAAGCCCAGACCTGGCGCCACCTGGCACCACCTGGCAATCTTCTAGATCGAAACCTCGCAGTATCTCCCATGCGTTGCTGCTGTTTTTGTGGTACCGATTTGTTGAAAGCATCCTCGATGTGGCGGATCTTAAAATGGGAAACCCAAAAATGTTTGGATCATTGTCAGGAATGAATTAGAAATGATTAGACCAGGGTGATTTTGGGGGCTACCTATTTTGAAAAACCACCATGGTAACTAAATAGGCAACCCGCAAAATCAACATAATTTTTGCTGACATTTATACCTATTATTCAGCAACTAATTTGTACATATCAACTAGTTTCAAGGCATGCCGTGAGCTGAGGCTTGGTCCTCATGAGCCACCATCAGTGCACAGCCTGGAGGACATTTGACCGACAAATATGGATTTTTGGAAATCGGCCGGAACCATGGGAAACCATGGGGAAAACATGGGAAAAACATGGGAAAACATTGGAAAACGTAAGAAAACATGAGAAACAATGGGAAAACCAAGGGACACATAAGAAAACATGGGGAAACCACGGGAAAAACATGGGGAACCTTGAGAACAAAAACGCAATGTCCTGCCACAAGGACTTGAACTACGTCCTTCATCAAGAGGCCATTCTGCTACGCCGCTGCTACGCCCCTTGTGCCCCCCCCGCCACGCTCAGTGTCCCCGGCACGTCGCTTCAACTGGCCTCATAGATTGTTAGTCAATGATTGAACTCGCCAAGATGTGCGTAGCATGAAATCAAGTTTATTACAGTATCTTATTGTGCTTACCTGATTACTAAACACAACCCTAATTTAAAAGACTATGGCCCAAACTGTTTTTTTGGGGGGGTGGTTTGGCATCAGGAGGTAGGGATTAACCAAACATTCTTCGAACAGAGTACAAGGGCCACACCATCGAAGGTGATGGCGGTGCCCAGATTAAACCCAACAAGCCTGGGCACCCTCAGAGTGTGTGAAATCCATCCTTTCGAGGCTTCACGCCTTAAATCATGGAGATACAACATGGATCAACATGGGCTTTCAACAATTCCAGGCCTTCAAGTTGTCTCGTTCAGTATCTTCCATCGGAGGTGCCTCACATCAATAAGTTGCTCATGGAAAATGTGCCCCATGCCATCGGCCGCTTGCCTGCAAGGGAGTCGAGGAGTGCCCAATCTCTGAAAGCTTCTATGTACTGTAGGTGTTTCTCAAAATCGGGGCGTGCCGCATGGTACCCCCAAATCATCCGATATCAATCGTTTATAGCCATAAACCGGCCATTTTTTGGGGGCCCCCAATTTTTTGAGAATTTGGGTACCCATATCATGACTACATGGGCCAACATCTCCCCAGCTTGACGAACCGTGACTGGTCATGGCTGGGGGATGTGAGCCGCTCACCCAGGTGACTGCCACGCTTTGGTGGCCCAGCGGCCCAGCGGGAAGGAGAGCTGCACCAGATGCCTTGGACGTTGGTGGTGAGGGAACACATGGGAACAAGTGGTTGCCTCTTAAGCCACAGGGAGCCCTCCAGAATGGCGGGTTTATTGCTATAAATGGTTTACATTGGATTTAGGGGTGCCAAGAATGTTGAGAAACCACCAAGTCGGCATTATTTCATGAAGTTTTCTTAAGTCATCGAAGGGATCAGAGGCACTCATTCCATCCAGATTGCACTCAAGATTTCCATGTCATTGTGCCAATGATATAAAGCTGGTCAAGGGGAAGGTTGACAGGACATTATACTGGTTTCGATTGGATTGTTCCATCAGCCAGCCCAAAGAAACAGAGAACCTTGTTATGCGCGCTCACCAGGATCACTGCAACGAAGTCCAAATGGCGCCCTTGAATGCGGCAGCCTCATCTCGAAAACAGCAGTCGAGAGTTCGGACCCAACCAGCACCACTGGTTGGAGGTTTCCATGTTCCGGAGGTTCCGCAATGGACAATCAATAAGCTTACCATGACATAGAGCAACTCAACCTGCGTTAGAAAGATGATGAAAGATGCAGACGTGGGAAAGATGGGTCAAAGTCGTACATATTTCCGGAGATGACCTTGGACACAGCGGAGTATGGTCACAAATATGGCTCCGGGTATCCCCTAAAGAAAACCAGTATTCCTTGGGACTGGTGGGTTCATAGTGACCCACAGCCATGCATATGGAACACAGTCAGACAGCACGTTGTCGCAGGTCTCTCCGGTGGGACTATCAGCTCGTGTGGTTTTCATCGATGGCCTGTCCACCCTTCGCATCAAGGAACTTCACGTGGCCTGGCAGCAGCCGAGTATCTGTCTTCAAGGGAAGGATTTCAAATTATTTTCATAATATTTTCCATCATTTTCCATCATTCTTTCATCATTTCCAAGAATTTTCATCACTTCCAATGGACTTCATCACTTGAGCCACTTGGACACATCCGGGGTGTGGGTTTGACCCATGCAGCGCCAGGTGAAGCCGGAGAAAGCTCCAGGTCGCGCACGGCTCCGCAGCGAGTCCCACAACAGCTCCGCGCAACGTGCCTCGGAACGCGATCCGATCGGCGAGGCTTACCATGGAGGATGGGGATCGATGTGATGGATGGAGATATGATGACCAGGAGGAGGTCATGATGATGATGGTGGTGATGATGGTGATGATGGTGATGATGATGATGATGATGATGATGGTGGTGGTGGTGGTGGTGGTGGTGCTGACGCCGGTGAATATATGTGATAGAGGCGAATATATGTCATTAAGGCCAGGGTTCGTTTCAAAATAGCACTTGATTGAAATCCCATCATCGACACTGAAAAATCATAGGGTGACAGTGACCGCATGATCTGTTGTTTTGCTCCCTTGCAATTCGCGGTCGTTCGCGGTACCTAGGCTGGGCCATTGACATCAGAGGTCAATTCTCGAATCTCAACATTTTCGCCAGAGCAAGCAAGGCAGGAACCACACTAGTTGGGTGGTCAACAATTGCATACTGGACATGATCCACAAATCGGGTCATTGACACCATCCATTTTGTGACCACTGACCCACTTGCTGTAGTGATGACACCCTTGTCTCTGAACAATCCTGAACGATGTTCTCAAACGTGGGGGGAAGGCGCAGAAATGCGGAGCACAGTCCATGACAAGTTCTGGGGGTGATCGTCAGTGCACGGAATGCGGCACCGTGCCTGACGCAGGGTATGGACCAGCTGCTGAATGCGTACATTTGCTGTGCACATCTCAGGGCATGTTTTGGCGACCGCCCGAGCCATCCAACACACATGGGCCTCCTCCCATGGACATTGCTGTTCTTCATTGGTTTGTGGGTGAAGCCAGTGTCGGTTTGCTTTCGCAGCAAGCTGATCATGACACTTACCTGGTACTACAGATGTATTCATTTTCTGAGCTGTTTGAGACTCATGCCAGCACTTGTGCGTTGCACTTTTTCACAGAGTGCGATCGTGAGAGCCTAAGCCTGAAGGTGACAACCCATATCACGTGGGTTTGCAGTTGTCGGTGCTGTGTTATCACCTCAGATCCATCGATTGTTGAGTGCGCAAGTGCAAAACACTGCATTCCGTTTTTCATGGACAACAGGACCTGTGCAATTTCCTTTTTCCGCCAGAGCACGTGCTTGAAAGATATGAGAAGTGTTTCTACGGAGACTTAAAACCCCACCTCTTTTTGCAAGGGTTGATTTTCGCTTCTAGTATCTTCTAGTTATCATACTTATCCTTCCCCAGGATGCATCAAGTCACGACACAAGACATAAGGCAACAGGTTGCCGTTTGCCACTGGCCTTCAGCCGTTGGGGGAAAACTCTCCTTCCAAGGCTCTGACCCGGAGGGTTTCTCTGGAAATATCACAGTGCGAAGCTCGGTGGGGGAATACGAATGTAAGGTGAAAGCACATCACGCCCTGGCTCACCATATTCACCATATTCACCATCATGCCTATAATATATTTAGTCAGTTAGAACTTTGATTAAAAACATATGATTTACAAGGTGGGGTACCCAATTCGCATGTCAAGTTCAACTCTCGGTCGTTTTCATTTGTATTATTGACTCGTTCTTTGAATTGAAACGTTTTGAAATTCATCATCAATCAACAACTTTAGCAATAGCCTTATACTTACAGTCATTAGCACTGTTAGACAACAATAGGTAATCATTATCATACATTCGTTGCTTGTTGGCCATCAAGCACTACTAGCCAATAATCACCAGCTTGCAGCTCGCTCAGGTAGATAACTTCCACATAGACCGAGTGCGCTTGAACACCCGATGGCAACTGGATATGTCCGGAGACCCTGGCATGAAGACTCCCTAAACGGCCCCTCTGGGCCCTGTGGCTCCGGCACTTGTAGATATGTTGACTTGTCAGTGATGCGGAGTACCTGCCTTAAATATCCCAAAGGGGTTCTTATAGGCAGATCCTCGAAATCAAATGTGCCGTTTAGAGACAATCCCTGAACGCGTTTTGTTTTTTGTTTTTCTTCCGCAGACTGGTTCCAGGTTGGATTGCAAGATAGGTTTGGCCAAGTAGACTGAGGGACTTGCCTCACCTGGTCATGGCCAGAATGCCTCCTTGCCATTTCCAGTCTCACACCATGGATCCCAACGTGCCATTGCCTGAGGCCTGGAGCAGCTGAACAAAGCGTGTTCCTGACTTGGATTCTGCTTTTGGCATCTTTTGGCCATGGCCCTGTGATCAAAATCTGTGGGTTTGCTGATGGAGGTTCGTAGTCATATGCATTTATATAATTTATTCATTGTATTCAAATTCGTATTTCATGTTCGCTTGATGTCCCATGGGTTTTGCACGCCCTTCTTGTGACAGATGTTTTTGTGGTGTACTTATGTGTGCTTGCGATTCAGTTTTTCACGACTTGTTGCATTTGCATCCTGCAGTCTACAGAGGCTACAATCACTTTTGGCCCTTTCTTTGTGTTGATTTGTGTTGCATTGCCTTGCCTTGCTTTGCCTTGCTGGCTTGCTCGTTGGCTTTCTTGCTTTCTTGCTTGCTTGCTTGCTGGCTTGCTGGCTGGCTGACTTGCTGGCTGGCTGACTTGCTGACTTGCTTCCTTGCCTCCTTGCTTGTTTCCATGAGATTGCTTGAGTCGCTTGATTTGCTGGCTTTCTTTGCTTGGCTTGCTCAGGCACCGTCGGTCGTCAGGTGTGAATACGTATGTGTATCCGGTTTTCCGGGTGTATGTATCTTTTGCATCAAGCCATGTTCTTGCTCATTGCTAAGGCTAGAGATTGACATGGGTGGTGACATGGATGGTCCAGAAGATCTCGTTCATCAGGCAGCATGCTCTCAGGGAAGGTTTGGTGATGGGAAAGAAAGTGTTCCTCAGTGGATGGCCCATGTGTAGACCAGATGGAGGACATTGCCTTCTCCATATTTTTTTGGCTATGTATGTGCGCCTTGAATCATTCCCCAGATAGCTGGAAGCTATAGGGGTTCTTACTTCCCAAATAACAGGTCACTGTCGGCGAACTTTCTGGCTGAAGGTGCTGTGTGCCAGGTGCTGTCGGCAGGTGCTGTGTGCCAGGTGCTGGTGCCAGGTGCTGTCGGCAGGTGCTGTCGGCAGGTGCTGTCGGCAGGTGCTGTCGGGAGGTGCTGTTGGTGAAATGTGCAGGAATGTGCTGTGGCCAGGTGCTGTCGGCAGGTG
>VSDK01026430.1:40015-71551 GCA_009767595.1 Symbiodinium kawagutii | reverse complement strand
AATGCCGGAATGGTTCCAAGGATGGTCTCTGCAGATGGATGGCAAACCTTTTGCTCCACCTTGACTGGTTGCCGCGGCTCAGCTATGAATACTGCATCTAACAAGTTCATTGGCGTGGCTGTATTTCAAGTGGAAAATCTATGACTTCAGCTGGCACATAGTTACTTGCGCAGTTGGGGTTCATTTCTATTCTGTGCTTTTGCCATTTAAGGGTTTGTCCATGAATAACTTGGTGGCTTACAGCCTTAAACCGAGATTCCTAGCCTTTTTGGGAAATGATTGCTTTACCATTTTTTGCCACCAAGAATGATTTTGCCACTAAAAATTAAAGTTTTACCAAGGGACCCATAAGCCACCAAGACCATGTACCAACTGGACCTTGCTGCTGGTTGCCATGGGCTGTCCCCAGCCCAGGCGTCACGACCTTGAAGCTGCGGCAGAACGACAAGCTCGGTGAATCGGCTGCTCTTGCCCTGGTACTTGCGCTCAAGACGGATGTAGGCGACTGGGGGGCACTTGTGGCGCACAGGTTCCACTGCACGGTCTAAGTTTATGCGCCAGTTTTAAGCAGGAGGTTTTCCAGAGGTGTCCCACTTGTTTTGTTGAAAGAGAGAGAGCGAGAAGAGATGGGGGGAGAGAGAGAGACTCCCACACATGCACAAAATGCATGAAAACATCTTCGGGACCATCGAGGCCTTTTTGTTTTCACTGAAGGTGAAAGTTTGCAAGGGGGGTTGGTTGGCCTCATTCCCAAAGAGAGGCACGAGTATTTGGTGCGCTCTGCTCGCTGCCAGCAGGTGCTTTGGAAGAGTTGGACATGTCACTGTGCTCAGTGAGCGCCAAAGCTGCGCCACAGCTATTGCAACTACCACTGCGGCAGCTACAGCTCTTGGGTAGTGCTGAAATGGATGCTGAGGAGCTGCGAAACCACACTTTTTGCCTTGGAATTCTTTTGCGCTTACAATTTGGGTTGCGCAGAACATTAATTTATATACATAGCTTTGCCAGGTGGTTGATGATGGCTCATGATGGCTGGAAAACCTCCCTCCCGAGCGCACAACCATGAGAGAGAAAATGCTGGTTTCTAAGCTGTTTGCGCTGTGTACAGAGGAGTTTGGTACTAGTTGGCTTGGATTCTGGATTCTCAGCACGCCCAGTACAAGAGGTCGGGCAGCATGAGAGATCTGAAAGGTAAACTGAAAGGGTTCGCTCATATGTTTCAATCCTGTTCCAGCTGGTTGAATTTACTTTGTCCGCAGGTTCGTAAAATCTATCTTCAAAAGCGATTTGTGCAAAATCGGTCAATCGTTAATCCAAGTAACCACTCTTACCCATTCGTTGACCGTTTTCTATTCCTGCGATCATTGACCACTGGTTACCATGGGAGCCGTGACCGCCATCCTCCAGATTGCCATAGGAGCTCGGCTCTGCCTTGGCCAGCAATACTGTTGCCTGACTCAGTGGTGTGCTGCGGTTGGAGCTATCAACCTCAGAATAGGCCCAACATCGGCCCAACAGAGCCGGAAATTGGCTCAAAAAGGGCTGAAAAAGTCTCCCAACGTCCCAACAGCTCGTTTGTGGGATGTTTTCTGGGGGGACGGGTGTTGACCCACAGCCACCTAGCTTGCCATGTAACAACCTAGCAGCCCAACAAATCAAACGTTTCGATGTAACGGTGCGAAACCACGCGAAACCAATTTCCTGACCTTTGAACTGATTTCCGAAAAAAGTGGGCCTTTGTCGCTGCTCCAAGTGTAAATGGGATGCGTTTGTCAAATTTAGCGTTATTGATCAAACATGTGTGATTGACCATTGATGACTGTCTGCGAGTGATCAAGCATTGACCAACCATGAAGGATCAACCATTCACCATTTAATGATGAACCATTGATAAACCATAGGGGCTCAATGATCAAAACCCAGAAGCCATGCAAAAACCATGTACTATTGATCAAATCGAATCATAAACCCTTGCAATGATCAACCATCAACATAGCCCACGTAGGATTGATCAAATCTCATCAACCATGGCCCTTGCAATGATCAACATAGCCCATTCAACCAGTCTAACCTCCCTGCAACCTCCTGGACAACTCATCAACCACTCAACCAGTCAAACCTACCATTCCACCAGCCTAACCTGGTTGAGAACCAGTCTAACCTGGCAATGATCCCATCTAACCTCCCCTGAAGCCTCGACCAAGGCCCTTGAGACGCTGGACCTTCGCAACTGTCGCTTGGGCCCAGCGGCTGCGAAGACCTTGGCCTCGGCCTTGCTGCCCAATGGATCCATGAACCGACGGGCCTTGCGAGTGCTACATTTGGACCGTGCCCTTGGCGGAGCCGTCTAAAAGCGGTCATGATGGTTGGGACTTCTGAAGAATGATTAGTTAACCATCATGAGCACTAAGAATTGCTGGTTAATTTGGTTACTAACATTAAGTATCGTGGTCAGTGATAAGAAAGGTTCATGATTAACCATCATGATGGTAGTTAGAACTGGAGTACTAACATTGATGCTTAGTAGTTCATCATGGGGTGCTAACCAGTAGTTGTTCAAGAGTGGTTAGCTTAACCATGGTTAACATTGGCTAGCAATGGGATTAGCAATGATTAGCCATGGTTGACAGTGGCAGTTTTCATGGTCAAGCAGTGCGTAGCCATCATGATCAGTTCTGCGAAACAATGGTTCAAGAATTATTAGCAATGATCAACTGGTTGGTGATTTAATGGGCTTTAGTTGCTTCCCAAATGTATTGACAAATGATTGGTGGTTGACTAACAAAAATCATAGGGTTGAAACCGCCAATCAGTTAATCATGGTTAACAGCAATGCTTAGCAATGATGTGCAGCGGTAAATTTATCCACAGCTGACACATGAATAACGATCGCTAGTAACCAGTCGTTGGCAATGGTCCGTAGCAGTCAATGACTGCCCCCGTTGCACTGCCCATTGCCAATTTGCTGCCCAGTTCCTCCACACAAAGCTACTTACCTTGGCATTCCCTTGAACTGTAAGCCCGTATTATGATCACTGGGTTGGTTACTGGGTTGGTTACTGGGTTGGTTACTGGGAGAACCTACAAGGAAAGC
This sequence comes from Symbiodinium kawagutii, assembly GCA_009767595.1. NCBI lineage: Eukaryota > Dinophyceae > Suessiales > Symbiodiniaceae > Symbiodinium > Symbiodinium kawagutii. The sequence goes on along the minus strand of VSDK01026430.1, from coordinate 68,457 downwards.
CTTGTTTTCACGAGCAAGTCCTGGCCTTTGAGCACTCTTGTATTGTTTGTTGGGCATATGGATCTTCATGATGGCTCTTGTCTCACTCCTGAGATCACCCGCTTCATGCTGGCGTGACCCGTCAATATTAATCAATCTTCGCCATCAATTCACCATCATGACCCTTATCGCCCAATCTTGGTATCTTTTACCCAAAATTATCCCGATCTATTCGCCTCAGCATCTACAGCTCAAGTGGGAACATTCTTCAGCCAGATTGATTAGTATCATAGTATGTATCATTACTTTATATATCATTATATAATTAGTATTACTCTCAACTCAGTGATATTCTATTACTACATTAGTATTGTTCTATTCGTATTATTCTAATATATCATTAGTATCATATATATATATGTATATATCATTGTTCTTTTACTACAGCTGGGTAGTCTCACTATGACCCTCACCCAGTCCTCAGCCGCAGCTTTCCCCGAGGCAACCTCTTCGGCTTTGACGGAGCCGTGGCCTTGAAGGGTGGCCTTTCCGGCCGACCGGCGCCGGGCTGCCGGCTGCAGGCGTTGCAGAGCACCAGAACATCTGCCGGAAAATGATGGTTAATGATCACGGTTCGATTAATAATAGCTATTTCGTGGATAACCATCAACCATGAGAGTTCTCATCAATCATGAGAGAATAATGATCTCATGGTTAATCTCATGGTTGATAATGACCATTAGTAATGGTTGATGAGAACTTCCTTGAGATGGTGATTGAGAGAGAGAGGGAGAGAGCGATGAGAACTATCATGGTTCTACAATGATTTACTGTAATATCTGTAATGATCATGATTCAATACTAATCAATTATAGTTAGTACTGTTATTCTTTATGAATTAGCGGGGAATGATACTATAATAATGATTATTGATGGTTGATAGTTTTGTCCGTCATTCACACTTCGTAGGGATGGTGTACAGCAGCCTTCGGATTGCACTACCAGCTAAATTTGATGGTTTACAGTGGTTAATTGATACGGTAGCGATTGATGAACTTATTAATGGCGGTTACCACCCACCTGCGTTAACCACCATTACTCCTCCTTCATCAACTGTTCATCAAGCATGAATCGAGTAGTAATCAACCATTACTCAACTACACATCAACCATAAATTCTAAAATCAACCATTAACCAACCATTAACCAACCATTGGCCAACCCTTAACCAACCATTCACCATTTTATCTCAAAACGTCTTTGAACCCGCCACTTCTGCGCATGATCCACGTGGCGCTGCCGTCACCGCGCCCTGGAGGTGCTAACCCTGCGCGAAAACCGCTTGGGTGATGGTGGCGTGGGTGCCATCTCCGAGGTGCGGCACATCGGTGAAGATCAGACCCAGTTGATGTCCATGGTGAGTCTAAGCAACCAAATGGTGACATTATGCGAACAAAAATGCTTGGTAAAAGGTGGTAAGGGTGGCTAAAATTTTATTTTGGTAGTGGTTGATAGAGGTTGCTAAAATCGATTCCTCGACTTTGTCTACTGAAAGTTTCATTTGGAACTGGATTTCATGGTCCATTCTTTTGTGTTGATCTTCCGAAGAATGGATAGTGATGTGAATGCCATGTTTTTTTTGAATATGTTGATCTTAAGAACCAAAAAATGGCTATGGTGATTTCCCCAGGCATTGGAAGACAATCTGGTCCTGAAAGAATTGGATCTCTCGAGCAATGAGGCGCCCCGGCGATGCATGAGCACATCGGAGAGCGACCCATCCATCATTAAGCATCATCAAGCATGAGTATGTCATGAGTATATCATGAATATATCATGAGTTTATTGACCAGCTTAATGGTTCGAATTTTTTTCTGACTGCTGATGGTGCCATAAATTCTTTGAGGCAATGGTTTGATGTTGTTCAAGGCCTTTTGACGTCCCTGCGGTTTTGATCCTGACTCCTACCGCCTACCGCGTATACCACGCCTTCGCTTCCGGCACCTCACACCTTCGCGTCGCGGTTCAGGTCGGTGATTTGGGCGCTCAAAGCCTAGGGCTCTTGCTGCAGAAGGAGCCCCGTCTCTCTTCGTTGTGCCTCAAGGGCAACGGCATCGGTGACGTGGTGGCAGTGGTGCGGGCCGAATCTCAACAGATCACCTGGGCGCTTGGAGGTCCAAGGGGAACAGGCGGTTGGAGCGGTTGGAGCCTCCAACGTGAAGCAAACAATTGGAGCTTTCTAGACCTGGCAGCATGGAATTGGATTACCATCCAAGTTCAGGGTGTCACTTTCTCAGGTAACATGTTTGATTGATCAAGAAGTACTCTATCAAAGAAGGTTGGGGAACTGACTAGCAGAATTGAAAGGTTGGTGACTCTGGTGATTGTTTCATCAACCATTTCTGAACACAGATCACCCATGCCTGCCGTGATCGCCCTTGAACTTGGGCGATTTTCTGAGCTCACCTAGGCGATGCAGGAGCCGCTACTGTGGTTCAACCATCGCGAGCAGCACAGAAGCAGATGCGTTCCTCCCGTTTATATCCCCAAATTTAACTTTTCGGCAACAAAAAATGTTGGAGAACAAATTTGATTATGATTTTTGTGTCATTGCACTATTTTTTGCCAGGTGCTTGAAGTAGTAACTTGTTTTTCTGTATCCACTCGCTTCATGTGCTTTCCCGGTGGTGCATGGCATAGATGTTTGTCTCCACACGTGGAATGGCTCCTTCAGGAGCAGAAGCTTTGGCACAGGGCGTGCAGAAGAATAGTTGGCTCGAAGAACTCGATCTCAGCAAGAACCAGATCAAGATGGTAGGCCAGGGGCTGTCCATGGGGTGCCCTGGTGGTGGCTTGAAGCCCATGGCGGGGTGCCCTGTGACCATGGCTGGGTCCCAGGAGCCAGCAAGCTGTGCGCAGCACTGGAGCTGAACGACACGCTCAACAGCTTGGCTTTGCAAGGGAACGATGCAACTGGGCCACCGGTGAGGGCCGCCAACCAGTGTGGTGTTTAGGATGCCTTGTGTTGATGTTACATTCGGGGCCGCCCGACCAAGGGAGAACTAATCAAAAGAGGGCAGGGGTGAGGGAACAGTGAGGCTTTCACAATTGTTGCGGAATTTCGCATTTCAATTCCTGAGCCAAATTCCAAGGTAGATCCGGACATCCTCGATTCGATTGAGCAACTTGCGTCAGATGTGGAGTTGCGGAGAGATAGGCCATGGCAGCTGCAGCAGCTGCCACAGTGCAATATGGACCATGATATGCTAGATGTTGCGACTATACAGCAGCATGTAGCGGTGTCAGGTGCTTATTCGTAGAATTCTGAAACATGCTACGCCCCGAAGCCCTAGTGAAGAACATGGCATTTCTGCCTTTTTTCCCCTATCATGCGATGTAAGCCCATACAAAGCTTCAAATGATTGGACAGGGGGGGCAAAGCGAGGGCGGATGTGACTGCGGCGGCGCTTGGGAGGCAGCCGCCAAAGATCAAAGCAGTACAAATCGACGAGCCTGCGAGCCCTGCTGCCAGTGACACCGAGGCTAGAGGATTCACAGACTTCAGGATCCGTAACTGAGACAATGTCCACAAGGCTATGAAAAAATCATGGGGAATGACTCCAACATCCATGAAAAACCGTGGGGAATCAAGGAACATGCATGTCAACAACTCTTTGCCGAGCATGCAGGAGGTTTCAGTAGGTCCAGTCTACGGTATCTATTGAAACTTGTGCAGAGACTCGGGTGGACAGTCTGGAGCTTGGATGAGCTTGTTGAAATATCATTTCTACATGCTCAAAGGGTTGTAATGTCTACCCTGGGTACTTCAGAGAGCTTACGAGACATGCTCGTTGAGCCCATGTGAGGCGGAGGCGGATGCGTCCAGCCCAGCCTCGTCTGCGTAGCTGGTTAGCAAAACGCTGGGACCGTATTCTAGGAGAATGATGATGGATGTAGATGGCGCATGATGGGACTACATGGGACTTGGGTTTGGGAGTATTGTGGGCTGATCAGTCTTGCGCTGAATGGCTCGAGTTGAGAACTTTTTTCTTTTTTGTTTGGCAAGAGTGGAAACATAAGATCAGATGAAGCTTGTGCCAGAAGAGGACAAGAATATTTGCCTCTTGCAAATGGTTTCAACTCCTTTGCAAGCATAGAGGCAGTGCTTTGTGATGTGAAAAGCTCGAATGATTGCTGGTAGAACCGGTAGAATCTTAACAATTTTTATAGAACCACCATTGGCCACCTGTATTAACTAGTAAGGTATTGAATTAAGCATCATGAACTACAGGTAAAGAAGAGTATCATCAGCTACTAACTATAAAGTATCATCGTTATAAATTGCAAGTATCATGTTATCATGAATGATTGAAAATCATCAACTACTGGTACTAGCTATTGTTAATGTAAACCATTGGCCAGCTATCTCGAACTACAATTTCTTACTATTACTGGCTGGTGGTTTTAAACAGTTGTTTAAAGAATATTTTCTTTAGTATGAACAAGTGCTTGGTTGGTTGACCAATAATTTTCATGACGGGCTTGAAAGTTGAAACCAACTACCTATTAATCACCACCTACTGACCACCACCACATACTAAGTGGAAAGTCGATGAATTATGACTAACGCACTATCAATCACCTATTAATCACCTATTAATCGCCTATTACTCACCACTGAGTTGATTAATCACCACCAACCACCTACTAATCACCAACCAACGCACCAACGAGTCACCCAGCATTTCCTGCACAGAGTCTCAGGTCAGAAGAGGCCCGAGAAGAGCCCCCAGCTGCGCCCGCCGCTGCCTTGGTACAGGGAGATCAGTGTAGCCATGCAGCCAGGGGTTCCCTGGATTCTGCAATGACTGACCAAAAATTTTAGATTTTTAATGGGACACCCCTCTGGAAGCCCTCGCGAAGCAAATGTTGCCTTGCTGGTTCTAAGTGAGTGGGGTGAAAAGCAGGAAAAGCCCTGAACTTTGTGATGAAGCATTGGGAACCATTTATCAGATTTTATCAGTATCAACCATTAAGTGTTGGTTCCCCCTATGCTTGAGCCGTCATTTAAGGTGAGCCGTTGACCCATGAACCATTGAACCATTCGATGACCCTGGGACGCTGCTGTCAGCTCAGGTCAAGGGTAACACCACGGAAAAGGTGGATACCTTTGTGCAGCGTCCGGGGCCCACTGTGAAGACAGGGAAGGGCCTTGTGGGTTTACCATTGCAGGATATAGGGTACAGGTTAGTCATGTCCAGTTTAGAATAGTTCTCTTCAATGATGATATCGATATTTAGTATGTTGGTGGAATCTGCTTATTCTTTATACAATATGATGGCCGACTAGTTTGTGTTGTTTTCTGTGTGTTATTTTGAATCTGTCATTGAACGGATTTGTTTCTTTCCTTTGCGGGTGGTTGTTTAGTCACCCGATAGCTGAAACCCAAGCACAGTGGCGCACAAAGTGTGACCGTGGTCGGCAGCCGCGCTGTCGAGGATTTCTTTCGTCCGGAGAGGCTTGAGCTTTGTCACATCCTGACCAACCAACAATATCCAACAATGATGGTTCCAATTGATGCCTAACAACTGAGAACCCCCTTTAATTGGTGGTTGAAACAGGGGTTTCCGCTAGATGTTCCCGAAGCAATCCAATTTGTTCTGGAATGGCTTACATGTTTTGACCACCACGCTCTCAGTGAACGAAGCCAGTGTCACATGTGAGAGACATGGAGGCATGGACCAACTGTGATTTTTTGCCATTGAATGATCTCATCGACCTGTACAGGCACCGGAGCAAGGAGGCAGAACACGTTTTTCACAGTTTGCGGGAATTTAGACTGAGTTCAGACTTTGCAAATGTTCAGCATGCATTGGATACGGTACGTTGATGCAAAATGTGATTGCGATTGGTGGTCGATGGGTTGAAGCATCTAGAATTCGTTAGTGGCCCTTACACTCAGTGTAGTTGAAAAGACCTGTTCGCAATGAGTTTCTGGCCACGAGTTCCGCTGGATGTGCCACAATCTACCACTTCTACCACAACTATTTCCATCATATCTTTGTCGCCTTTGTTCAGTTTCGATTCTTTTTCATGCAAGAAACAGTTGTGTTGCTCTCCTTTTTCCCAACTGAAACTATATTTGTTCCAGATTTCCCAATTTCAAATATAGTTTCTGCTCTCCTCTTTCCCAACTGAAACTATATTTTTCTATATTTCAGCTGGGAAATATAGATTTTCAAATCATCCGACCGTTGCCGTCCTTTGTTCCCAAGCAGCTGGCAGCGATTTCAATGTCGCTCCGCTCCAGGGGACGCACCGGCACATCCTTCCGCGCCGCGGGAAGGTGCGTGGTGCGAAGGCGAGGTCCCGGGGAAGCCGCGGGTTGGTGGGCAACGGCAGGTGTGAGGAAAGGAAGCAGTCGCCAACGGTATGGCCATGTCTAATGATGGTATAGGAAATGATGATGAATGATGGTTAGTTGATGGCTCACAGCGGTTTTATGCATGATTAACATTGATTAATTATGTTGATTGATGCTTATGGGGTTCATGATGGTTGATGCAACCTCAATGTTTAGGTCATGTTGAGCTGTTTGGGCTAAGATGTCCAACCTTCACATACAAAAGCCCTGGATATCTACGTCAATTTGTTGTTGTTCCGTTTTTCGCATCCGCCAATTTGATTTGCGGTGAGTTCTGGTGAGTTTCAATCTCATCAAAAGCCAAATGCGATGCTTGATAGTGATGTGATGGTTACCCCTGGTCTTTCTCGGGATGCTCACCTCCCCTTTGGTGGGTCAACATTGACCCAGTTTGCCACTTGGAACATCGACACCTGCTCCCGCAGTTGTCAGGTGAAGAGCGGGCTCGACCCAGCTCTGCTACTGCCAGGCAGGGAGACCGCTACTCATGAGCCACCATTCTTTTGAGGTTTGCCCGCGACATTTTCCAGGTAAGCTCAGCAAAGAATCCAGGAGGTTAGTTGGTACCCTGCAATCTTTGCCTAAGGTGCCCACCATTCAATCTTTCCCTTGCCTGCAGGAGATTTGTATACATTCAAGTTGCCTGTGTTCTTTGGAAAGCCTTGATTTGTTGCGCTCCAGGCCACCAAAGGCCTTGGAGGCCAAAGTGCTGCTACGAAGTGAATCAGAGCTGACCTCTCGAAAAAATGCCAGCGGAAGAGTCCTGTTAGGGGAATTATGATGAGCCGCATTGCTGGCAACATGGTTCCAGAAGCGTTCAGCACCACTTACGATAAGTTTTACATTGAACTGCAAAACTTGATTCCACCAATTTGTAGTTCGTCCAACGAACGCATTCCGGAGCTGAGAGGTTTGCAAATAAATGTTTGCTAATAGACAGAGAGAAACGTATCTTCGAACTCATTTCAGGGACCTTTGATGGTTTGCCCAGAATGCATTTTCTTGCTCAAGCAATGACGACCAGAATCTATAAATCTGCAGGGTCCAGGTGTATTGAGGGTGGCATGGCTCCCCACAGCCTTCGTTCGAAATCATGTCCGAGTGCCTGATATTCAGTCTATGCCAGCATCACAAACCATCCTCGTGCAGAAACGCTAGTGAAACAAAGCTACCTCAATGATCCTCAATCCACCATGGCAGAACAGTTTGGGCATGCAAAAGGAGCATTCTGGACATCTAACCGACGCACGGAGCACAAACTCTGGTGGCTATACGGCTATACGGTATACGGTGGTGTCGGAAGTTTCTGTATGTGTTTGGATGCTGGCGCCGTTCTTGCACTTCACATGTGCTTGTGCCTCAGACTGCTCTTCCAGGGCAGTATCAGCATTCAGTAGAGTTGCAAACTGCAAAAGCAGAAGGCAAGAGAACAAAACAAGCACGACAATCGCAACAAGTAGAGAAGGAAAACCACAGCAAAAGTAAGAGAGCAAAAATAAGAACAACACAGAGACACAGCTGATATGGTCCTTCACATAAACCACATGACAGGTTCTAGCTCAATAGCCTGCAAAATTCCATGATGAAGGAGCTTCAAGCTTCGAGATGTTGCATTATTGAACATGAATGCTGTAAGCTCCAAGCTTTGAACGATAAGACTCAGTAACAAGCTTTGAACGACGAAAGATTACATCAGCATTAGCATCAGGAATGTTGCAATGATGGGAATCTCCTGACTCTGATTCACAAAGAAGCACAGTGAACACGGGTGCATCGATAGGCCCTTCAAAGTGCTCCCAACAGTCTCATCTTGAGCAAATTCGACCGTTCTGTAGGCCCTTCGAGGTGAGCCATGCAATCGGCCCTTCAAGAGCCTGGAAGCCCAGAAGGTGAAAAGTTTCAACCGTGGCCAAGTAGCTCGGATCTGGAAGCCCAGCAAAGGTACCCTTGGGCATCCCTTGGGCCCCCTGGTTCCTGCACCGCCAAGGCTAGACCAAAGGATCATTGAGCGCATCTCCTGCTACCGCAATGACAAGCGAGATAAAGACGAAGTACTCAGCATTATCTCGGTGCGCCCACGCTTGGAGCATTCGTCAGGTAGAAGTCTTGTTTTTTGTGTCACAAGCGCAGTGCCTGCGCAAAGGGTTCGCAATCTTTGAAATGATGCAACGCTTTGTTTTGTTTTTATGATGTTGATTTCTGTATCGAGACATTGTTTCTTTAATGATATTGTTGAAAATGATCACAGTTTTCTTTGATCATAGTTTTGTATGCTGAGCAGTCTTTGTTGAAACACTGGTCTTTGATTGTCGGAGTCCTTAAATCACGTGTCGGACGACTGGGAGATCTTGGGAGTCCGACACGTTGTAACCGGACCGCCAGAAGCATGGCTGGGCCATTCGCTATGCACCGCCGCTCTTTCGAAACTCCGAGGAAGTTTGTGTTGGGAACTCAGGTGCTAAGCATCAGCGATATCAGCGGGAACCCCTATAATTGCTATTTTCGAGGGGCCAAAAACCAGCTGTGCTTGAATTGGTGTCCTCACTTGCGATTCTCCTTGTTTGCATCCTGCATGGTCCTACTTGTTTGCTGGTAAGGTTGGAAAAACTTTCCAACTGTCTTTGTGGTGAATCTGTTGGTGGGTGGCTAGTGGGTAACAATGGACTTCGGTCGAGGTTGCTGCCATGAAAACCTATGGCTTGGGCCTGGAGTTTCTGTCACCTGAAATGCGTGGCAATGAGACAGCCCGGTTGCCAGGGCAGGGTCTTTTGGGGGGCCTGGGTGGCTTCCCAAGTGCAGATCGTGTCATCAAAGGAGGTCACAGTTACAGCTTGTCACAGCATGTCATAGCCATAGTCGCCCATGTAGCAGAAACTTCAGAGGGGCAGCCTTTTCTTCCTGCTCATAGTCATCATCATCATCATCATCATCATCATCATCATCATCATCATCATCATCATCATCATGACCTCACCGTTGTTGTCAATATTGTTTTGTTGAGCTGTTGGAAATGCGGACGGGAAGGCTGACTTATCTAATGTTGCCGCTTTGCCTGTTGTAGTGTGAAATGAGGATAGTGAGGTTCCAATAGATTGGAGGCTTTAGATTTCCAAGCCAGACTCTTTCCGTATGCGCTCAAGTTTCCAGATTTCTAGGCTGGCAAGTTGGCTTGCGAGCAATCGAAGCAGAGGTAGTGAAGGCTGCAGTGAACCATTGCGGAATGTCACTGATTTTCGTGCCGAACTTAGACGAGCTGAAGTCGCTGGCAGTTGTTAAGGAGGGTGATGGCCTGCCAAGGGCAGACACCAAGGCCTATGCTCGTGGGATCTCATGGGTGTTGAACATTTCGATTTCTGTTGGCACAACATTTACAGGCACAATTGTTCTGATTCGTCATGATTAACATGTGTTTTTTGATTAACATGTGAAAAAAAAAACATGTTAAGCACATTTCTTTGAACATGTGAATGGTTCCAGCGTTTTTATTTGCAGCTTCAGGGCATCCTTGCAACTCCGGCCGTGTCGCGAAGTGCTGAACGCACGCTACCGTACTGCTTCGTTCACCTGAGGCACCTGCTGAATTTCGCGGGCGTCGCGACATCGTCAAGCAGGTGCCAACCATTGGTTCGTTGGGCCCGGTGCGTTGTCAACCCTTGAGGCTTTGGGATTTTGATGGTTGGTTAGATGATAGTTAATGACGATTGCTGAAGGTGGTTAAAAGGTGGTTAAAAGGTGGTTAACAGGTGGTTGAAAGGTAGTTGCAAGGTGGTCATTTTTTTTCATAGTTGTTACTGGTCTGCCGGAAATCACAGGCTGTGCAAAATGCCGGCATCGCCCTGGAGTTTGCTCATCCGGACTGCAGCGGACTGGCTTGCTGAGATCCAGGAAGGAAATGCTCTCCCAGAATCTCTCAGAAAAGGTTCTCTCAGAAGGAAAAATTGTAGGAAGCCTCTATAGAGATCTAAATCTATAGGGAGCATTTTTGAAATTTTGGATCCATATGGATTTATATGTGATTCCAGATTGTAGATCCGTAGATCCATAAACCCAGATATTTGATGGTAAAGCACCAGCTGTTGAGCAGGTAAACCGGGGGTGGCATATATACATGTATACAAACAGATGCATACACAGTATGCACTCCTATGTGCCCACAACTACAACTACTCCAAGTACAGCGCACGCGTCCCAACTTGACATTGCTCCTTGGCGGGCGTGGATGTTGCTCCGGGTTTGTTGTTTTGTAGGGCTCTGGCCTCACATTATAACTGGCTGGTTGGGAGCGGTTTGGAGCCAGGGGCTTTCCCTGCATCCGTCTAATGGCGGAGTCAGTTGGAGCCACCTGGAGTAGTCTAACCAGATGGCAGATAAAGTTGCATTAATTTTTGGGCATGAGGACTTGAAGAAGGACAAGAGCATCGTCTACTATGCAATGCAGAAGGAGATGCTTAGAGATATTGCTGACACATCTGATTTCAACGGATTTCACCGGATCGACAAGACATCATGCACTCGTTATACAGCGAATCCTTTTTCACATGATAGCATTGGCACATCGCATGTTCCTTCAGGGTTTGAATCATGCTGTATCTTCTGTATCTGTATGCGCTGCCATTGGCCTGTGAAGATGGATGAACAGTTTTGAACAGACTTGGCTTTGAAGTCATTCCTAGACTCCTAGACATGCCACAGATCTGTATGCCATGAGAAAGCTTGCTCTCCAGGGTGACGGTCAGGCCGAAATCGCGTGTCTCAGAGGTCATTAACATCGCCCCTGTGGGCCGGATATGTGTGAAGCTATTGTTCAGATGAGGCTGTTTAACAAGTTTTACCCATCAACAAGCATTCTCAAGCCGAATCAAGATTCATCAGCCATTTTTCAACCATTACCAGCCATGAACTCAATACTAAGAAGCTCAATCTCAATGGCATTTTGGAACCTTTTGTGTTTACCGATCCAACATTGGTGCCTTTGGGTTCCATGGCCAAGTCGCTGAGGCACGGGGGCAGGAGGCTTTGGATCCAAAGATTTCCATGGCTGACAGTCCATTAGTAGATATATGTAGATACTACTGTAGTTAGATTTAACATGTAAAGGACAAGATAGGGGTTTTCCTCAAATACGGAGCCCTAAAAGTGGTTGGATTATTGCTATAAATGATTTGTATTGGATGAGTTGGGGGTACCCTGATTTTAAGAAACTATACAGAGAGAGAGTTAAGAATGGCGGTTAGCAATGGTGGCAGTTAATGTTCAAAATGGGGGTTGGCCATGGTTCTTTCACCGATATGCAAGAATCAGTAGATTTACATCGGCTGATTGATGTAAAGCAATGTCATCCTAAGCTACCTGATCTCGTCGATATATGGGTCGGTGATTGAGTTGCTTCTGTCACATTCGAACTTCTTGTGGTGTGATTTAAAAGATGCCGGGTCCCAAATCCAATGGGGCCACAGATGTCAACGTCAGCATTCCGCAGCTTTTGGGCCAAGCCATTCGGCCCCTCTTGTCACAAAGAAACAGATTATGCACTAATTCGAAGCAGCGGCACTGCCGTGGAGACAAGGAAACTCCTCCCGAGCCTTCCCGAAAGAACCGCAGCTTCATACGAAATGCACCTTTGCTTGAGGCAGGGCTCATTGGCGAAGGAGAGAAACGCGTTGCCATACATGATATCCAAGGATGTAAAATGTTGCCGCATGGGTACATGTGGCACCACATGGCGCCCACTTGGAGTCTGGACATGTCCTTCTGAAGATATGTTACCTGCATGGCAAGAGTCAGTATTAGGAGGCAGGATTCAGGCAAATAAATGAACTTACTCGCACTTTGGCTTTGATTGCGGAAACTTCGGGCAACGAGGACGACAGAAGTATAGGTGCTTATGGTAAAGCATTGGTACCCATGATCGTACAGTAGGTGTGGCTGGGTTCATCACAAAGAAACGGGGTTGGTGGTTATTAATCAACCACGATTGTCAGCCATTGCAAGCCATCATTAGCCATATACTGACCAGTTTTAAGTTTTAACCACTATTGCTGACCGTTGTTTGCCATTCTTCTGCATATCTTAGTACTAACCATTAATTGACTGTTTTATATGTAGTTAGATAAATAGATAGATAGATAGATAGATAGATAGATAGATAGATAGATGTGTATGTATGTATTTCCCCTGGCAAAGCCGGCCGGCCAGCTGATGATACCCACGACAGGTGCTTGCTATGCCTTTGGCTTTCAGCTGCCGATGAGTCCATGGAACCCCGGAGTACCGATGAGAAGCCATTTGTTTCAGCCATGAAGATGGTTGACTGAGAATGATTGGTGATGTCTTTGATGGAGTTTGTGATGGCAGCAACATTATGGGCTTCAGAATATGCCTTGATGATGGTCGATGATAGCTATTCCACTGATGTTTAATCTCTGTGAATCATTTTGTTAACCAATGTAACCCCACATTAATCACAGCCAGATTTTTTTCTGCTCGGCGTCTCAACTGAGTTGCGTTGTGTTGCCCCGCCTCACCGAATGCTTGCAGAGGAGGCTGCAGTAGAGCTCGCTCACACGGGCAGGAAAAAGCAACTTTCACATGAATCCACTGATGCTAATCATTCATTATGGTCCTGGTTAATCACTTTGTCAATAAATGTATTTCAATGTCAATATCGATGATGGTGACTGAAATCAATGTAGATCATGCCAATCAATGATTACAGGTCAATCAATGGCTGGTTAGTCAATCTGAATTGTTGGTTAAATCCACGTTAAGAGTTGATGTGTGGCTGGCACGGTCCACGATCGGTTGAGATGGGGATGAGCCACGGAGTCCGTGAAATTCTGAATTAGATGATTTATTGTAGTCAGATGTAATTATGAAGAGCAATAATTAGATGATTTCTTTAATTCTTGATGTCCATATAAATCTAGCGATGACAGGTGCGGAACGATGCTTTGCTTTCTCCCAAAATGTCACGAGACACCATTACTGTACATCTCAACATCAGGACTACGGCAGACAGGGGTGTAGAGCTTTGTTTGCCTTGCAACAGCGACACTCTGCGCCGAGGATGATATTTTTACTGCCTTAGGGCAAGAGTTGGAGCACGAGGTTGGAGTGTTGGTCGCTGTGAAAAAAGCATGCGCTTGTTGAGAGAGCTGAACCACTGAAATTGAAAGAGTCAATGATGTCCCGAACATACACGCCTTTTTATCCAGACTTCAGCTCTTGTGCTGCAAGCGCTGATGGTGCGTACTATGAGTCAGTGTTTTCAACCAATCGCTGAGCATATAGCACCATATCATATCCATATCCAGAACAAATTGAAAGACCAGCCTGGGGCAGTATACATACTTAGTTGACTTCTTCGACAGCCTTTGCATGGTGCTAGCCAGGCGAATGTTTTCATGTGTTTGTTTGCTTGGCGCCACCAAACAAAATGGGCCTTGCTGCAATCCTGAAGGACTGTTCTCTCTTGGGTGGTCGCGACTGCGACACCGGCACCGCATTTCTGCAGACAAAGTCGGCCTACCGGTGGACATCCTTGGGAGCAGAGACTGAGCCAGACACGGCTCCAAATGCTCCGAGCTTCCCAAGCTTCTTCCAGATGGGCGAGGAGGCACTGGCTCCGAAATCTGTCCATTTTTGGCATTCTTTGTTGCAGTAAGGTTGGTATATGATCCATATCCTTGCCGGTCAGCCAGGTGGGTGTGGTGCATGGCGCTGGCAGCAGCGCCACAGCGGTTGGAGAGGTTCACTCGGATCGGTCCCGGCAGATGCGCCAATGGCAGGCTTGTACAGAAGCTGCGGTTGTTTTTTTTGCGGGAGTCGATTTTTGGTTTCATTGGTGTGCTTATTTGTTGAATTGATATTTGTATATGGAAGCTTCATCAACATTCATCAACCATCTCCCGGACACATTATACATGGCCTCAATTTGGCAACGAAACATTCGACTGGCAGAAAAAAAACATGGTTTGGAATGTGAATCAGTTTGTTTTGCGCACAGCAAGTGGTTTGCCCGTGGCAAGTCTGTCTCTTAGTCAGGAGGATGCAGTGGAAATTTACACGGGCGCCCACGCTGCCCAGTCTGCAACTGCCACAAGTGCTGTGACAGTGGTTGCCGCTACGATCTCAGAGAGCCGAGGAGCCTTGACCAGGATGCCACTCTGCAGCAGCTTCTCTGTTGGCTTTGATAGATGTTTATGATATTTATGATGTTTGTTCCTGCGTTTTTGTGTGCTATTTGATGTTTGTTCCTGCGTTTTTGTGTGCTATTTCTCGTTGAAGACTTTATGACAGGAATTTCGCGCGCCATGACATATGATTCCGAAGTCATCAGCCTGAAATCTCAAGAGTCTGGCAGCTAGTCGCAGTGTTCAGCAGTGCCTAGCAGTCCTTGCGGCAGTTGCATCGCAGCCAGGCATGTCTTCTTGACAGCTTCTGGGCTTTGGCTCGTGGGAGCCTTCATCGTCTTCATTTTGCTGCTCATCCTGGCCGCCGCAGCTTTGAGTCACTGGTGGGCGGCTCCTGCCAAGGCAACTGCAGCTGAAAGTGTGGATGCTGAGGACGCAGCAACCGCCTTCATGGGATTCAAGAATGAGCCTCCTGTGCTGTACAAATGATCAAGAACTATCAAGGTCTTAACATGCTTGTGTAAAGTGGTACTCGTCTGGACGTAACTACTATGACTAGTTACTAGTAGTTACCCTACTTATAATCGAACTAAGTCGGGGGCTCCGTGTGTGTCTTCTCATTCCCACGTTCCCCAACTGAACTTGCTGCGGAAGAGCCTCGTTGTAGGAGACCGATGACCCCGCGAAGCCTGCGCCGCAGTTCATTCCTTACCCAAGCTCTGACGGTCCAGCTGAAGGGGCCGCGGTGGCTGTGCAGACCAACGAGCTGAGACGGCAAATCCAGGAAGGGGAGCCAACATTTTGGGAGAAGAGTGATCATTTCCATCATTTCTAGTAGGAAACCATGGGAAACCTGCCCATACTGGCAGCCATGCTGGCGGATCAGTGGCTTGGAGCCACAACCAAATCATTTTCAAACAACCAAATCTTTTTCCCATCATTTGATGCCACAAATAATAAGGTTCAGATGGGCCCAGGAGACGCGTGGCATTTTCGAGGAGGATGACGTTGAGCTGTTTCTCCCGGATGCCCGGGGGGGCTATGATTGTGCCCTGTCGCGGCCGGTCAGCAGTGGCCAAGCTTTGCGACTGCTGGTGAGGATCGAAGGACCTTTGCCAGGCTGGGGCACCTCCTGGATCTCCTGGGGATGCAGGTGGCTATTGATGATGACTGGTGGGTGGCCTTAGCCATGGCTAACGGTTAACGTTGGTTAATGATATGGGGGTAACATTGGTTGATATTGGGAAAAATAAGTAACATGATGGTTAAATGACATTTGTTTGGTGGTTTGATTGACATCTTTCTAGTTTCCCTGAGTTGGTAATCATTAACCAATGGTTGGTTGACTGGCGTAATTTTCACAGGGGTGGGTCAACCACCACCCTAAAGAGGCGCACGTGGACAATGTCCATGCTGAAAAAATATGAAAAAAGGGGATCACCATCCAACTGGTTGCCAATATCCACACATATCCCCGACGCTGCACCATGTTTGTCTATAGATTCCTGTCCAATGTTTTTCATTGTTCAAACAAGTTTCAACAGATTTTGACTTCCGGCTCTTGGTGGGCAAGACTATTGGTACAAGATTGCTGGTGCTCATGGTTGTTCGTGATCCAGTGCAGCCTCATTCTTTGAGCTGAGATGCAGGTGGGCCCCCACCTTTGGGTTTGCTTCGAGCACCGCTGAGCCAACGGAGCTGTGTGTTTTATTCAGCAGCTGTGGAAGAAGTCAGGGACAATGCCTCGGATACCCCGCACCTGCAGCAGAAGGCAAGGCAATTTGTGTGCCGCTTTGCAAGTGGAGACTCCTGAACAGGTTGAGGCAGCAACTTTACGCTGTGGAAATTGGTGTAGCATTGGCTGAAAGAGTCGAGCTGACCTATACCAACACTGTATTTGGCTTCAGAGACCCCACAGCGATACTGGATTTGTTCATATGTTTTTTCCATATAGCCTATGGATGCCTATGGTGGGAGAAAATTGGAGATGCTAGGATCAGTGGAGTTGCGGAAACACTTACGTGACCCAAATATACAGAAATCCGCCTGAGTGAAGGTCAAACATGGGTGCTATGAGAGTATGAGAGTCTTGCAAGTGCGAATGGGTTTTGTTTGCCGGATCAATAGGGATCAATGCCAATCACACGTGTGCATGCTTGACATTCAGTGTTTTTCTTACGATTTCTCTTTGCTTTCCTTTTTTTCCTTTGTCGATCTTTACCATTTCCATTCCTTTTCATTCCTGGCCCTTCATTTCCGCTCCCTTTCCTTTCTTCTACTGTATTTCCTTCCCTTTGCTTTTTCCCTTCTGTTTCTGTCGCCTTCCTTCTCACCATGCTGTTCGTTTCCATTCCATTCCATTCGGGTCAGGATCAGACAATGTTTTTGTTCCCTGCTGGTCCGGTCACTTTCCTTTTTGCCCTGTTCGTTACGCTTTGTCATTCTTTGCCTATGCTTTCCCATGCTTTCCCTACCTTTTCCCTTCTTTCCCCTTTAGCTGTTTCGCCACGCCTTTCGAATGACTTTGTCAAGATGATCCAGTTGCAGCCAGGCAGTTGACTGCGTGGATTTCCAAGTCTCTTTGGTCGATGCTCCATCCGTGCGCATTGATGTTACTGGATCAGATCTCACAGTGCTTGATGCTTTGGCACCTCGGCTGAGAGGCAATTGCTGTGCTTTGGCGTGGATTTACGATGATTTATCCCACGTGGCTTAATGAATTTCATCGTCATGCAAACCCACACCAACATAATCATCAGGCATTTTGTGCTGTGTTTTCTCCTTGGGCAATGAACCATGTAGCTCCTATACATTTGTTTCGTGTGCTCAGCCAGTCAGGGTTGGTTCATGTCGTGCATCCAGGAGGACAACTGGACTCCGCCCCAGCAGTTCCATTCCTTGCCACGGCCCTGGCGCGAGTTTCTGAAAGTTTCGTGCCAACCCTCCGGCGCCCTTCGCTTCAGAGAAGATGTTCTGCTGGTTGGTTCGCAGGTTCTGTGGGACGGTGGAGCCAGTGCATCCGACTTGTCGAAAACATTGGAGCTTTGTCAGTGGATGATATGGATGATGCTTTTGCATGTTGATGTCGATGGGGTGATATGATGGGAACCCATGGGAATCCCCCTAGGCATCTCTAGGCTGAGAAGTTCTCAAGCATCACCGAGTTGCTGCTGACAGGTTTGTAACAGCCTGCGGTTAGTGTTGAGGGGTGGATACAACCGTGAACCACGTGGTTTCTTCATATGGTTTCAGCGCTTCGTACTGTTTCCAAGGTAGATCCGACCCAGAAACTTGATGAAACTTGACTGGATCCTTTGCCAAAGCGACAGCTCAGCGACAGGTGTTGCTATGTGGAGAGTTACTTCGAGATTCCAGGGGCCGCATGTTTCTGCAGCCATGGGACTTTGCGCCAGCCAAGGTGGGGATGTGCTACAATTATTACAATTTGTTTTGCCCAGCAAGTGTTCAGGTCCCAGGATATTTTCAGGCACTCCATTCTGTGAGTGATGCCAATGTCTACCAATGTCTACCCACCTGCCACTTGCACAGGTTGGATTTGAAAGCTGGCGGACTTCTTGGGAGACGTCCAAGTTGGGCCCGCAAGGGCCGACCGTCTTCGCGAGCACTTGGGAACGGAAATTCCTGTGGGGGCCCATGATAGGACCCTCAAGGCTGGCTTTCCCGTCCAAAGAATTCCCATGTGGCTTTGTCCAAAGCCATGGTGGACCCTCAAGTCTTCAGCTGTTTCCCTAGGAATTCCTAGGTTATAAAATTGGCGGGTTAGTAGGAACCACCGTTTATGGACACACCCATGTACTCCCATTTGTTCATGTTGGGATGGAGTTTTCCCGTCATGATTCATCGGGGTGCGGTGCAGTCGAAGCCATGAGGATTGGTCGTCGCGCCATAGAGGCGCTGCCTGGTAGGTGATGCGGCTAGGCGCATGGCACCTGCACCGAGGCAATGATATCACCCTGGCGGAGGAACCCAAGCCCGAGGAAACCACTGAATCAGTGGTTTCCAGCTTTGACACCGCTGACTTTCCGCAACCTTTCCTGATGTTGTGATACGCTGAGAGCATTTCAACGGGCATTTCATGTTCTCACAAAGGAGGAAACTGCGCAATCTCAAGAGATGCGAGCGGGAGCAAACTCTCTCCTGGAAGAGCATCGTGGACAAAAAAGTTGCTGTCGCTAGCTGCTTGGGCCAGTGGTGGGTTTCGATCGCAGGAACTGTAACTGCAAAGTTTTGCAACAAAGCAGAAGAACGCCAAATTCTCGTTATAGTGGTTTGCAGACACGAGGGCCCAAACCTGTGCATGTTAGCAACACGCTCTTGAACATAGCCCCCGCAACACCAGCACTTTTGGTCTGAACTGTTAGGCGGGTTTTGCGAGAGACCCATAATTAACTTCGTACGTACTGTGCGGAACTGTGCAGGAGAACAACTCTTCCATTGCGTGGTTTATGGTGCACTGCTTCACTGCATTTGCGAGACTATCTCACAAGCATGACGCCAGCATGATCACGACTGGCTAAAAGTTTCATAGGACAGCGCTGCCCAGATTTGTGAGGTCGGAGTTGGATATTTTGTAGACCCATGTAGACCCCAAAGGCCTTAACGTCCGCTTACTGGCATTGAACAAGATCATTGGAAAACAATTTCAAGATCTGAGAGGGAGCGCAGACAGGTTTCGTATTTTCAACATCAGATGGCAGCAGTGAAGAAGTTAAGTGAATTACGACCCTGCTATGATATGATTCAGGACCAACGTATGGGTTCCGACCTGTGGGTTTACTTTTCACCTTCACTATATTTCAGTATCCCATCTATCCGGCAGTTGCGACACATGGAATTCTGGCTTGCTGGCTGGCTCTGGATGGTCAGGTTCTATGCAGCGCTGAGTCAAGCACCCGACGCAAGTGGGCGATTGACTTGATGACAGAATTGAAGGTTTAATCTCAGATGGAAAAACTGGACATGGAACACATTCGCTTTAGATTTGAGGGGTTTCACCGTGTCAATAGCAGCGAGCAGAGAGTCGCAAGAGGCACAAGAGAGAAAACGGGTATGGTGCTGTTTGACATTTGAGCTAGCCTTTGATGGATGTGCTGGGGGTCTTTTGGGACTGTACTAGCGTTAGCAGAACCATTGAATCACTTAATGCATTTCGAATTCAGCAGATGTTCGTGCTTGAATCCTCAGCCGCTGAAACAAATTGGGTTTCAAGACTTTGTACTGGAAGATCCACTTGTTGATCGATCCACACATACATACATACATCTATAAAAGCATATCTTTGTTTATTTTTTCATTTTTCTTTTTACAATTTACAATCACTACTATTACTCTTTATTTGTATTTGGTGGCAGGTCACGGCCTGTGAGCTGATGGTGGCCTCTGAACAGCTGGAACCATGAACCGTGGGAAGTTCTTGCAACAAAAACATAGGACCATGAACAGTTGTTTGTATGGTAAGAATACCAGCAGAATCATAGAAAAAAAACATACCATGCTATGGTTGAAAATGCCTTCGTGTGATTCTGCTGCATCAGCTTGCGGCAAGACTTGCGCCTGTGAAGCTCACACCTCATAGGGCTGGAAGATCATTTTTCTGCCAGGATCCCAGGGCGCTTCAATGTGCTGATGAGTCCCTGAAGTCTGATCGAACATTTTTGCTGAAGGTGAGGGATAAAGGGGAGCTGGGTGGTCCTCGGGCTGATGCTGGGGCATCCTCTTGATGTGAGCACGCCGATACACAGATTTTGAATGATTTTGATATACTGTATTGTGATTAGGCATCTTTTGCTCACTTGGACATAGTAATTGTATCAAAACTCGGTGTTGTTTCAGGTCAGTGTTTGCTACTCACAGCCTTGCTTCACATAGTGCAGATAGTATGCCACCCATGGTTGAGTTGGCCCTGGGGCACTGGGCGGGCGGGGATACAGCCAACCTGTCTGAGCAAACCCGGCTTCCCACCACTTGTACATTTGTGTTGTGTAATGTGTCCCCAAATGATGTTACCCCATTTTTTTCTGAGTTTTCCCATGTTTCCGCACGTTTCCCTACGAAAAATGCGGTCCTCTCAGATGAGCACGTGCCCCTCACCATGGTGGGACAAGCAACTGATTGGTGTCACCTGTCAAACCTCAGCCAGGCCTTGGCCAATTGTCCCCAAGCCTTGGACTTTGTGGACGTTTCTGTGCGATTTGATCCCGAACTGGTAAAGGTGTGGATCCTGAGCATGGCCAAAAAAAAGGTTTAAAGAATGCATGGCATCACCTGGTGCATACTCTCAGGATGACTCGTGAAGATTACAATTTCTCCGGGGATGCTTTAACCTGTCTATCTATTTTTGATGTTCACAATTTCTTGCATCTGCATTAAACGCCCAAAAAACAGTATTTATTGTGATGCCAACTTAAGGGAAAGATTTGGATAAACTATTTTGAAATTATTGGCATCTCATGCATTTTCCAGTGGTATTTCATCTCAAGATTGTGGAATAGGCAATGCCAACTCGAGGGTGTGACACGCCAAAGCGTGGACCTCCTAAGAGCCGTGCCACAAATGGGTTTTGATGGATTGCCAGTGTTTTGGTATGCGTTGGATTGTGCTGTCGTCGTCGTCGTCCTTGCGGTGTTGTTGCAGTTGCTTTGCTTGCTACTTGCTTGGGTTGTCCACATTCGATGACCTGACCCAGTTCCTGCCTGGACTTCCATTTTGTCTCAAGGGTTTTATCGTTACCGACTTGAGGGCTAACAGTGTCGTGAAACACCGTGCAGTCCCACTGCTATGACTTTCACCGGCAGTTTCCTGGTGCATGCGCACCACTTAGATTGCCTTGGGACAAGAGTACCGGCCTGCTTCTCCGAAGGAGAGGCTGGATCTGACAGCCGTCTTCTGTTACTGGTGTTTATGAAGCTATTGGGGGACTGGACAGTTTAGAAGTCTGAAACAAATACATTCTAGACAGTTCATCTTGACACTTGTGGAAGTTCTGCGGGTTGAAATTTCCCAATGCAAAGTGTCGAGCGCACTTTGGGATCGAAAAGATTTGTTGTCGCACCTCCTGAAAGCCAGCAAGTTCACTGAAAAGGTGGGAGATGAAAAATGATGAAAATGCACGACACGAGTCCTTTGAAGTGACAGAGCGGAAACGCGCCATGAGAATCATTTGATAGTCTACCAAATGTCTACCATCCTCGGCGGTCAAAACATGGTGATTTCTCTACTTTCTCCAGAGCCAGGCCTCAGAGTCCGGTTCCAGCAGCTCCAAAGCCCCGCAGTCGACGCTCACGACGGGCCTTGCTGCTGGACGAGAGGTGTGTGCCGGCTTCCGCGTTCCACGAACAAATCTCAAACCTGGTCTTTGGGGGAAGTAATCATAGATTCTCGTAGATCATTATATACAGATCATTAATAGATCATTGACATGGATTTGCAGAGTTTTGCCACACATGTCTAATCCGGTTTGTCCTCGATAACAGTTGCAACACTTTGAGGAGGCGGAGGCTATCGCGTTCTCCAGATGCAAAATCTGCTCGAGATCCTGTCAAAGAAGTGAGCCCGGTGGAGAACAGGCTGGGAGCATGACATGGAACCAGGTGCCATTTTCCCAAGAGGTAGTTTCAGCCGTTGCTAAGCTGGTTTGATTTGGCAGTGTGCCACAAGATATCTCAGGATGCAGTGAAGTATGAGAGCAGAAGTTGGCAGAGTATGAGACAGTATGAGTTTAGCGGCGGGCAAGTCACATCTTTGACTGGTTGAATAGATTGAATGCTGGTTGTTTCTTGTTGCTTCCAGTTTGGACGCGGGAGCACCTGTCCTGGAGCAGTGAGAGAGGCAGCCCAAAGGACCAGCGGATTGGCTGTTTCTCCCTGGGAAAAAATTGGTGCCCAGTATACTTATGTGTATATATATATATATGAATATGGCACCGTGACACAATGGATGGATGGATGAATGGATGGACGGACGGACGGACGGACGGACGGACAGATAGATGAATTCAATCCAGCTGAGAGAAGTGTTCTCAGGAT
Source organism: Symbiodinium kawagutii (assembly GCA_009767595.1). NCBI lineage: Eukaryota > Dinophyceae > Suessiales > Symbiodiniaceae > Symbiodinium > Symbiodinium kawagutii. The sequence continues at coordinate 45,878 of VSDK01026430.1, read as the reverse complement.
CCAGCAGATAAAAGATGAGCAGGTCAATCACACAGGGTCCACGACAGTTCTTTCGTGGCTTGGGCTCATCATTTTGATTCATTCTCACCATCCCAAAGATTGTCAAAGACCTATCCTACCAATGCGTGCTATGTAGGGGGCCTTTCATGTTGGGTCCAGGCGCAGTAAGGAGCCAGAGATGTTCAAAACTTTGGTTTAGGTTCGCAACGGGTTTCCTGCAGGGTGCAAGTGGAGAACCGTTAAGTAGGAGGGTGAACTCAAGAAGTTGAAATGCAGCAAATACTGTTTCGAGGCAGGTGTTCTGATGGGCAGGGATGTGGATGCGATGGTCCTGGATATTGATTCAGTCTTTGGAATTTCTTCTGACAAATACACCTTGGTGACTGCAACTCCAAGGTTGTTTGCAACTTGTTTCTACCTTTGCTTCGGGCGGTTCTCCTTAAATGGCTCCCGCCTAAGATGTCAGATGCAATCCATCGAAATTCAACTTTGGACCGTCGGTTGCCTCTAGATACGGGGAAGTCACAGAGTAGTGGAAGCCATGTCGTATCTGTCCTTATCGGCACCACTTCGGCTTGGCACCACGCACTTGGAGCACAGTGGAAGCGGCTGCTTGGCCGCAATGCTGTGCCATGAGAGAATGGTGACCCATAGAAATCTACATTGACCAAGGAATCCAAGGAATCCAAGAACATCCAACGGCATCCAAGGATATCCAAGAGCATCCAAGGGCAAATGCCTGTTATGGACGGCCGTGGGCGATTTTGGGTGAATTTTGTCGCCGAGTCGTAAGTCGCCAAGGATGTGTCATTCGAGTTCCCATGTCATATTATCATCAGCTATCATTTTAGCAAGTATATCAAGATCTATCTTGTATCCCTCCACTGTCTCTCATTTTCAACAGTGATCGTCTTCACCTCCACGCCTTCCAAGGCTACCCTCGGCCGTGCCATCGCTGTACCGCAGCTGCGCTGGCGAGTGCTGCCGTGCGGCCGATGCGACGGGGCCAGCCGTTGGTTGTGCGAAGGAGAGCTTCGGAGAGATGCATTGCAGTCTCAGCATCGCTGCACTTCTAAGCAGCCTCCATGGTTTTGCATGGTTTTGCAATTTTGTAACACTTGGCTGTGCAATTGTTGCATGTTGGTGATATTGGTTGAGTATTGGTTGGAAATTCACAGCTAGCAACTGCACAACATGAAGCAGATGAAAGCCTGATAGTCCAAGAAAGTCCAAGCTCAATGTGTCCAGTTCTGTCCAGTGTGGTTTGACATGTCGTTACTTCAGAGCTGAATCCAGTGACCAGCTGATCACAACTGTTGGACTGGAAGGCCTTGGGCAACAGCCCGGAGATTTCGGGCGTGGCAGCGGGGGCAAGCCCTGCGGAGATCAAGGAAGCCTATCGTCGCAAGGCCTTGCCGCCCGGCATGTTCTAAGTGGGGGTTTGGTCAAGGGTTCGCCGTTTGTCATGATTAAGCATGAGATTAAGCTATTGTTGCAATGATTGCAATGCGTCCAGCATTAGTCATGATGAGTCATGATTACCTGGTAAGTTAGTTTGCGGGGGTTCAGCTGGGACTGGGAGGGCAAAACCTTCGGGTGCCCAGGGGCATAAGCTAAGTAGTTCCTTTTCCCTGACCTTCTTGATTAGTTGCTCTTCTGGTTCTCACTTGTCCAAGAACAGGTGGGACCATATGGCAACTAGCATGTGCTGCTAAATGAGATCGCAGACAAGTGCTCGCCCTGTGTCTCCAGCAAGATTCTGTCAACACTGATCGTGCCAGTATATTCGCAAACTCATATGATTTGACACACTGTGCCAACTCACTTGGAGAGTTGAGTCTTCGCCAATGTTGTTTTGTTGTTTGCTTCAGGTTGGTTCCCGCAGCTTAAGCTAAAACTGGAGGCTGGCTCCAAGATTCGAAACGCTACGAAATGCTGGATTTCCCATAGCTTTTCATCTCCCTTGCAAGGCTAGCTATCAACAACGAATATGTATTGGGACTTTTGGGAATCAGAGCCTAAATGAGTGGCCCTAGGTCGAACCACTCAGCCAATGAGCCTACCCTTTCTTCTCGCGAACCTGAGTCACACAGGCAGCTACGGCAAGGTTTATGGAAAAACCTGGTGAGGTGGCTGGCCGAAAATTATAAGTTGAGATGGGAAAGCTCTGTGCGAAATCTGCCAGGGCCGGCGGATTTCGCACAGATAGATAGATCCAAAACACATTTTTGAAACTTGACATATTTCACAGCCATGGCACGGGTTTTTGGAACTTGACGCGGACGTTTTGATACATATTCTGGCAAGGTAGGGTGCTGCGTCCATTATACCCCGTTTTGGAATTTGACAATGTACATTTTGATTCACTTACATACATGTTTCACAGTTTCACAAAGATAGGGTGCTGGGTCCACGACGCTGATAACATTGTCTTTGCACTTGGCATATAGACTTTGATACGTCGCTGGGGCCACGACAGTGTTTTGATGTTTTACATGCGTACGTCTTGATCATTTCAGTTGAACCCCATTCGGCAGTTGTCAAAGCGCTTTCCTGCGCAGTTGATCCAAGGGACTGGGTTACATTGAACGTATTTATCCATGTTTACCTTACACAAATGTTGATCCATCACAAAAAAACAACTTGCAAAAGAGTTCTTGCACCCCAACCTGGTGGTTGCACCGGCACAGCAACCTGCTAGCTGCGGTGGCTAAGGGTTGGATTCCACGTAAGCAGAAGATAGTTCTCATGATAAAACAAGTTTTAACATGTGATAACATGTGAAAAAACAATGTTATATAGGTTTTCACACGTTTTTTCACATGTTTGGTTTGTGGTCAATGCAACGCTCACTCCTGCGGCTTTGAAATGTCCTGCTGGGTGCGCTGTTTCGTTGAAGGCGTTGGCAGGGTGGATGAAGACCATCCGTCAGTTCCTGAGTCACGCAGATAGCCGCAAAAACTTGGCAGACTCATCGATCTAGATTTGCACATGTCACATTCGCAATGTTTACGAACTTATTTACACATCCTGACCGCAGCATTTGGCTCTAATTCAGGGGGTTCAGCTGCCTAGTTTTCCTAATTTGAACTTCCCTGGTTTGCAATGGCTACAGCTTCAGTTACTGTCCCTGGTGCCGTGGGTGTTCTCCTTTGCCCACTTCCAGCGACAGTAGAAGATGCCGTTCGAGCTGCGCACAAGATGCAGCCAGGTGAGCCATTTGAAAAACATGGGATACAATGGAGTATGTGGTTCTTCCTGTGGCTCTGATGACGAGTTTGCCAAGACTGGGATCTAATCGGGGTAAAATGACAATGACAAACGTTTTCATCCCCTTCCTGGGAGTTTTCCTGGGAGTTTTCATCAGGCCTATAGGATTCCCCAACAGGCAAGCAAACATCCAAACAACTTCAGGGGTTCTGACATTGCTCAATTCGGAGGGGTAGGGTCGGGGTCGGCTCATTGGAGTGACATCTGAATATCCTCAGCGAGAAGTGGCATGTTCCCATCTCAGGTTGCGGCAAGAACACCTTGGTCTCTCGAGGTGCCGCAAAGCTAAAACCGGGCGACGCCCTGCAAGCGGCTGAGCTACTTGGCAGCTGCATGTTACGACCGTTGTCGTTATCTATCGCTATCTATCGTTATCTTGCTATCTCGGTGTCACCGGGTGTCTTCCTGTGACTTGTGGCTGAGGTACAGCCTGGTGAGCTATGACGTGTTGGGCGATTGCCCGGTAAAGATCAAGCAGACAGAGTGCCGCGGAATCAGTTTGAAGCAGCTGCAGCGAATCCTGCAGTTCATCAACGACCATGCGCATCTGTGGGTTGAGACGTGCCTTGACTGCATGGAATTTGCAGTTCCAGTCGTTGCTGATGCTAGGCACATTGATCGCCAGGTTCTCGGGGAGCCCCAACTTCGAACAGCCGTTGGATGCCGACAGCTTCAACCTGTATCACACCTGCGAGTGGATCATAGCGCCAGCAACGCTTCGATCCACTTGCAGCATGGTGGAGCTGATGGCCACGGATGCCGACGCTCAGTTCCCCAAGTGGTTCGTGAGCCATGCGTGGCAAGAAGCCGTGCGTCGCTTTGTTACCTGCCTGCAGGAGCACGCACGTCTTCGAAATGCGGAGCATTCTGCGTACTGGGTGTGTGCTTATGCCAATAATCAGCACAAGCTGCAGGAGTGCTGTCCTATTGCTGATTTAATTTCCAAAATGTGCTGCTTTGAAACGAAACTTGCACAAATTCACACTCTTAACAAGAGATTCAATCTCAGCAGTTTCCCTTTGGAGGAGGAGATTGCAGCGAATCCGCGAAACACATCGTTCTACAAGGCGATGCAGCTGTCACTGGGGGTGGTCCTCATCTTGGACAAAGATGCGACCCCATTCACCAGGAGAGACTTCATTCACACTCACGACTGATCATGACCTGTACTGAATTTCTTGCGCCCCTAACCTTGCCTCTACCCAACAGACTACACGCTTGGGCCTTCTGTGCCCCCCTGCAGTGAAAAATGAATGTGTACATTGCTTAAATGTTCACCCTTTTGGTACAGGGTGTGCTCTCTCTCTCTCTCTCACAGCGACCCCGTTCACCAGGATTTGGTGCTGCTTTGAGGAAAGTATTGCTGTGGCCCAGCCAAAATTGAGAATTTCGCACAGCGAAAATTGCAATTACAGAAGCATCAGGACATGACAGAACTACATTCAACATGGGACGGCTATATACGGCTATATGGTGATATATGTTTTTTTGAAGGAAGCAGAAAGGTGGCGGCTGCGAACTACTGCCAATATCATTCAAATACAAGGCTGTGCATCTAAGATGTTGCAAGTATAATATGAGGTTTGGGTGGGCTGGTGACTTTTCCCTTCCGGTGGCCAGTGGGTTGGATCACATGTTTCCCCCTTTTGTTGCGATGGGCAATAGATTATGGGCCTTGTCAAGCCTTCGAGGTTGAAGATCGCAACAGCGGAATGCCTCTGCTGCTCGATGTGCCTGCCACTGATTCCTCCAATCAGGCCATGTTTTGACGGCCATGAGACGCCCTAAGCCATTGAGAAAGTAGCGGCAAGATGGTAATGCAACGTGTGTTTTCCATGAATTCACTTGAGGCCCGAAAGACATGACCTGAGGCACACGTCATCACAGATGGCCTGTCAGCCCAAGAGGCACGTCAGATGCCCCTGTTGGGCTTTTTGGCGAAGTCCCTGCGAGAAGTGAACTTTCCCACTTTGCTCGCGCAAAAGGCGGACAGCCGTCCAGGTTTTGTGCAGAGTTTTTCGTTGACGAATCTTTCATGTGTTTTTTCTTGCAAAAGGTCAGCAAAGAATCTTGCAGCATGGATTTTCTTTTTGGGTCAGAGTCAGTGAAGATAAGATGGGCCATGGTTTGCCCAAACTTAGCGTGAAGAGTGTGCTGTGGCATGCTGTGGCCAGGGCCTTGACGTTGACATTTCAAAGGCCAATGCCACCCAACCAGAGGACAAGAAGCGCATCCTCAATTGCATCAGATTGCCATACGCAAGGACCAAGGCCAGGTTCATGGAAAGCATTGGGAACGATGTACCTGCATTGCTGGGCAAATTATAAGACACGAATGACATCCACTTATTCTTCATGTGGGCGTAATTTTGCCCAAGAGCCTATTTGGTGAGCACGAATCCTTACCATCAATTTTTCACCATGAAACTGATCCCTTTCTCATTTGAATGCTGGCCGTTTTGGTTTTCAAGTTTCAGCGTTCTCTGCTAGAGAGGTGGTGGAGAGTCATGAAAACCCAAGGCAATTTCTCTCACTGATGATAGCAGACGCATTACACACATCAGGAACAGTCAGGTGTTCTTTGGAAGAGGATC
>VSDK01026430.1:27515-35015 GCA_009767595.1 Symbiodinium kawagutii | reverse complement strand
CAACGATGCATGGTAAGATGTGGTGCAACATGGTCAGATAGAGAAAAATATTGTAAGACATGGCGAGATGTGGCAAACATGAGTAATTGTTTGGCCTGTATCAAGGTTTGTTTTCGCTGTTCATCTCAGGCAGTCTGCTGACGACAAGCTTCCGCTTTGACCAGATGAGAGTCCAGGCTTTGAATTTGTGCTTGGCGACTGAAGCAAGCTATTCGCAGGCGCTCTGCTGACTAGTTTTGTGAGGTTTGAAGCATGTCCCAGGACGGTCCGAGAGAAACACATTCTTGTTGAAACCCCAACTTGCAAACTTTGAGACTTTATGAGTCTCAAATAGTCTCAAACTGGTTTCATGCCAATGCGGCTGTTTTCCCTGCCAGAAGCTCAGGCTTTTACGGCCTCTCTTGGGTTGTTTCTCCCACTTTCCGCCTTTGGTGGTTCCGCATCCTGCGGTGCTTGCTTTGGATTTCTTCTGACCTTTCTTGTCCAGTGTTTCTGGACCCTTTGAGGCCCCACCTTTTTTCCGGAGCTTTGACCCAGATGATTTGGCCAATCTCGAATCAGCAAAGTGTCTCAAGGCGAGCTGCTCGTGCTGAGGTGCTGCAGCTGGGTTCCAACACTGCGACTCTGCAGCAAGACATCCAGCACAGGCAGCAAGCCTTTCAAGTTCCTATGGTTCCGACCCTGGGCTTCGGCTTTCCAGACCCACGAGACCTCCGCCAACAAAGCAATGATTTGTGCCTTGGAAGCGGTACGTGAACTCAAACAAAGCTAAGACATGACATATTCGACTGTTCCATTTTGTTCATGTTCGATGTTTCCTTCGTGTCGGTTTCCGTTGGGCCAGGAGCGAGATATTCCTCGGTGCTCAACGACATCTCCCCTTGCTGCGGCGCCTCGTTTGCTTCGAGATATTTCCCAGTTCCTTTGGTGTTTTTCTGCTTGTTTTTCTGTTTTTCTGTCAGGAAGGCGATGAATTTGGCGCTGCCCGATGCTACAGTGAAGATGAAGCTGCTGACATCTTTGAGCGACGACGAGCAGCAAAGTGACTCCGCAATGTTGGCATTTCTCTTGGTGCCCCTGCTATTCTTACGTATCGTGTACCCACACATAGTGCAGTTAGAATTAGTTGTAGTAATTGCCCATACAGACTTCAAAGTGACAAGCAGGCAATTGCTCTTACTCATTTGTGCTTGTGGGCGCTTGCAAGGTCTCGTCACAAGATAACTTAGCCAGGGGTAAATAACCGTGCACGCATGTCCAGCCACTCACATCAGGTTCACTCCGTCATGTGTTTCGATCCAGTACCGATCCCTTTGAGTTCGGTATGGCATAGGAAGGCTACCTCTGGTCAAACCTCTCTTTCCCCAAAGAGAACAAACAGCCCAACTGCGCTGCTGCACCCAACTTTGTGGCAAATCAGAGGTTTGGTTTGAGGTGGTGAACCCTACTTCCTGTTTGTTCCCCAGTACTAGTTTGATACCAAGATTTTTTCATCACATGCTACCCATCCCTACCCTATTTTGTTGCTTGCTGAACTTTTTATTGCACATTGAAGCAAGGCCCTCAAAAAGTGGTGGATGCGCTGCAATGCCAATTAATTTGCGAAGACATGCTGGGTGTGCAGCAGTCCTTCAATGGCCTCAAGGAGAGTCAGCATCCTAGCCCCACTTTGGAGCCCTTGTGCAGTGGGATTTCCACTCAAATTAACCTCCTAAGGGTATGAAAACGTGCATCAAAGACCAGATAGACCAGCGAAACAACGAGAAGCCACAGGTCAGCTGCAAATTTTCAGGACAGAATCAACAGCGAAGAAATTTCGTTTTTGCGGATTGCAGCTGTTCGGGATACTTTTGCAGAGATGAGCGAATCTTGCTGCCAGAAGTGCTGCCAGGCCAAGGGTTGGGGCAGGGTTGAATCCTTCTTCTTGTAATGCTAAGGCTGGGAGCATGCGCAGTTTAAAAGTTTAAGCAATTAAAAAGTGATGTGACTGTGGACACAGTGAAGAGATTTTTGTGATGAAGTTGGCATTTCTTTTTGGAAACGAGCTGACAGTCGTTTTAACATTGCCTGAATTGATGCCGCAGGTAGTCCTGGAGGTGGAGAATTACTATGCCTCTGTGTTTCTCATGGATCTCAACCTCGCCAGGCCAAATTCCACCCTAGCGAGTCCAGCTGACAAATAGCGCAGAAAGAATCTGAAACATTGACCTTGTTCCAATTCCTTTTTGCGTGCCAGCGACAGCAAACTCCAGTCCGCTTGGAACGCCACTGTAGTTTTGTGGATTTTTGGTTGGAAAGCCCCACTAACCCGAAACAAATTCCATGGTTTCGCTTCTTTCGTTGTCACTTCACGCGCAGGCTGGAGAATCAGCGCAGTGATGTAACCAAGTTGGCCGAGTACTTTGGGCTGCTGGATGAGGTCATCTCAAAGTGGGAAACTTCATCGAGGCATGGCCATTTTGATAACAGAAGCCGACCTTGAAGTGCAATAATCACTACATAATCATGTTGATGAACATTTTGCCGGAGGGATGGGTTATGATTTAGCTGATCATGGGTGATGATGGGTGATGATGGCTGATGGTAGTTCATGATGGGTGAAGATGGGTGGTGATGGATGATGATGGGTGATGCAGATACATAATATGAGAATTCTGAGCAGGCCTCACGCGCATTGTCGCAAGGCTCCGCAACTATGTGCCGGACGTGCGCAGACCATTGGTGTTTGCAGGGACAACCTTCTTGCAAATTCTGTCTTTGCTGGTGTCCCTTTTTATGGCCGTGCAGTATTTCCTACACGCTGCCAATGCTCACGGGACATTCGCGGTGTTTGTTCCATGCTTGTGCCTTGAGCCTTTCCTGTAGATTCTGTAGCCGAAAGAGTGATTTCAACACCATTGCCAAGGGACATGATTGCATAGGCTCCTTCAGAGACCATTTCTCATCTTCTGAGTTGCAGGATGCTGCCTGGCTTTTTGTCGGATGGCTCGCTGTTGGACATGGAGCTGTTGGACATGGAGGAGTCCGAGAATATTGTGCAGGTGCGGGAAGATGGGATGAAATGACAGGAGAATCAGTGCAAAGCTGCAAAACAACTCATGCTTTCAATGTCTTTCCTTTCAGGAATTGTGGAAATGGGATGAACTAAGGCCACAAGTCTTGCACTGCCCTATTTGGTTTTGGCGGTGGTTTCACTACAGCAGTTGCTGTGCTGGAAGATTCGGAAGAAGAGGCCCCGACCTACTCAGATCTTCTATGTTCCTCGGCATTTGTGCCATTTTATGCCAGTGTTCTTCAGTATCCGCTTGGTGGCTTGGTGTGCCTGGCGTTTCTGATGTGTGCTTAGGAAAAACATTTAGGATTGCGCGGGACCTACTATCCGATCAAAGTGGCTATATTGCAAGCCTTCACAGTTGTGGCGCAAGCCTTTGGGAAAATCTCTTTGATGAGTGGCCTCATCGCCTTCGCCCAACAACAAGAAGACGCGAGCACGACCCGTTTGCTCAGGGTAGGCTTTTGGATCTTCTTCGTCCTGCTCTGCTGGAACAGCATTTATCCCCTAGTTCTTTTGTCTTTTCCTGAGAATCCTCGGGCTCGGATTGGAGCTGCTCTCACCGATGCAGTTCTCGATCTTGGCTACATCTTGACCTACCTGGGGATGGTATCTTGGTAAATTCGTTGAGCTGACAATTCTTTCCCCTTTGATTCTGCTTGCCTTCGATGTATTTGTGAAAGGCCCACTCGTCAACAACTGCAGGTCCTGGTAGCCATGCTGCGGTCGCAAACCCTGTCAGATGGTTCGGGTTTGAGGACGAGCTTCAGAAGCTCAGCCCAATGTAGATATAGCAAAACTTGCACAGTGCATATTTCACATGGACTTCTGTTTTCATTCGAAGCTTCTTTAAACATCTTGAAACCGTTTCGTTTGAGGCAATCGCATCAGCCCATCGCGGTCTGACTTTTGGGGATATGTTGCTGTGTACATCAACTTGGCCCATGCTTGCTGCATTGCACACGTCTTGCAACGGACCAACTGGAACTTGCCAGTGCAAAGCAGGCCCGCACGCAAATGGTCTTGCTTTGATTGCAACGAAAGTAAGTGACATGAGATTTTTTTTTTGTTTTGTTTCTGTTTTGCTTCTGTGCCAGGAGCCAACGTCCAAAGCACAAGTGCCTTCCAAGACTCTTTGGAGCTTTCCTCTCTGCCGGGCTTCTAGTGATGCTGACAGTTCTCGTCATCACACAGGACAGATGCCAAACACGATTCCCAAGAGTTTACGTTTATCTTTGGGGGCCTGCCATTTTTTGATCCCTTACCTTGTTCTTCTGACCCTTGCCAGCTTTTCTGACCCCTGACCCTGTTTTTTGAACCACTGTTTTTTTTCCACCCATCCACCACCCATCCACCACCCATCCACCACCAATCTGCCACTAGTCCAGGACCAATCCACCACCAATCCCCCACTAATACACCATCGATCCACCACCGATCCACCACTGAATTCACCACTAACCGGCCTTTAATTGACAACTAATCCACCACTAATCCACTACCCGCCACTGATCCACCACCAATCCACCAAGAATCTACCACCAATCTACCACCGATCCCTCCACTAATCCACCACTAATCCACCTTGAACCCACTGTTACCACGACTGAATAGTCGTTACAACGACTCTTCTTATCGTTACGCCGACGAACGGAAGTATATCAGTGCGACGCTCTGCTTTCTATTCATATTTATGCTCAATTGCTTCCTTTTGTTCCTGTTTCTGTCTTAAAACGGAGGTTTCCCGGCCCGAAACCCCCCGAATCTGATTTTCTTTTCCCCTTTCTTAAAGGTGTCTTAAAACGGAGGTTTCCCGGCCCGAAACCCTCCGAATCTGACCTTCTTTTCCCCTTTCTTAAAGGTGTTTTAAAATGGAAGTTTCCCGGCCCGAAACCCTCCGAATCTGACCTTCTTTTCCCCTTTCTTAAAGGTGTTTTAAAATGGAAGTTTCCCGGCCCGAAACCCTCCGAATCTGACCTTCTTTTCCCCTTTCTTAAAGGTGTTTTAAAATGGAAGTTTCCCGGCCCGAAACCCTCCGAATCTGACCTTCTTTTCCCCTTTCTTAAAGGTGTTTTAAAATGGAAGTTTCCCGGCCCGAAACCCTCCGAATCTGACCTTCTTTTCCCCTTTCTTAAAGGTGTTTTAAAATGGAAGTTTCCCGGCCCGAAACCCTCCGAATCTGACCTTCTTTTCCCCTTTCTTAAAGGTGTTTTAAAATGGAAGTTTCCCGGCCCGAAACCCTCCGAATCTGACCTTCTTTTCCCCTTTCTTAAAGGTGTTTTAAAATGGAAGTTTCCCGGCCCGAAACCCTCCGAATCTGACCTTCTTTTCCCCTTTCTTAAAGGTGTTTTAAAATGGAAGTTTCCCGGCCCGAAACCCTCCGAATCTGACCTTCTTTTCCCCTTTCTTAAAGGTGTTTTAAAATGGAAGTTTCCCGGCCCGAAACCCTCCGAATCTGACCTTCTTTTCCCCTTTCTTAAAGGTGTTTTAAAATGGAAGTTTCCCGGCCCGAAACCCTCCGAATCTGACCTTCTTTTCCCCTTTCTTAAAGGTGTTTTAAAATGGAAGTTTCCCGGCCCGAAACCCTCCGAATCTGACCTTCTTTTCCCCTTTCTTAAAGGTGTTTTAAAATGGAAGTTTCCCGGCCCGAAACCCTCCGAATCTGACCTTCTTTTCCCCTTTCTTAAAGGTGTTTTAAAATGGAAGTTTCCCGGCCCGAAACCCTCCGAATCTGACCTTCTTTTCCCCTTTCTTAAAGGTGTTTTAAAATGGAAGTTTCCCGGCCCGAAACCCTCCGAATCTGACCTTCTTTTCCCCTTTCTTAAAGGTGTTTTAAAATGGAAGTTTCCCGGCCCGAAACCCTCCGAATCTGACCTTCTTTTCCCCTTTCTTAAAGGTGTTTTAAAATGGAAGTTTCCCGGCCCGAAACCCTCCGAATCTGACCTTCTTTTCCCCTTTCTTAAAGGTGTTTTAAAATGGAAGTTTCCCGGCCCGAAACCCTCCGAATCTGACCTTCTTTTCCCCTTTCTTAAAGGTGTTTTAAAATGGAAGTTTCCCGGCCCGAAACCCTCCGAATCTGACCTTCTTTTCCCCTTTCTTAAAGGTGTTTTAAAATGGAAGTTTCCCGGCCCGAAACCCTCCGAATCTGACCTTCTTTTCCCCTTTCTTAAAGGTGTTTTAAAATGGAAGTTTCCCGGCCCGAAACCCTCCGAATCTGACCTTCTTTTCCCCTTTCTTAAAGGTGTTTTAAAATGGAAGTTTCCCGGCCCGAAACCCTCCGAATCTGACCTTCTTTTCCCCTTTCTTAAAGGTGTTTTAAAATGGAAGTTTCCCGGCCCGAAACCCTCCGAATCTGACCTTCTTTTCCCCTTTCTTAAAGGTGTTTTAAAATGGAAGTTTCCCGGCCCGAAACCCTCCGAATCTGACCTTCTTTTCCCCTTTCTTAAAGGTGTTTTAAAATGGAAGTTTCCCGGCCCGAAACCCTCCGAATCTGACCTTCTTTTCCCCTTTCTTAAAGGTGTTTTAAAATGGAAGTTTCCCGGCCCGAAACCCTCCGAATCTGACCTTCTTTTCCCCTTTCTTAAAGGTGTTTTAAAATGGAAGTTTCCCGGCCCGAAACCCTCCGAATCTGACCTTCTTTTCCCCTTTCTTAAAGGTGTTTTAAAATGGAAGTTTCCCGGCCCGAAACCCTCCGAATCTGACCTTCTTTTCCCCTTTCTTAAAGGTGTTTTAAAATGGAAGTTTCCCGGCCCGAAACCCTCCGAATCTGACCTTCTTTTCCCCTTTCTTAAAGGTGTTTTAAAATGGAAGTTTCCCGGCCCGAAACCCTCCGAATCTGACCTTCTTTTCCCCTTTCTTAAAGGTGTTTTAAAATGGAAGTTTCCCGGCCCGAAACCCTCCGAATCTGACCTTCTTTTCCCCTTTCTTAAAGGTGTTTTAAAATGGAAGTTTCCCGGCCCGAAACCCTCCGAATCTGACCTTCTTTTCCCCTTTCTTAAAGGTGTTTTAAAATGGAAGTTTCCCGGCCCGAAACCCTCCGAATCTGACCTTCTTTTCCCCTTTCTTAAAGGTGTTTTAAAATGGAAGTTTCCCGGCCCGAAACCCTCCGAATCTGACCTTCTTTTCCCCTTTCTTAAAGGTGTTTTAAAATGGAAGTTTCCCGGCCCGAAACCCTCCGAATCTGACCTTCTTTTCCCCTTTCTTAAAGGTGTTTTAAAATGGAAGTTTCCCGGCCCGAAACCCTCCGAATCTGACCTTCTTTTCCCCTTTCTTAAAGGTGTTTTAAAATGGAAGTTTCCCGGCCCGAAACCCTCCGAATCTGATTTTCTTGTCCCCTTTCTTAAAGGTGTCTTGAAACGGAGGTTTCCCGGCCCGAAACCCTCCGAATCTGACCTTCTTTTCTCCTTTCTTAAAGGTGTCTTAAAACGGAAGTTTCCCGGCCCGAAACC
>VSDK01026430.1:10366-21427 GCA_009767595.1 Symbiodinium kawagutii | reverse complement strand
TCCCTTTTGCCTCCCTTGTGGCTGTGGATCGGCGCTTTGTTTGCAGCTGCTCTGCCGCTGCTTATGCTTGTCTCCCTTTGTCTCGCCTTTGTCTCCCCTTTGTCTCCCCTTTGTCTCCCCTTTGTTTCCCCTTTGTCTCCCCTTTGTCTTTGCTTTGTCTCCCTTGTGGCTCTGGATGGGCGCTGTGTTTGCCGCTTCTCTGCCGCTGCTCATGCCTGTCTCCCTTTGTTTCGCCTTTGTCTCGCCTTTGTCCCCCCTTTGTCTCCCCTTTGTCTTTCCTGTCTATAAAACATAGTGTGCAGGGCGTGAACAAATACACAACCTAAGATCTATGAATATATTTTTTACAAACAGACCATGCAATTCAAAATGCAAGTTTATGGTACACACCGTGGAAGTCTTTGTGCGCAATGCGCCCGCTATCTGGGGTCTATGCTGTTGTAATTTTGATGTGCTTCAGTGTTTGATTGCCGCGACAGGAAGACAGAAAGAGCATACAGCTAAGCCCTCAGGAGATTGTAACATTTGTTCGAACTTATGTTTCTTGATGTCCTGATGTTTTTCCGCTGTGTCTCTGAGGTGCTTTCCATGCCAATGCTCTGAAAGTTTTGGCATCGTTTCAGGTGGCCGACAACTTCACAGCTGTCAACTTGCCGCCGTCCTCCACCAACGAGAGGCAGGGCAGCGACCAATGTTTGTTGGATAGCCGTGTGCCCTGCCGTGTGCCCTGCCGTGTGCTGCAGTGTTTCGATTTCAGGTAAACCTGGCGGGAAAGGGCATCACGTCCATCGATCCGAAGGCTTTCAGCTCACTGGGCTGCAGCGTGCAGCGCCTCTCCTTGGCGAATAATTCTTTGATCCGCTTGCCTCCCAACCTCTTCACAGGTCCGAGGATGTCTTGCGATGTTTTTCAAACAGAGTTACGTGCAACTGAAGGGTTGTCTGACTTCGAGTTCTGATTGTGAAACTGTGTCTCATGTGGATGTGTAAAGCATTGCCTCTTGCTTCAGGTCTTGGATGCCTTGAGCAACTCGACTTGACGCGGACAAAGCTACAAGAGCTGCACGACGATGCCTTCATAGGCTTGGAGAAGCTAAAACTGTTGACCATGAGTTTCTTGTCCGCAGCTGAAATAACACTTTTGCTGAACATTCATGTCATGATGATATCATTGGTTAATTGATGTAAAAAATACATTCCACATGTTTCCAGATGTTTCCATCATTGTATCGATGGATCTCCGATGGGTCTCCGATGCCAAGGTGACAACCAGGTGTCGCACCTCTCTGCGGCACTCCTGAGAAAGCTGCCCCAATTGGAACAGCTCCTCTTGGGCGGCAAAAGCGACGACAAGGGCCGCACCATCGTCAGGGGCAACCGCCTCACGGAGCTCGGAGCCGTCTTCGACCACAATGTGTTCCTGCAGGTGATCGACCTCAGCGAAAACGAACTCCATCAGATTGATGCAGAAGCCTTTACCAAGCTGCCCTTACTCAAGACATTGGACTTAGGTGGCAACAAGATCAGCAGCATCCCAACAGATGCCTTCCAGGGCCTGCTCCAGCTGCATACGCTCAATCTGCAAGCCAACGAGATCACCAGCATCCCAACAGATGCCTTCCAGGGCCTGACCCAGCTGCAGACGCTGAAGCTGTGGAGCAACCAGATCAGCGGCATCGCCACAGATGCCTTCCGGGGCCTGTCACAGCTGGAGACACTGGACTTGGAAGGCAACAAGATCAGCAGCATCCCAATAGATGCCTTTAAGGGCCTCATGCAGCTGAAGACACTGGACTTAGGCTACAACAAGATCAGCAGCTTCGCGACAGATGCCTTCAAGGGCCTCGTGCAGCTGCAGACGCTGAAGCTGTGGAGTAACCAGATCAGCAACATCCCAACAGATGCCTTCCAGGGCCTGCCCCAGCTGCAGACGCTGAAGCTGTGGAGTAACCAGATCAGCAACATCCCAACAGATGCCTTCAAGGGCCTGGCGCAGCTGCAGACACTGGACTTAGGCTACAACAAGATCAGCAGCTTCGCGACAGATGCATTCAAGGGCCTCATGCAGCTGCAGACACTGGACTTAGGCTACAACAAGATCAGCAGCTTCGCGACAGATGCATTCAAGGGCCTCATGCAGCTGCAGACACTGGACTTAGGCTACAACAAGATCAGCAGCTTCGCGACAGATGCATTCAAGGGCCTCATGCAGCTGCAGACACTGGACTTAGGCTACAACAAGATCAGCAGCTTCGCGACAGATGCATTCAAGGGCCTCATGCAGCTGCAGACACTGGACTTAGGCTACAACAAGATCAGCAGCTTCGCGACAGATGCATTCAAGGGCCTCATGCAGCTGCAGACACTGGACTTAGGCTACAACAAGATCAGCAGCTTCGCGACAGATGCATTCAAGGGCCTCATGCAGCTGCAGACACTGGACTTAGGCTACAACAAGATTACAAGCTTCGCGACAGATGCTTTCCAGGGCCTGCTCCAGCTGCATACGCTCAACCTGCAAGGCAACGAGATCACCAGCATCCCAACACTTCCCTTCCAGGGCCTGCTCCAGCTGCATACGCTCAACCTGCAAGGCAACGAGATCACCAGCATCCCAACAGACGCCTTCAAGGGCCTCGCGCAGCTGCAGACACTGAAGCTGTGGAGTAACCAGATCAGCAACATCCCAACAGATGCCTTCCAGGGCCTGCCCCAGCTGCAGACGCTCAACCTGGAAGACAACAAGATCAGCAGCATCCCGACAGATGCCTTCCAGGGCCTGGCAAAGCTGCAGGAACTCATTTTGAGCAACAACGAGATCACCAGCATCCCAACAGATGCCTTCAAGGGCCTCGTGCAGCTGCAGACGCTGAAGCTGTGGAGCAACCAGATCAGCGGCATCGCCACAGATGCCTTCCGAGGCCTCTCACAGCTGGAGACACTGGACTTGGAAGGCAACAAGATCAGCAGCATCGCGACAGATGCCTTAAAGGGCCTCATGCAGCTGCAGACACTGGACCTAGGCCACAACAAGATCAGCAGCTTCGCGACAGATGCCTTCCAGGGCCTCTTGTGGCTGCAGATGCTGGACTTAGGCTACAACAAGATCAGCAGCATCCCGACAGGTGCTTTCCAGGGCCTCCCGCAGCTGCGGGAGCTCGTTTTGCGATGGAACCAGATCAGCAGTATCTCGACAGATGCCTTTGAGGGCCTGACTCGGCTTGAGATTTTGGACTTGAGGGTCAATCCTTGGAACTGGAGCAATGTCTCCTGCATTTCAGCGTGGCTCCCTTCGCTACTACAGTTATATGGGGGGCTGAGCCTTTGTGAAAATGTTTGAGTTACGAGTGCGTTGGACAAAAGGGGGAGCTGATGACGTTGGAACGATACTGGAGCTCACCTCCATTGCTGGGCCAAAGTCGAGTGCATTCCCCGAGTGCTTCGTAATACGCGGATCCTATCGCTTTTGCCAAGAGAACGGAATGTGGTCGAGTTATTGCGGTTTGTTGAATTTGAGTCCCTTTTCAACCTTTTTCAAAGGCCCAGTGTGCCGAGCACAGTGTTTTCCGAGGTCCATTCCAAGATGGAACCAATCACGGGATCTGGAATTTGGGTGCCCTCAACATCAATTTACATTTCGAAATCCTGTGGTTGACTGATGTCAATTGTATCGAATTGTACTCTATTAGAGTTTCTAAACATGTTCGATTGTTAAGATTGCAATCTCGGGGCATAGCTGGACAAAGCCATAAGGGCACCTTTCATCACCTTTCACATTCGGTATTGCATCTTTACCAGCCATCAAACGATACTCCACCCACTTCTAATCAAATATGAAATACTCAAGCAACAGTCCCTTGACAAATGATTTTCCACCCGCTTAGATAATCATTTTGATGCAATAATCAAATAATCAAAAATACTGAATCAACAATCCCCTGACAACCCTGTTGTGCTGCTTTCATCTTCGAAGCTCAGTGGAAATGCCGCGGGTCCTTAGGGTTGTTCCTCAGCAGCTGCCAAGGACACGGTTCAAACCAAGTTGGGTTTCAGTGCCGACGTGGATGCTTCCGCGCGGGACAGGGAGAAACAGCTCTCTGAGCTGCTTCACACGTTGAGTATACTGAAAAAGAAAGAGATATATACATGTGTGTGTATGTGTTTATTTCACATCAATAAATAAATAAATGAATAAATAAAAAATATAGATATAAGTAAATAAATTAATGAATAGATAGATAAATTAAATTTAAATATATATATATATATTTAAAAATATATATATATATATATGAAGATAACGTGAGTATATTGATTTCTTTCCCGTTTGCTGTTTGTACACCGGTTGTATTGTACTCTGATTTTTTCTGCCAGGATCCTCGGGCGCTTCAATGTGCTGATGAGTCCCTGAAGTTTGATCGAACATTTTTGATGAAGGTGCGGGGCAAATGGGGAAATCAGCGGGGTAATGCTAGGGCATCCTCTTGCTCTCAGCACTCCGAAACACAGATTTTGATATATTATGATGTATTATGATCAGGTGTTCTTTGATCCTGTGCATCATGAACTTGTGGAAATTGAAGCTTAGATAGTATGACACTTGGTGTTGTTTCAGGTCAGTGTTTGCTACTCACAGCCTAGCTTCACACAGCGCAGAAAGGATGCCACTGAGTCGGTCCTGGGGCACTGGGCGGGCAGGGATACAGCCAGCCTGTCTAAGCCTTCGCCGACTTCCCACCACTTGTGCGTTTGTGTTGCGTGATACCTCGAGCTCATGCTTGTTCTGAGTAGATGTGTCCATAAATGACGCTACCCCACAAATTTCTTGGCTTACCTATGTTTCACCATGTTTTCCCACGAAAAATGCGATCTTTTCACATGAGTATGTGCTCCTCACCATGGTCGGACAAGCAACTGATTGGCGTCACCTGTCAAACCTCAGCCAGGCCTTGGCCAATGGTCCCCAAGCCTTGGACTTTGTGGACGTTTCTGTGAGATGGTAAAGGTGTGGATCCTGAGCATGGCCAAAAAAACGACTAAGATGGCAGCCATGGCATCACTGGTGCGCACTCTCAGGATGGCTACATTTTTTTCCAGTGATGATGTACAGTAATCATCGTTAACCTGTTTTGTGTTCACAATTTCTTTCACCTGTTTTAGAGGCTAAAGATAAAGAACAGTTGTATTTATAGTAATGCCAACTCGAAGGAAAGTTTCGGATAAACGATAGTGAAACTTTCATCTATAGATTGTGGAATTTGTAGTGCCGACTCGAGGGTGTGACACCTCCGAAAAACCCTTAACCCTCCCGAAAGCCGTGCTGCATATGTTTGATGGATTTCCAGTGTCTTGGTATGCGTTGGTTTCCGTTGGTTTCTGTTGGATTGTGCTGCCGTCGTCATCCTCCGTGCGGGTGTTGTTGCAGTTGCTTTGCTTGCTACTTGCTTGGGTTGTCCGCATTCGATGACCTGAACAAGTTCCTGCCTGGACTTCAATTTGTATTCAAGGGCTTTATCATAGTCGACGTGAGGGCTAACATCGTCGTGAAAAATGTGAAAAACCGTGCGGTCACACAGCTATGACTTGCACCCGCAGTTTCCTGGTGCATTCACACCACCTAGATTGCCTTGGGACAAGAGCACCGGCCTGCTTCTCCAAAGAGGCCGGACCTGAAAGTCGTCGTTTGTTACTGGTGTTCATGAAGCTATTGGGGGACCGGGCAGTTTAGAAACCTAGAAAAATATGTACACGGGATCAGGGGTTCATTGTGACGCTCCTGCATTTCAACTCCGGCTTGCCGCTGATGGCGAGCAGTTGCAACACTTTGAGGAGGCGGAGGCTATCTCGGTCTCCAGACGCAAAATCTGCTCGAGAGCCTGTCAAAGAAGTGAGCCCGGTGGAGAACAGGCTGGGAGATGCTGGGAGCGTGACATGGAACCAGGTGCAAATGGTCAGTTTCAGCCGTTGCTAAACTGGTTTGATTTGGCAGAGTGCCTCAAGATATCTCAGGATGCAGTGAAGTGTTTGGGCAGATGTTGGCAGATTATGAGTTTGGCGGTGGGCAAGTCGCATTTTCGCTGGTTGAATGAGCTGAATGCTGTTTTTTTCTTGTTGCTTCCAGTTTGGACGCGGGAACACCTGTCCTGGAGCAGTGAGAGAGGCAGCCCAAAGGACCAGCAGATTGGCTGTTTCTCCCTGGGAAAAAACTGGTGCCCTTGAGATGCGCTGTGCATCATGAACCAGTACATGTATGAATATGGCACCGATATGCACCGATACATAATGATTAGATAGATATGATATGGATGGACGGACGGACGGACAGATAGATAGATGAATTCAATCCAGCTGAGAGAAGTGTTCTCAGCATCCAGCAGATAAAAGATGAGCAGGTCAATCACGCAGGGTCTAAGACAGTCATTCTGTGGCTTGGAATCACCTTTTTCACCATACCAAAGATGATCAACGGCCTATCCTACCAATGCGTGCCTGTAGGGGAGCCTTTCATGTTCGGTTTAGGCGCAGGAGCTGCAGATTCAGTGCTCAAGCGACAAGGAGCCAGAGATGTGCAAAGCTCTGGTTGCGGTTCGCAATGGGTTTCCCGCAGGGTGCAAGTGAAGAACCCGGGAAGTAGGAGGGTGAACTGAAGAAATTGAAATGCAGCAAATACTGTTTCGAGGCAGGTGTTTTGATGGGCAGGGATGTGGATGCCATGGTCTTGGATATGGACTGCTTGAATCTTTTGAACTTCTTCTAACAAGTTGATCTTGCTCACTGTAACTCCAAGGTTGCTTGCAACTTGTTTCTACCTTTGCTTCGGGGTTCTCCTCAAATGGTTTTGGCACCTATCAGCATGGATGCAATCCATCGAATTTCAACTTTGGACCGTCGGTTGCTTCTAGATAAGGGGAAGTGACAGCGTGGTAGAAGCCATGTCGTATCTGTCCGTATCGGCACCGGTTCGGCTGGGCACCACGCACTTGGAGCACAGTGGAAGCGGCTGCTTGGCCGGCGATGCTTTGCCATGAGGGAATGGTGACCCATGGACATCTATATGGCCGAGGAATCCAAGGAATCCAAGGGCATCCAAGGGCATCCAACGGCATCCAACGGCATCCAACGGCATCCAAGGATATCCAAGAGCATCGAAGGGCAAAATGCCAATTATGGACGATCATGGCCAATTTTGGGTGAATTTTGTGGCTCACAGAGTCTTAAGTCGCAAGGAATGTGTCATTCGAGTTCCCATGTTACATCAGCAATTATCATACTATCATTTTATATCAAGATGTATCGTGTATCCCTCCACTGTTTGATTTTCAGCAGTGATGGTCAGCCGCTTGGATCGTTTTTACTTCCACGCCTTCTAAGGCTACCCTCGGGCAGTGCGGCAGGTGCTGCCTGGTGGCTGGCATCGCTGTACCGCAGCTGCGCTGGCGAGTGGTGCCGTGTGGCCGATGCGACGGGGCCAGCCCTTGGTTGTGCGAAGGAGAGCTTGTGAGAGATGCATTGCAGTCCCGGCATCGCTGCACTTCTAAGCAGCCTCCATGGTTGCAAAGCTTGGTTGTTCGATGGTTGATGTTGTTGATGTTGGTTGGAAATTCAGAGGTTTGCAACACTTGGCTGTGGGATTGTTGCATGTTGTTGATATTGGTTGAGTATCGGTTGGAAATTCACAACTGGCAACTGCACATGTTTCAAATGAAAGCCTGACAGTCCTAGATGGTCCAAGCTCAAGGTGTTCAGTTCTGTCCAGTGGTTTGACATGTCGTTACTTCAGAGCAGCTGATCACAACTGCTGGACTGGAGGGCCTTGGGCAACAGCCCATGGGAGATCTTGGGCGTGGCGCCGGGAGCAAGTCCTGCAGAGATCAAGAAAGCCTATCGTCGGAAGGCCTTGCCGCCCGGCATGTTCTAAGTGGGGCTTTGGTCAAGGGTTCGCCTTTTGTCATGATTAAGCATGAGATTAAGATTAAGCTATGATTGCAATGATTGCAATCCATGATGAGTCATGATTAGCATGAGATTGACCATTTATTAGCAATGTGATTAAGGAATGCTTGCAATGCGTCTAGCATTAAAAAGTCATGATCATCTGGAAAGTTAATTTGCTGCGGCTGAGGCCCAGGCAGAAAACTGATGTGTAAGCTGACTAGTTCGTTTCCCTGACCTTCTTGATTAGTTGCTCTTCACTTATCCGAAGACATGTGAGACTGTTTGGCTAATTGGGTGTGCTGACCAATGACATGCAGACCCGTTTGTATCTAGCAAGGCGCTGTCAACACTGATCTAGTACATTCACAAAATCAAATGATTTGACATACTGTACCAAGTCTCCTGGAGGCTTGAGTCTTTGCCAACATTGTTTTGTTGTTTGGCTTCAGGTTGGTTCCCCCAGCTGCTAGAACTGGAGGCTGGCTTTTCGAAACGCTGAGATTGCCAGGGCGCATCTCAACGATTTCAACCACCCAACCAGGCCCCGCGCGCAGCTCGTGCCTGCTAAGGAAGGAACATCCTGATGTCAGCAAGCTGCCTGATGCCAAGCAGCGATGGCAGGAGCTTTCAGCGGCTTACGATGCCTTGAACGATCCGGCAGCTGGGTCGGATGAGGGCTGGAAGATCCGGCTCTTGATGCAGTTGAAGCCCCAGTTGGACTACGGTTCGATAGCTGGCGATTTAGCCCCAGCTATGGGTTCAATCCAGCTTGTAGTAAACCACCACTAGTTTGATCATAATCTCGGGGGGAGTTTAGCAATGTGGATCGACCATTAACAGCTTCACCACAGGGTCTGCCGGGACGGTGTAGGATGGTGTTGGGGTACACCAATGATGACGCTGCAAGGAACTTCAAGGATGAACAATTTTTTCGAAGAAGGCCAGATGATGTCAAGAACAAGAAGCCCTTCTCCACTTGTGTGCTTAAAAGCTGACTTGGTGCAGTCCTGGATATATAATGTGCAAGAACTGATCGATGAAGGTTGTTTGCCATGGCCGCACTATCCTCGCAATCCTGAGGAAAAGTTGAAAAGTTGGGAACGCGCACAGCGTGGTGCAGGGAGTTCTGGCACTCGAAGCAGAACAAGAAGCACAGGCGCACTGCCCAGTTTCTGACAGTTTTGGACCCTGTCCTGGCAGAAACTGTTCAGCAGCTTTTGGCTGTCGCCATGATTGAGGACAAAGCTGAATGTTTGATAGAGGTAAGGCTGCACCAGCCAGTAGATGGTGAAGTTTTATGCTATTGCTTACCAGGTTTCAACAACCCCCTGTGTTGCAGGATTCATTATTTCATGAAAAGTGCACGGCTGCCTCAGGGGCTTCCGATGGACGATGGAGAAGAACGCAGGAGATGGACGAAAAGTTGCTGGCTTTGCAGATGGACATCTGGGGAAATAGGTCATGGGGAAGTGTATGCAATGCAACGGACGTTGAAAAGACACATGTTTCTTGTCCTTGGTGTGGGCTGCCAAGCTCGAAAAGTTCAAATTGCTAAGATGCCATGTGCCCATGCAACCACGGCAGTTGTGAGTAAGGTACGACACCGGCGGGGACAGCTTTGGCGCCATTTTCAGTGATTTCTTCGATAGCTTGTCCGACACTGTGGCCTGGCAGCTGACTGCGCTGTGGTAACGTCAGGGATGGATCACGAAGTCATCACTTTGACCGGTAGAACTTAGGAGGAGCCGATCAAGCAAAGTAGGATGCTGCTGCATGTGGACAACGTGGACGGTGGTTCAACGAAATCAAGTGCTTTGACCCAGAACCATGGCCAAGTGGCATGGTAGAGGATTTGATGTGAGTAGTTTCCAAACACCCTCATTCCCAAGTGGTTGACCATCGTTTATCGTGGTTCTATCAGTTTTTTGTTTTGGGATACAATCCATGAGAGGAATGTTATCTTGGTTGATGATTATCCCTGCTACCCGCCAGGGCCATAGTCATTCATAGCAGTTCATAGCTAGTCAATAAACCAATAGACGGCTGAGACTGCTTTTGTTCAGCCATAGTCTTGCGGCTTGTTGACCCAGGCCACTGGCCCAGAATCCCGGGTGCGACGTGCTACTCGTGCTGGAGGTACAGGGCGGCAATACTTTCCTAGCCCCGATGCTGAAAAAAACATAGAGAAGGATACACACGCACGTACAGGGACCGGTGCGAGAGGTGTTTGGACATGTTTGGACAGAAATGCCGGTGCACAGCGATCTTCATCCCGAAACGTGCAGGGATGCTTTTGGAAGATTTGCTGGAGTTTTTGGAGAAGGGCTTGGGTGAAGACGTCAATCGAAGTAGTAGCTCCTTGGCTGCCATACTTCAAACAGTCCTACATGGAAGGCCGAGAGATGCCACCAGTAGGATGAGGATGGCTCAGCAGAACCTTGTTCTCAACTTGCTCCAGCTGTTTCGGGGCTGATTGCACAGTCGGATTTCCTAGCTCACTGCCAGCAGCCCGTGGTTTACTTGGGGATGTGTACGTTGTAGAAGTGCCAAGGGCATATGGGGGGAAGGATCTTCCAATTCTGCTCGGTCATCAGGAAGCTCGAGCCCCTTCGAAGGAAGCAACCCGGAACGCGAGCTTCAAGAAGCGCAGTTGGAGTTCAAGACCATGCAAAGTCGTGACGAGGATAGTGGTGGACCTTGCTACTGACGTTGACGTTGGTGTTTGGTGCTGTGGCTGATGGTATTTGATACAGGTCTATGGTGGTGAATACCGTATGGCACCAAAGGGTTATGCTGATATAACGAACCAATCGTCGTGATTGACACTTGCTTGGCAAACCAAGTAAATGAGTCAATCACATCCAATGTCTCTCCCACTGCCCAATTCTTCAAGTGTTTGCTTATCTATCCATCCATCTCCGTGCTTACCTACCTGTCTATCTCATTCTATCTGATTCTATCTAGTTCTATCTAGTTCTATCTAATTTTATCTAATTCTATCTAATTCTATCTATTAATCCTCCTTTGTTTTCCCTTCCCACAGTTTGTGTGCTACCTACCTGTCTATCCTTACGGACCGGTGCAGATCCTCGCGGCCGAAGCCAACGCCTGGGAACGGAAGAGTGCG
>VSDK01026424.1:434781-481473 GCA_009767595.1 Symbiodinium kawagutii | reverse complement strand
GAAGATCTAGATCTGCAGATGTGAAGGTGTGAAGATCTAGATCTGCAGATGTGATGATGTGAAGATCTAGATCTGCAGATGTGATGATGTGATGGTCTAGATCTGCAGATGTGATGATGTGAAGATCTAGATCTGCAGATGTGATGATGTGATGATCTAGATCTGCAGATGTGATGATGTGAAGATCTAGATCTGCAGATGTGATGATGTGATGATCTAGATCTGCAGATGTGATGATGTGAAGATCTAGATCTGCAGATGTGATGATGTGAAGATGTTGATGTTGCTGATGTGATGATGTGAAGATGTTGATGTTGCTGATGTGATGATGTACAGATGTTGATGTTGCTGATGTGATGATGTACAGATGTTGATATACGGCTGATTTTTTACGAAGAACCCTTCGCAGGCGCTCTCGGGAAAAAAAAATATATATATAAATATATATATATATATTTAGATTCATTAATTTTTGTTCATTTTTTTTAACTATATATATATATATTTTTTTTATTTATTTATTGATTTATTTTCATATTTATTTAAATTTATATTTATTTAATCTTATATATTTATATATAGCTGGTTATAGCTGGTCATGGTTTGTTTAGAGGGGTTACTTGGATGTGCATCGCCACGGCGAAGGTCAGTGGTGACAATTCCCATGGTTTCTACGGGCTATAAGCCACCTTATAGGGTTTATGACCATGGGTATAACCCCAGCTGCACATCCAAGGAAGTATGGGTATGTGCCAAGCCATAGGGTAACCAATAACCCACCAATGTTCGCGCTAAAAGCAGCAAATCATTGGTTTTGGGGGTACCCCTATTTTAGCACATAACCGTATGTCAAGTAAACCATTGATATGATGGTGAAATAGCATGAATTTGGCAGCAAAAAATCGCAAATTATGATTTATATGATAATTGATTGCAGCATTGAATTTGGTACTATAGGCTATGACCATAGTTATGTGCTTGATTTGCCATTTCAACCATCATTCGCCACTATCAATCGTCGGTCGGCACAATCAATTGTCCATGATGCGGGCCATCAACGTTGATGCGGGCCAGGGCTCCCACTCTCGCCAGCACCATCACATCTGGAACACAGGTGGTTGGCAGTAGTACTTGGATGTGCAGCTAGGCTTAAAACCATGACTACAAGCCCTATAACCAGCTTTTGACCCCTAGAAAGCATGGTTAGTGACCACTTACTAAGTGGGGTTGCACATCCAAGTAGGTGTTAAGGGAGAAAATGATGTAATTGCGTAAGGATGAAGATGAATTCTTGCCAGGGAAAACATGAACTTGGAGGAGCAGGATGGCCTTGGGAATTGGCCCAGTGATTCTTGTTGTTAGTGACACTGGGCCCTATCAAAACTAAAGCGTTAGCCAACATATGCAGCATCAGTTGTCATGTAGATTGATCTTGATTGATCATCGTTTGTATCAAACCTTGTATTTTAATATACCACCATCAATCATTACCAAGTATTTTCTCAGCCGCCTCCGAGCCCTTTCCCCACGATGCTTCAACGTCACTTCATTGGCGCTTTCTCAAGGCACAGGGGTACCTTCAAATCATCCAATATTCGTCATTTATAGTAGTAAACCAACCATTGTCAGAGGGTCTCTATTTTGAGAAACCACAAACTGATTGTGAACTGATGATCATTGCTGAGTTGGATCCCTCGAAGATATGTTCGTAGTGTTCTCGATGATGTCCGTAGGGTTGTTGGCTAGATCCCGGACCTCATGAATTTGTTTTGTCCGGAGGAAGCCCCAAACTTGGTTGCTTTCCCGCGAGCCACAAGCACTGAGTTTTTGGGGTACAACTTTGCGGGGGTCAGCTACAATCTCATAAACTGATCTGCTTGAAGCATCGGTATAATCACTTGCATCCTAGAAACTCTGTAGATCGTAAGAGAGAATATTTGAACCACCGATTCATTGCTGACCGATAAATACTGGTTAATTATAGTAAAACCATGTCCTCTTTAGTTATTCCCATGCGCCAGACAGCCATAGAAAGCTATGGCTGATTACAATATATTACAATAATAGTAAATTTGGTGGTTTTCAACATTTGTTTCCCCAGTGATTAGTAACAAATGGTTGGTTGACTAATATGTTTCAAAGGGATGGTTCAAACACCAACCAGCTAATGATCATTATCAATTATCAACCATTATAACCATATACAGCCATGATTGACTACCACCGGGTGGTTCAACCACCAACTGGAAATTCATCATCAATGCAGGTAGAATCTCCCTGCGCTAGAACGACCTCTGGTTCCTGTCTTGTTCCCCCAGCTCAGGACGAAGATGCCACGACAGAGCTCTGAAGCTTGCCTGAAACAATGGGAGCAAAGTATCTCGGGCCCCAGTGAAATTAATGATCAGAATTGCCAGCTGAGACTATACCCTTCTGAATCCTGGCGCTTGTGAACATCTGAAATGGGGGATCGAATCATGTTCCACCAACAGCAGTGCGAACCGATTCCCATGCTTGAAATAACATGACCGGGTCATTTCTGTGGGGCGCTTTTTGGGGCATTCTGCCGTTCAGCGATGTATAGCAAATTTCAACCCCGCGTAGGCTGATCGACTGGTGAGCGAAATATGCGAAAATCATTGTTTGCCAGAAAAGGACAACATTTTCTTACGAACATCAGCACATATGTGTATATGTATATATCTTTGGACCCTTGTGGCATGTGCAACATGTACAGTCATGCATATATATATATATTATACATTAGTATGCTACGTAATGTATTTATGTATGATTATTTATGTGCATGTATTTAACTTAATTATTCAAATTCACATGGACAAATACATGCATTGCTTTCATTGCGTACACCTTCAAATGCATAGAGACATCTACGTGTATAGATGGATATTGAACAGTCAGCCAATGTTTGCCAACAAATGCAGTACACATATATATATATATACAGAATCATCTAGAGATTTCTTTCGGAGTATCTAAGACCGGCCACGATTGTAAACATGTGTAGGGCGAGATGTGTGTGTGACGCATTCATCGCGGTAAGTCCTGGTACAAGGCTGTCGACTTGGCAGGGTTAGGCAGAAACTTGGCCTTCCAGCCAACACATTCAAAGAGAGTGGTTCATGTTTCCTTGTCTGGGTGGATTAAAGCTACTACCTTGGTGGTTTGATTTGATTGGGTTTTTTCAATAGTGGATAAAAATGATCAATACTGTAGGGGATAAACAACAATAATGGTCAAACAGCTGGGATTATAGCTACTACCTTTGCTCTTTTAGGCTTTTTGGGATATGATTGATTTACCATAGAGCCGCTCAAAGTTATACTTTTGGCAGATCTAAAGCCACCAAGTTGTGATCATGGTCAATCGTAAACGAACGTAATTAGTGAAGCCATGGATGGTCGAAACATGAACAGATTTATATATATCAAAGATGCGTAATCAGGAATATCATTGATAAGAACGGAGCGTATCAGGTAATCTCAATGTTGTGACATTGTGACACCTTGCTTGACAACTCATGCTTATCACAATAACAATGTTATTATTAGTAGTATCTAGTCTAGTTGATAAATGATACCTATTATTCGATTATAATAAACATTTAGTTGATAAAACAACTAGTTGTTACATTACTACATAATGGTTCATGCTTATTATCACACTAGTTTGAGTTAATAAACTTAATAACAACCCATGCTTCATATGAGCCATGGCCACTCGTTTTTTGCGCCTCCGCTAAGCGTGTAGATCTTGATGGCCGGTTGACACGACGGTAGCCCAGAGCTGACTCGTAAGCGTTGTGGGTCATGTAGCTACCCCCTCCTTAGGAACCACCCACCGACGTATGGCGCGCTTGTTTTCAACGGACCACCAGCGATGACTTAACTCCGGAGGGGTACAGCGCATGTGAAGAACCGCCGTCAAGGGCGCAGGTTTCTTGGATGTGTTCGCAGGGCTTCATGAAACGAAAGCAGGTTTGTTATGGTTTATTGCAACAGCTCTGGGATGGACAATCGCATGCTACTACTCTTCTACCGCCAGACATTGTGGATCGTCAAGTATTACAGAATGGTTGAGACTAGGTGTGAGCCCAGATAAGCCAGAGGAGCAGTCAAGTTTTCAATACTGATGTGCCTTCCCTTTGTCAAACCTTGAACAAAGCCAGCTTGGTGGATTCTCAATTGACTATAGCAGTAATAATTAAGTTGAACCAGTCTACTGTTCATGTGGTTCCATATCAACCACCTACTGAAGTCAATCCCTATCAGCCGCTGATTTCTCATCCCTATCACCTAATCCTATCAGCCCTCTAAAGGGCTGATCACCCAAGCAGCCCTCCGCGGCGCTGTAGCTCCAGGTGGAAAGTGGGGAGGAGATCGACATCGAAAAAAGAGATCGCTCCGTCTCGGGCGCAACGCGGAGTGTGTCTTGGCGTCGCGGATTGAGTGCCAGCGGGGACGCGTCGCGGCATGTCTTGGCGTCGCGGTATCTCCAAAGTTGGGGATCTCAATCTGGGGATAACCAAAGCGGCTCCCAAGAAAATGCAGAGATCCCATAAGATCCCGACCCAGTCGCTTTATCTCCTCATGAGATTCGCCGACTGACGACTGGCCTATCTGGGAGCATGTATCAAAAGTGATGGATAAGCATGACCGAGCATACCTTTGTTTGGTTTTCTCTATCATGATCAACCATCATGAGCCACTACTATTGAAGCAAGTATTGGTGATCAATGATTGATTATTCGCAATCAGTTATACTGGTTATTAAATAAATATATATATATATATCTGTATATATCATATTATGTTAACCATGTGTTTTGTTTCTAGATCTATATTATATCTATATATGTATATATGATATACACATATTATGATATGTTGAGCTATGATCAATGATTGATGATTCATGATATAAATTATCAACCATTACTTATCAATCATTGCTTGTCAATCATTGCTTAAAATATTTAAGCTGATATTATCATGTAATTGATCATTTCTAAAAATGTCTTATGATCGCTGTAGTTGCCACTGATAGTGATTATTATAGATTGTTACTTCTTGATGATAAAAATATACTGTTTTGGTCAATAGCTTAATTGATGGCATTGCTTGTTAATCAATGATAATGATTGATTATTGCTGTATGGGTGTCTTTCAAAGTAGAGGTACCCCCAAATCATCTAGTTACGAACCATTTCTAGTCATAAACCAGCCATTATAGCTGGTATATTCCCTACTATTGTGCATTATTCACTTGTTAACAAACATTGTTCCCCACCAATAAACCAACCATTTGGTAAATCTTAATAGTGGTTAATTAATAGTGGTTGATGATGGATAATAACCAGACGATATAAGCCATCTAGGTATGAACCATACGGGGTTAATGAAACATCTAGTCATTAACCAGTATTCCAAACTTATGAACCTATCATCTAGATATTAACCATTTATAGTAATACTATAAACCTACATCTATTATCATTAAACATCTAATATGTATAGTTCATTAAACATCTAGTTATTAACCTATCAACCATTAATGAACCTATCAATCATTTATTGGTGCTAAACCAACCATTTGGGGGGTTCCCTATTGTGAGAACCCTCCATATTGCTACATGTTCATCGATTATCAACCTGCTAGGCCCTTCGGATTGAAGGGAACGTGGGTCAACCACTCGCCTCGAATGGTTGGGTCCCCGACCACCCATATAATTGGGTAATAGTGAATACTTTTGTAGTCAATCATGGTTCATGATGCATAATGATGGTTAATGATGGTTTAGGATGTTTGGATATGGTTTAATAATAGTGGTTAATGATGGTTGATAATGGTTTATGATGGTTTTTTACATGAGTTTAATGGTCAATAGTGCTTAATAGTGGTCTATATGGGTTTGATAATCATGAGTATGATTCGTAACCATTAGTCACCCACTAGTAATCACCGTAGTTAGTGGTGATTAGTTCCATTATCAACATTCTGATGGTTCATGTGTGTTGCTGGTAGCCCTTCACCAATCAAAAATGACCATTAGTGGAAAACTAACGAGCTATATGGGTACACCATGGATGGACGCATATTTATGCATGAGAATCATTCATAAGATGATAGGTAGTTAAAGGCTTCATAGTGGTTAATCATGGTCAATAGTCGATGATTCGCAGTTGGTTAACGTCAATGATTTTTCATGATGGGTATGGGAAGGATGACAGATGCTGAATGTTGGTTCAATCGTTGGGACTTTCAATCCATTAAGTAGTCGTAGAAGTCATTGTAGTCGTGGTGATTGTGGTGGTAGTAGTAGTAGTAGTAGTAGTAGTAGCAGGAGTAGTAGTAGTAGTAGTAGTAGTAGTAGTAGTAGTAGTAGTAGTAGGAGCAGCAGCAGCAGCCATGATTCACCACACTTAGCGATCAGAAGGTATCGTTGTTGTTGAACTGTCGATGGGCCGATGGGATCCTTCGTGTTGGCAATTTCCCTCAACATCGGGATTGACTAGTAATTAGTATTGTGAATCAAGAAGCGGGTGATGTTCTACAATACTCAATGCAGGTTTGATTTTGTTGGTGGATGCACTATTGTTGTTTGAGGCCAGCGGATTTAGCATTGCTCTTTTGGGATACTAAATTGATATTAGCACTCAATTGAAGCGTAATACAGATGCCACACTACTTAGTCAGTTGGTGGTTTTCAACATGTTTAGTTTTCCATAGTATTTCGAGGTAATGAGTGGCTCTTAGCTGATATGTTTCAGAGGGATTGAAACTGCCAGTAGTGTGGTGATTTCAACGTTTAATATTGTTTGTTATCAGCCACGCTATTTGGAATGGTTGGTTGGTGGCTATACCGGTTCACACGGCTCTTGGTTATCAACCATATGGTTGTTTCTCAAAATAGGGCATCCCTAAATTATTATTCTGTATCAGTCATTTACAGTACAAAACCAGCCATTTTTAGAGGTTTCCTATGGCTTAAGAAACCGCCACATTAGTAATTCTTGAATGGCTACAATGTTGCGATTCCCTCGCTGCCAAAAACAGCTCTTGATCGGTAGCTGGACAGGGTGATGTGATGGTAGCGGTTACATGCTGGGTAACGGTTATTTAAGGATGAGTGGTGCTCAATCATGGTTAATTATTAGGTGAGTAATGATGGATTTCTAATCGGATGGTGTATCATCCTCAGCAATGGTAGATCCATCTGACAAACCACCCATATTGCATGGTAAACCACTAGCTATTTTGGGATAAACTGATGGTGCTTATTGATAGCTGGATCCATCATGAAGGGCGAATTGTGGTTCATCATGGTTGAGCATCGCAACCAACAACCTGGTTCTGATTCGTTGAGAGTTCGCTGGTCTTTGGCTCCGGCCTGGGTAAAATGCTTGGGATAAAAATCGACCTGAGAAAGGCGTTGAATTGCTTGTTCAAGCAAGGCTCAAAACTCGAGCTTTTTCCCATAAACCAACCAGTAGTGATGTGATTAATGAGGACATCACCAGCACCAGCAAGAATCGAGAACCCAGGCCAGAACGAGGAGGAATATGTAGCATAGATAGGGACACTGTCCCCTGAAAGCATATCAACCAATTCGTGGAACCGCATGGCCGCCGCATCAGCAGGGGTGGGCCACCGGTCCGTGGCTGTGGGGCACCATTGAGTTGTGCAAGCAGTTGCAGTCGTGAAGTGATGATTCCAAGATCCCGTTGCTGCATGTTTTCTCCAAAATTACCAGCTAAAAACTGGTTGGGGGTTTCAAACATTTGTTATTTTTCCTAGTAATTATTAACAAATGGTTGGTTGACCAATATTTTTCATAGGGATTAAAACCACCCACCAGAAAAAAAAACAGGACCCGGACAGACAGCAAGTGTTTTTTGATTCATGATGCGTTTGGATATTTTATTTATTTTCCCATTGCATCCATTTCCATCCCATTCCCATGTATTCATTTTTTCTTAAATGTATATATTTTTATATATAATACACACATATATAGGATTATATAGATGATGTGCTTTATTTTCATTTATTTACATGTACATATACATTTATTTGGGTCCCAATCCCCCCTTCCTTTCCAAGACTTCTGCATCACCGCGGGTGAAACCTGGCGTTTAGGAGTTCATTCGGAAGAAACCTGTCGTGGAGGAGGACTTGGAGAGCAGCTTCTCCATGTGAGGGGCAAAACCTGGCGGCGCCTGCATAGTGAATCCATGGATTGCGACACAACTCGCCATGGCCATGGCGAGCGGTTGAAGGAAAGTCGTTGGGTGCCGCTGTTGCGGAGGACAAGCACAGGCTACAGGCCATGAAGTGTATTGTTTAAGAAAGTAAGCTTTATTACAATAGTTACATGAAACTTTTCTAACAATAGGTATGCCCATTGTTGGTTACCAAATGTTGACTTCATTTGACTTTGATATCAATGGTATTTGGTATTCTCTATCATGAAGCATAGCCAGTATGGTGGTTTCTTAAAAGGATGGTGCCCGAAATCATCCAAGCTTAAGCATTTACAGCAATAAGCCATCCATTTTTGGGTTTCCCAATTTTGAGAAATCCCGTAACATGCTATAATGGTTGTTGAGCTCTAATAAATACACTTCTTTGCCTATAAGCCATCAACTTAATAACCAGAACCAACTGATCGATAATGTAAATCCTTCACAGTGATGGTGATATTGACTCCAATAAGGGGGGTCACGCTGATCAGGACTGAGATTCTGGTGACCACTACATGGTGACGTATGGGGCAGTGCCGCTTCAGCAGTGTAGCAAGTAGGCTGATCATGCCTCTCAGTGGTGGTGGTGATATCAATTGTAGTCAGTCTTGATTCTGGCTTGCTGTTGGGGGTTGTGTTTGATTACTGTTGTCGATTATGCATGTGTTTGATCACTAGCAAGCAGTATGCGATCACTAGCACGCAGTCATTGTTTGGGTATTGTTGGTTGTTTAATTAAGGCAACTAGTACTCGTGGTTAGTTATGATTAGTCACTAATCATTAGCGCTAATATTCTCGAACAGATGGTCAACCACTCTTCTTTGTTGTTGGGTCTTGTTGGCTATTAGCCGCTACTGCCATCTATTGCCTATTATTGAATACTGATTCCTCTTTCGATTATTGACCTGTAATATCACCCGATATTAGCCGTTATTAGTCATTCTGCACCATGATTAACCACGATCTCGAATGGTTCAGCAGTGATTGGGCGTTAAGAGCTGCACCATCATCGATCCTTGGCTATCAACTGTCATTTGGCTATTGCTACTGACCTACTCCTAATTTGGTTGGTGGTTTTATTGACATGTTTTATTTTCCCTATTATTTATTAACAAATAGCTGGTTGACTAATATTTTTCATAGGGGTGGTTCGACCACCAACCAGTAATCTTTGATGACAGCTGGCGTTACCCACTTTCATTTAGCAATTGTTGCTGATTAACCATTCTTGGTTTGGAACAATGAGGCAGTACAAGCACGAACAACAATCATTGTGCAGTGATTCACCAACCACTCTTTGCTATCTTTAAACATGCATTGACAATCACGAGCCACTATCAACCATGAGGTAACCATCTTCAGTCATTTGGTGGTTTCTCAAAATAGCGATACCCCCAAATCATCCAACATCAATCATTTCTAGCAATGAGCCAACTATTGTTGGGTTTCCTATTTCAAGAAACCGTCGTATCAACCATGAGGTGACCATCTTTAGTCAATTTGGTGCATTGTCAAGCCATAATCAGGGGTAATTACCCCCAAATGATCCAACATTAATCCTGTCGAATAAGTCCATCATTTTTGGGGTTCCTATTTTGAGAAATCATCCTATCAACCGTGAGGTAACCATCCTTCGTCATTTCTCTTCGCTGTAATTTCCTGTGGACAGCTGTGCATCCAGCGACAGAACCGTGATGTCGTCCGCAGACGGACTGTTTGCGCTTCGCTTGGGGCCATTGTGATGGTTAACCATTGCGGTTAACACCGTGATTTATGGTCGTTTGTCAAATTCTTAGGCTAAGTAACACCATGTTTCATGATCGTTTCTCAATTTTCATAATCTTGATTCATGCTGAGAAGGTGGTTCAACAATGTTCCAGAATGGTCGACAATCACCATTTTTCATCGTAATTTATCGGCTTTTTAGAGCTAGGTTTGGTATGACTCATGAATTGTCAATACCACTCTAAAGTGCGCTTGACAAAAACTCAGCAGCAGTAAATACAATCAACCGATGGTGTTTATGTGTTTAATCCCTCACGTTGCGGCGGCGAAGGGTCAAGTTTAAAGCACCAAGCAGAGCAGATCAGCAGCAGATTTCCATGGTATTTCTGGGCTTGTCCATGAATGGTGTACGTGTAAAAGGATGTTGATGTTTTTAAAAATAGGGGACCCCCCAAATCGTCCAGCATTAACCATTTATAGTAATAAAGCATCCATAACTTGGGGGTACCCTAGGGCTTGAGACACACCCATATGGTGGCTTCCTCACTCTACCATTTTTTCAATGATATTAACCATCGATTTTATGCTGGATAATAACCAACAACCTATCGGGAAAACAATGGTTAATGATCGGGAAACCAGGGGGAACACGGTTTTGACCCACAGCCGTATGAGTGTTTCTCAAACCAGGGGACTCCCCGAATCATCCAACATTAACCTATGCTTGAATAGTTTCTAGATATTCTATCCATCAACTGGTGGTTTCTAAAAATAGGGGACCCCCCAAATCATCCAACAGTAACCTATGCTTGAATGGTTTCTAGATGTTCAACCCATCAACTTGTGGTTCCTCCAAATAGGGGACCCCCCCAAATCATCAAAGATTAACCTACGCTTGAATGGTTTCTAGATATTCTATCCATCAACTGGTGGTTTCAAAAAATAGGGGACCCCCCAAATCATCCAACATTACGCATTTATAATCAGAAATCATCTATTTTTGGGGTTCCCTATTTTGAGAAACATCAATTATATGGTGGCTTCCTCACTCTACCATGATCATTTGTTTTCGGGATTGTAAGGGTTCTACCACCAGTGATAATCTTCCTCCTATAGTTTCTCATCCCATTGGATTGATTTGAAAACCTGTGGAACCCCTTTAAGTGGCGGTAAGGGTTCTTTGGTGGTTAAAAGAAGCTGGTTGTTGGTTTCAAACATTTTTAATTTTCCCCAGTAATTAGGATCGGGGAAGAGCAAACGGATATCGTTTTGTGTGGAGGGCTACCAAACGCGTAATTGTTAGCCACATACATTTACAGTCATGACCGTTCTTCACAAATCAGTCATCATTAACCATTGAATGAAACAGACAGCCACTAATGGTCATTAATTATTAATAATCAAGGTTCTGTGTTTCATTATTAGTCAGTTGAACGAAACACACAACCAAATCATCAATGGTCCATGACGAATCATTATCATTGGATCATTATCAACCAAAAATTAACCCTTAACCACTAGCGGTTGACTATTGACCATTACGAATCACTATCAACCATTATCAACCATCAATCGGTTGAATGAAACACACAACCTCAATTATTTACCATTGAATATTAACCATCATCAACCATATCAGCCACTAATTCACCACTACTGAACTGACTCGTTTCTTGTCGCGCAGTTGCTTGGGTATGCTTGGACCCGTCGCGCAACGTTTCCCGGCCGACGCAATGGCGCTCAAGGCGCGTTGTGTTCGCAGCCACAATTTCTGAGCGCTTCTGCGAAGCAGGAGACGACGCTCCGTTCGGCGTTAACACTGGGTTGTGAGCGAGCGAATCCCACGACGAGTCGTGGTTTCTTAAGGGACCCCATGGGACCCCATGGGACCCCCAAAGTTATGATTGGGTTATGAACTACTATGAATGGGAGTAATAAACAACAGTAGGGATACAACAGCTATAATGGTTGTTTTTTGCTACAAATGGTGCATAAAAAGGATGATTCAGGGATACCCCTATTTTGAGAAGCCATCATTTGTTAGTATTCACTATCAACGATTGTAGCTAGTAATGTTTGATAGTAGTGAACGATCGAATAGATGCGATCCGCGCTGAGGATAAAGGATGATGGTCATGATGATGGTGGTGATGATGACGATGATGATGTAAGCAGGGAACAGCAAGCAGCAACCAAAGATGACTCTGCCCAGTATTTGCAGTGGCATGGCTCAGTACTTGTTGACCTGCGCAAACTTGGAGGCAGGCATCCAACTAGCTTGGTAGGAATTGCTAATCATTGTTGAGTTTCTCATAAAAGGGCGACAAAATGATCTTGTTGCCACTGTGCATACTCCCCATCACGAATGAATACTTGGGTATTCCACATGGTATTTTTTGATCCATATTGCAGAGAACCTAGAAACATGCAGGGCACCAACCGACATGGACTACAGTTTGAATTCCTCGTTTATAAGCTAATCTGGCAGTGGAAAATTCTCATTGAAATAGCTGGTTTGCCTTCTAGAAATGATGTTTTTTAGCTTCCAGGTTCGTTTACCAAGTGCTACTGATGTAGAGTCTGTCAATACTTGGGCAGCCGATGTTCCTGGGTCTTGGATTGGATTTGGTCATTGTTGTTGGTTGCTACTTGGATTCTGTCGGAAGTGGTAAGCATGGTTGGCTAGGTTGTTGGTTGGACCCGGATGTGCCAGTTGATGTCCCAGTTGATGTGCCAGTTGATGTGCCAGTTGATGTGCCAGTTGTGATCCCTGGATGCTGATTTTGATGCACCGCATGAATGTGTGCTTGGATGATTATTCTACTCAGCGATTAGTACCCATGACAACAATCACAGCCACATGTAATTGGTCCCGGCATTTGTGCAACCACCCCATGGTTGGCTTCACTTTCCTGAAGGGGCGCAACAATCACCATCATCAAGCATCAACTAGTCACCAACTAGTAGTTCATTCATATCCACAGGTAACAAAGCTTTTAATAAGACTTAGTTCAAAAGCAATAGGTGTTTGCCGATTATCATTATTACTCAGTAATTGCTAGCACTAGTGAAGAACTGACCAACAATGGTTGCTGACTGGCATTGACGGCTAGCAGTATCGGTTGAAACTGTCAAATGGTAGCGCTCATCATGGCTCAGAATGTAGAAGGACGACGAATTGACCATTCATGATCGATGCGGCTATGGGTCAATCTTAACCAACCAATAATGGTGGTTATTACCCAGCCAACTATAGGGAAAACAATGGTTAATGATAGGGGAACCAGGGGTACAGGGTTTTGACCCATTGCGATATCATCACTAGTTGTATCCGCGCGTATCCTCAAGCTCCAAACCACATGTTCAGCACTGAGGGAGTTGCTGATTTTCAGTTGAGCACACCCAAATCTCACCAAGCTTACCTACCATGTTGCAGCTCTGCTCACCCAAAACCCGGCGCCTGACACTGCTAGGCAGTGCAAACCTTTTGAAGTGGCAAGGTCCAGAACTTTCAGGGTTGAGATCAGCCTGGACTCCTGGATGGGGTAGGCGTTGATCAATCCAACTTGGCCAGACATTGACATTTGTTCGCAATGCGATTTTCATACCGCGTTGGCCGCTGCTTCTTAGTCACGCTTCCGGAGAGGCAGAGCAGGTATCAACTCAGCCATAACAATGCTCAACTTTCCACTGAGCACCTCTGGCGATGAATGGCCCAATGAATGATGAATCATGATGATAGGCAAAGCCACATTCAGCTATACTAGTGCGGTAGATCATGGTAGATCTCTATCTTGGGTTTCCAGCTATCTTTGTGCATATCATCATTTGCTGTAACATTCAATACGGATGTACAAACTAGACTAGATGGGACTCGGATAGATCTTAGTCGCCTTGGTTTGGTATCAGATATAGAAATAGCTTACAGACCTTATGCTTCCTCCACAGTTGCGTCCAGTAATTGTTTGGTCAACAATCGCTTGGTTTGGATCGTAGAACTCAGGCGGCATGCTGAGGCGTTGGTCTGCGAAAGTATAAGACCACACCCACATTCCATAGGAGTGTTCTCTGTTGGAATGCTGACATGGCTTTGTTCATACATGGTGGTACCTACTACCCATCCAACGATAGCCATGATTACTGCCAGTTTTGGCAGTACACCTTTTTTTGGGATGATTTAGTATAGCAATTGGCTAGTTGATATTTAGTATAGCAATTGGCTAACTACCAATAAGTAGTTAGTAAATCAATAACCCATCTGTTGATTTACCCAGGTTTTGGGATATGGGATAAGTATCGGCCTCTCAAACTCCGTGGGGCGCCTGGGTACTCCGACCACTCAGTAGATGACCAGTGGGAATCTGGACCGGAAAATCGTTGCAAGGTGGGTCCCTGGGTTTGCCGTACTTCAGGTGGGGAGGATGATGACGTCCATGCCAGGAAAAAGGATGTGAAATTGGCATTGTCAAAGAATCAACCTTTACCAACCATTGCAAGACAGCATTGTGCGAACAGATTTTCGCAATTACTTTGAAGAATCTACGTCCCCTATGACTGAATCAGCTTACATGGTCAAGTCAAATCTATGGAATATCAAGGCGGCTTCATGGTTGGTTTGGCAGTGAGTCACAGTTTGCGCTTCCATGATGAAGTCTATCGATTTGTTTCGTTTTGTAAACGCTTGCCAGCTTATTCCAATTCATCATTCACAAGCAACCGGTTGTTGAACCTTTTTTCCACCATGTACGTGGAATTCCAAGTCAGCTCGTTAGCCATTACTGACCATTACTAGGCATCATTAAGACACAGCATCATCAGTGAATCCATGGCTCATTATCCCTCACAGATGGCAATCGATATGGAAAGAAATGGCAGTGGGTCAAAACCCTTAGTCCCCCTGGTTCCCCTATCATTAACCATTGTTTCCCTATGGTTGCTGGTTATTATCCCGCAGTATTGATTGGCAAATATTGACCCACCACCAAATGTTCCATTCCTGAACCATTGTGGTTCACTGAATCGCTGCCTCCGGAAACGTCGACTTGATTTTTGCACCACCCTTTGCGGCAGCGACACACAAAGGCGACAACGAGGGCAAGAACTGGCGACAACGGGGGGGCCCATCGTGGCTTGATAAGGGTTGATAGCCATCTAGTAGTGAATACTGGTGGATGATGTTAACCCAGGATGAAGCTAAACCCCAGGTTGATTGATTAAGGGGTTCCCATTTTAATGGAAAACCAAGGTTTTTAAGGAATACCCCCTATGATCATCAACCACGGGGTTAGCTTCATCCCGGGTAGCCATTAATCGCATGCAACTTCTGTAGAAACCGGCAATACTGGTGGTCGATGACGGTTTATACCTCGGCGGTGAATTCTTGAAGGGATGACAGCGAATGAGGGATATGATAATGATAATGATAATGATGAATAACAATGGTGGTGAATGATTTATATATTGTGTTATCGTTGGTTGTCTACTATTATTGACCACGGTTGAACATTATCAACAATTTGTAATTAACCATTATCAACCACAAGTAACCTTGGTTGGGTATTTTCCTGATTTTACTACATCTTTGTACATGGGCATTATCACCACCATTGAATACCCCTTTGTACTGGGTGGCCATTCCTTTGCTGGCTAGTCGATATGTGTTTTGTTCTTTATATGATTGCTTGATATGCCAAGCATTATCATTAACCATCATTCACATCATTAACAATATCATTGAACATATCATTAACCATATCATTGACAATATCATGAACCATATCATTGACCATATCATGAACCATATCATTGAACATGTCATGCATCATATCATTAAACATATTATTAAACATATCATCAACCAGTATTAATAAATTCATTAAGCATATCATTAACCATTGGATTAACCATGTCATTAACCATGTCATCAACCATGTCATTAACCATATCATTAACCATATGATTAACCATATCATTAACCATATCATTAACCACCATCAACCATATCATTAATCATTTCATTAATCATATCATTCACCATCGATAACCACTAGTGTTAGCCATTATTAACCATAGCACACGTACGCATGTGCAGTGATTGCCTGTCTGCATTTCCAACTCAACACTGCAACTGGTCTAGCCATTAAACCTGGCATATCCATATGACTGCCCCT
Source organism: Symbiodinium kawagutii (assembly GCA_009767595.1). Classification (NCBI taxonomy): domain Eukaryota; class Dinophyceae; order Suessiales; family Symbiodiniaceae; genus Symbiodinium; species Symbiodinium kawagutii. Next base: position 465,313 of record VSDK01026424.1, on the reverse strand, counting down.
TTTAAAGGGGGCCTTCGACTAATGGTTGATGATAGAGGATCATAGTGGTTAGGAACAACTATTCCAATGGGATTTTCTAGGGTGAACTATGGTTGAACTGGTGGTTTCATAGCATGGTAAAACAATGGTGGGTTTATTATAGAAATGGTTGATAAACTGGAAGATTTTTGAGGTACATCTATTTTGAGAAACCACTTTATGACTGCGGCTTATCAATAGCTATTCACCATTATTAACCAACCACAACAAAGCAACCTGGGGGTTTCATGGTAAACACCATGGTGATGACCATGTTTTTTGAAACATTCTTGTTTTTCGTAATGAGCAGCCGCAGCACCAGTGAATGGTGATGACCATTTTTCGTTGGCGGGAATGATCATCACGAATTTTGTGGGAGGTCCGTTGATTACCATTTAGAATCAAAGCCATTATCGGTGCGACCGAAATTGCTCAGAAATTGCTGGGTTACTGATGATGGATGTTGATGATGCACAAAAATGTCCCTTTCCGGTTGTTTATTTCTGACTAATTAGTAGTAAACAGATTGAAAATTACTATGAGCCAGCTTTATATACAATGCCAATGCCCATTTATCTTCATGATGATTTATCTCATGAAGGAAGCAGTTGATAATGTGTAACGATCTGTTCATGGTCAGCACCAACCCTTGAGGAACTACACTCATAGGCTTTGGTTAGAGAGTCACAGCTGGTCAGAGCTGGTAGCTGGTAGCTGGCTATGCCACAGGAGATATTCACGCAACCACAAGGGAAGAGAATGCAGTTGCACACTCGATGTCTGCCGCGACACGACGCGTGAGCCGGTGTCTCAACTCATTGGGGCAGTCAACCTTCCTGAGGGTGCGCTTTTTGGATATGAGAACCATCGACAAACAAGGTTTGCGTATCCATGGCCTTGCTGCCTGCATATAACGTTGATGTTTCTGAAAATAGGGAACCCTCCAAAATGGTTTTATCATGTTTGATGCCAGAAATGACTATTGAATGATTTGGGGATACACCCCAGTTTCAAGAAACCATCATAGAACCACGGGTAATAGTAATATGGGTAGGCAAATGATCAACAAGAACCTTTGGATGCAACCATGTTTGGATGTAGGAATTGAAACGATTGATTATGCGGGGGTGGCTGATGTAGGATTTACCATTAGAAATGGCACCAGTGGGTGAACGAACACGCGCTGCTTGATAGGTTGCAAATCATTTGGTGTGGATCATAATAGCCATTGTGACTCCAAGCCATGATCATCAGCTTTCATGAATTACAGTCTACATGTTTAATCACACAGATATCAATTTCTCAGCCATCATGAGGCACTATTTACCACTATCAATATCATCTATCGATGTGCATTTGAAACATCACTGAGCATGATCAAACCTGAATGTAACCCAAAGTACATTTTACACGAGGAATCATCAGTACAAATATTTGACAATCAGTCATCATTCTTCACCAGCAGCAATAGAAAGCCCTGATCAACCATTCTTAATCATTGACCACTATTGGGAGAAACCGTTGTCAATCATGATCCACATGATGAGCAACCGTCAATCAGGATTTTTTTCATTGATAAACTGTCAACGACTGATGGTTGACCAAGCGCATACCATTGCGATCTTTGATGAACCATAAGCTGGTATTAACAGCATGATTTCACCAAGAGCTTGGCCAGGCACTAACCACTCTCACGCAGCCGCCCAGTGACACTTGGCACGGATTTTCATTGTTCATACCACTTCTTTTGACGACGACATCCGCAGAAAAGGATCCGGCGACTCCGAAGCCGGCGGGGTTCACTGCGAGTGGCGGATGGCAGTAGATTGGTATTGCCTCCCAAGTGTCAATCAAGCATTCCCAAATACAATCATGGCTGGTGGTTTCAAAAATGATTATTAACAGTTGGTTGATTAATACTTTTCGTAGGGCTGGTTTAACCACCAAGCAGATGGTTTTGGAAGCATTTTCTGCTTGCTAGTTTTCACAATTTTTGCGAACCACCTGCCGCAGCCGGCTTGTTACTGGATGAAAGTTGGATACCACACAGCTGGGACTGTTCACTTACAGTAATATGGTTCACTTGCAGTCTCATTCATACAAACCGTTCATGAATATGCTGTTTTTTTTCATGGGGGTACCCCAGAAAAGGTTGGTTTATGACTAAAAATGATTTTCAATGGATCATTGGGGGGCACCCCTATTTTGAGAAACACCCACGTGGATTCTAAGCCATTTAATTAACTATAGTTATATCTACCATAACTGGTAGTTACCCCAGTTATAACCCAAGTTAGCTAACGTTTAGGTGGCCCACCTTGTATGGATAAGTTTCATACAAGTTACTGTTGTTCATTCCATGCTGCCGGGAGAGTTTCTTCATTTCGTCGTTGCTGGTTAAGCGATGTCGGCACTGGGGTATCCAGAGCTCTTGGCTATCGTTTTTAAGGGGGAGCTACTTGGAGCTACTGTACAAGGAGTTTTTTGGAGCTACTGTACAAGGAGTTTTCCAACCAAATGCTAGTCTGGTTGGTGGTTTCAAATATTTCTTAATTTTCTCTAGTTTTATTCACAATTGGTTGGTTGACTAATATTTTTCCATAGGGGTTGAAACCACCAACCAGAAATGCTAGTAAAAATGTTGCAGAAAATTGCATAATGACTTACTAATAATGGTACATACCTGGCTCGCGTCTTCCAACCAAGATTGTTCTGCAATTCTTTCTACTCGGTCGCTGGTTCTTTTAGATGCTCATGGTTGACCAATTTTCTAATCAGTTATTGGCTGACCATGGTTGACCAGCAATTTGCTATCAAGTATTGATAAACTACTGGTACCCAGCTCTTGGACTACATACCGCGTGCTATCATCAATATGAATACGGGAGTTGTGTGTGTTTTTATGTCTTTTTTGTGGATGCAATGGTTAGGTTACCACGGGTACAGTGGTGATCATGGCTGATTATAGGGGTGATAATGGAGATAAGCTGTTTGCAATACATAACAATGGGAAAATCCAAAAGAAACCCCTTTTAATTGCCGTTCAAAACAAAACTTTCCTGTAGATACTTTCCCCCCCAAGTCGGACTTGAATTTTAACAACCTGCATGGTTTTCGTCACGCCACGCTGCAGACTCTTTGGTTGTTAGTGCGGTGTTGCAAAGGAATCACGGAAAACGCTTGCAAAACCTTGGGGAAAGCGCCATCTAACGGGCCAATGGGTTTACAAAGCATACCAAGCAGCAATAGTCAGAGCCAAAAAATAGCCAAGAGATATTTCCACTTGAAATCCCCAGTGATGAATGTGGACACAGGTCACATCAGAGGATAAGTCACTGAACAGAACGGACCAACCAGTTTCACAGTCCATGGATTGGCTGTTAAGTACTGTAGTGGTTCCACCAGTTTGTGTATTGGGATCTCTCTGAAACAAATCTAGAACAGTCAAAAAGTCAGGTTCGGACTTTCGCAATGACGTGAAACTCACGCTTGTATGATCAAAGAACTTGTGGATGACCAAAGTTCCGTGTTACGGATGTTTACAATGGCAAAAGCAAAGGAAGTTCAAGTAAAGGAAAGCTAAAGCAAGGAAAGTTCAAGGAAAGGAAAACTCAAGCAAAGGAAGTTCAAGTAAAGGAATGCTAAAGCAATGGAAATGAACTTCAATCAAAGGAATGCTAAAGCAGAGGAAGTTCAAGTAAAGGAAAGCTAAAGCAAAGGAATTTCACGTAAAGGAAAGCTAAAGCTTAAAGGAATTCTAAAGCAATGGGGAAAGCTAAAGCTTAAAGGAATTCTAAAGCAATGGAAATGAACTTCAAGCAAAGGAATGCTAAAGCAATGGAAATGAACTTCAAGCAAAGGAATGCTAAAGCAATGGAAATGAACTTCAAGCAAAGGAATGCTAAAGCAATGGAAATGAACTTCAAGCAAAGGAATCCTAAAGCAATGGAAATGAACTTCAAGCAAAGGAATGCTGAAGCAGAGGAAGTGCAAGTAAAGGAAAACTAAAGCAAAGGAAGTTCAGGAATGGAAAAGCACGGGAAGTTCAAGTAAAGGAATGCTGCAGCAGGGAAGTTCAAGCCCAGTGGTTAGAAAGTTAAGTCTGAAACACAGTTGTGGCGCTCGAAGTCACCAGAGTTTTTTCCTATCGAAAGTACGGCGATGAATTTTGATTCATAGGCGATGGTAAATACATAAGTTTCAATAGGAGGGGGGTACCCAAAGTAAACCATGTAAATCATCCGTAGATAACAGTGGTTGAAAAGGCCAAACGCCTTCAGGAATTAGTATGAAATCAGTTATCATCATCGCCCGTATTTTCCTGCCACATGTTTCTTGTATTTCCACCGCATATATTAAAAAACCATACTCCATGCAAACTTACATAGGTGTGCACACAGAAGAGTCGCGGTTGGATATTGATACATCAATTATTCTGCCCAATGCAACATAAAGAGTGTTGATTCATCCATCAGGTAGGTCTAATGAACGTGGTTTTACTACATTGCTGGCTACAGCAAAGCCTAAACGGCAAAAAAACAGCAGCTACTAGCCATGATTAGCAACCCATCAACCAACCACTTTTGAATATTTTTCAGCATCACAATCAGCCTTGGGAACATTATCACAACAGTCATAATGGACAATAATGATGATTTTGACTAGCTGATTGTGATGCTGAAAAATCACAATCAACCAACCACTTTTTATCATCATAATTGTCGTCCTTTGAGCATCAAACGTGACTGTCATGAGCCGTCATGATCCATCCATGAGCCACTGAAGCCAACCACTGAAGCGAATCATCGTTGGCGCTGCCCGGCTCGGCGCCATGCAGAGCCTTCTAACACGGACATGTCTTGGCCCAGGCTCCGGAGTTGAGGATGGTGACACTGGTGAAGGGTAAGAATGGTTGACGGTTCAATTACGGTGAATGAATGGTGAATGAATGGTGAATGCATGGTGAATGCATGGTGAATGACTAAAGCAGAATAGTAATCTATGCATAGCCGCTAGCAGGGAAGCGTGGACCCATCAATGAGTGAAGCGACTTCGGCAAATGGGTGATCCCAGTTCATGCTTTCCCGCGCACCAGTGAAATGGCACCAATATATGCAAAGATGTACAAATTTGCAGACTCATTTCCAAGAACAATATACTGTTTTTCTAATTGGAAAATGCGTACACGCTAAAGGCATGGGTAAGATATCAAAGTAGTTGTATATTACTATGAGTATCCAAAACATATGCAAACAGTAACCAAAAAGATATCCAAAAGGTATCCAAAAAATATTCAACATGTATATATCAAACAAGTGTCCATAGCGCATTCAAAAAGTGTCCATAACACATCCGAAATGTATTCAGAAAGTATCCAAGATATCCAAAAGGTATCCTGTAAGTATCCCAACACGTATCCTCAGAAGTATCCTTGTCATATGGTGGTTTCTCAAAATAGGGGTACCCTCAAATCATCCAAGATTAATTAGACATTTATTAGTCATAAACCAACCATTTTTTGGGTTCCCTATGGCTTAAGAAACCCCCAAGTAGTTGTTTAACCACTGTTGTTGATAAATATCCCCTATCATTCACCAATATTAACCCCTATAATCCCCTATGACTTGAGAAACCCCCATATATTGAGAATGGCTTGAGAAACCACCATGAACCATTGTTTTTCCCTATAGGTTGTTGGTTATTACAGTATCCCCTATTAGTTGGTTGGTTAACTGCTTATTTTATGTTGGTATATTGAGAAACAAGTATTTCTTAACCATCATTGTTGCTGGTCATCCCCTATCATTAACCATTACAATCCCTTATCATCAACCAACCATTTTTGGGGTCCCCTATATTGAGAAACAACCCACATACCCGCATCCGCTGTCGCTTCCCATCCTCCCGGTCTCATCCTCCGGAGGCCGGTGGCCGTTTCAGTCCGGGACCTCACGAGTGCACAGCCGTGCAGCAGGGACTCCATGGCGCGGATCTGTTGATGGGAAAGCCACCAACCAGCAACCACAGAGTGATTAATGGTTGATAACCAACTAACCAACCAATGGTTAACTAGCTGATCAATGGTTGATAATAGGGGACAATAACCAACAATAGTGGGGATATACCAGCTGTATATGGCCATGGGTCAATATTAACCAACCAATAGTAGGGGATAATGCCCAACAATAGTAAGGGAAACAATGGCTAATGATAGGGGAACCAGGGGGACGGGGTTTTGACCCACAGCCATATGTTGGTTTATAACCCACCTAAGACATGGCTACCCTCGTTGGCAGTTACCCCAGCGAATACCGGAGTTGACTGACAGGGGGTACCACTGCGCAGTGGTGAAAAACTGATCGTTGCCTGATAGTTGACCGGATATGAAACCCAGTGGTGAATAAATGACGGTATGTCTCGTTGGTGGTGAATGGTGATGATTAGTGGCAAGTATTGTTAACTGAGTCATCGAAAAACAAATTGTTCATAAGTTGGTTTCTCAAAATTGGTGTATCTCGAAATCATCTAGTTATGAACCATCTATAGCAATAAACCAACCAATACTAGGGGATGATATTAACCAATATTAACCAACCAATACTAGGGGATGATATTAACCAATATTAACCAACCAATACTAGGGGATGATATTAACCAATATTAACCAACCAATACTAGGGGATGATATTAACCAATATTAACCAACCAATCCTCGGGGATGATAACCAACAATAACAGGGGAAACAATGGCTAATGATGGGGGAACCAGGGGGGATGAGGGTTTTGACTCATAGCCCAATTGTTAATAGATAAATATGCATTGGCAAAGTTAATGATAAGTTCTTCCCAGCCACTAAATGTTCAGTGTTCTTTGTTTATCATTGAGGTTATTTAGTGGCTGGGAAGAACCAAGAGCCATGTATATATTCTCATGACGATCAGTGAGTTGGCCATAGCTAGTCATGGTGGGCGAAAACGAACAGTCATCAACCAGTGCATGACGAACCGGTTGGTGGTTTTGTATGGGTATGTAGGGGTTACAACCATCCATAATGGTTAATGATAAGCAACACACAATGAGGATTAACCAACTCCTGATAGGTGGTTTGATTGTCATCTTTTATTCGCCCTACTCGTAGCAATTATTCACAAATGGTTGGTTGACTTGCAAGCACCAACCAGCTCATCAATTTATAAGCCAAAATCATCAGCAATTGAGGGATTGGTTGATGATATTCAACCGTCACTAAAGGATGGGTCAAGGAAGAAACCAACACGACTTAACGACATCAATTTGTTGATTATTTAATGGTAGACCATCATTCATACTGGCGAACAAGAGTTGACAATAGTTGTGATAGGGGATTGGGAGCAGTCCCCTGAAAAGTGACAAGGTATACTGGGTGACACTAGTTACTACAGATGTCTGGTCACTTTGCAGTTGGCAGAGTTAGGGTGAATGATGGTTTCTTCCTAATCATGCGCCATATCCTGGTGGTTCCCTGACCAATTGATAATGATGATATATCATCACGAGAATTCAGTATCTACGAGAGACCATTAACGCTGATCTTATTAAGTATCAGTTTTTTTTCTACTGTCTATTGACTAATCACAAACTATTCACATTGATGACTATCCTCACTGATGGTTCATCATGGTTCTGAAGATCATTATCCAATGTGGATTGTCAATCTATACTTTTGTGCTCATATCTTGGGTCCGTTCACTAGATATCACACTTGGGGCCGCTCATAGAGTAGTTCTACCTGGACGTTTTTTTTTTGTTAGGGAAAGCGGCATTTTTTGCGAGACACGGATATGGGTCAATATTGACCAACCAATAATGGGGGAAAATAGCCAACAATAATAAGGGAAACAATGGTTGATGATGGGGGAACCAGGGGGATTGAGGGTTTTGACCCACAGCCTTATGAACAGCCGTAGGGGGGAATGTGAACTATTACCCGTGTTGATGGTTTGTTTATGCCAGTGACTGGGCATTTGCCAACAGTTCGCACAACATTTTTTTCAGATGAGCCATTTGGGGTACCCGTGTCCCATTAAACTGTGGATATCCAAATCAGTTTACCTACAAATAATCGCTGGTAAATTCCCATCCAATAAAGGTGTTTATGAACATGGATCTACCAATACCCGGGATTCACCTGCACTGTAAACGGCTGCCTCAGTGAGCAACGGCGCATTGTCATTTGTTGACTTGACGTACCCATCATTTGTTAATTTATGATGATGTGTGAACCATACATACCAATCATCACCATGATGATGATCATCATCCCCATATCAATTGCCCATGATCAGTCCCAGATATTTGTTGGTGCATTGGTGGCTTCAATATGTTTCGATATTGTTTGCTGATGATAAACTTATTTTTAGGATGGGATCAAAGCTCTTGATCGATGACCTAGCTATAATCCCTTTTATAACCCTGCCCGGCCTCTCCGAAAATATTCAGATTCCTTCATTGGAGAAAGGATTGTATCGATCCATCCATCCACTTCTCCATCTATCCATCCATCCATCAATCGATCCATCCATCCATATATGCATCTGATTTACTACTGTAGTCATGGTCAAAGTTCCCGTCGAGGGATGCCAGTTCCTCACAGCCGTCGGACTCAAAGCTTCAGATCCGCCAACCGTCATGAGTCAAGGCAGGTTGCCTTAAAGTCACAGGGAAAACAATGGTTAATGATGGGATAACCAGGGGTACAGGGTTTTGATTCAAGCCAGGTTGCGTTCAAGTCACAGGTTCTAAAGAGTGTTTGATTCTGAACTGCGGCATTGCCAGACTTTTCAAAATCTCATGGTCATCAAGCAAAGACTATCGCAGAACAGAAGCTTTGAGAACTATTCCAGCGCCAAGATGCGGGTGAAGTTGGCAACTGTCCCAAGATGCGGGTGAAAGCCTACATATTAGCAGAAGTTGGCACCGCTATTAAAATGGAATACGTACCACCCAATCCCAAGATCAAGACACACTGTTCCTGACTTGGCAAAAAGAAATATCCCCATCCTTTTGACTGCTGCTCTTTGACAAACTGTTCCAGCGGCGCTATGGGTGGCCTTTGGGAGGTGCGTTTGTGCGGTGTGCCCTGGTTGATTTTGCATAGTGAAACTGTAAGGTGAAAGGTTTAGGTTGGTTCCATGGTTCCCCAAAATCCGTCTTTTCGCCATCAATTGACTTTGAACTATCAAGAAGATTGTTGATTAATCCAGTTTTTGGTTGGTTCTAGCTACCCTTCCTTTTCTGTTGATGGAGTAACTATGTCTATTCAGCGGCTTGATGGTGGTGGTTGATGGCTTTTCCCAGCGATTTCACGAGTAAGTGGCCTGGGCTTTCCCCTACCATATCGGGCACACGAAAGAGATACGAAACTGTTGGAGAGCATTTTTTTCGCAATGAGTTTGTCAATGCCACATGTTTTTGTCTTTCAAAGCGAATGAACAAGCTCAAGCACCACTTCCTTGCTTTGTGTCGAGCTGGGGTATGGTTTGGTTCGCGGGTGACATGGATCTAGTATGGAAAGAATGCACATTCCGAGAGCGATCCAACAAAAAAAGCAACCGCCTCAAATTTGTCCAAAAATGGTGTATCCCCAAGTCACTGGTGGTTTCCCTAATGTTAATGGCTATGAACTTGGATGGTGCTTGTAGGTACCACCTTGACGACAAAGCCATGGCGAAGCTACACAGCTTATGCCCGTTACACCTGGATGGTTTGTTACCGTGGCTTATTGGTTCTATACCTTGTGGCTTGTTTACCATCACGTCCAATATATCAACATACAGGCTTAATAGGAGATACACATTTATAACCAGTCAATAACCTCTATATTTGATGTCATGTGAAACTGGTGGGGTGGTACTGGTGCCAAGGTATTCCTGTATTTTAGTATCATGAACCAATCTGACGCCTACCCTCTGATGATTTAACATGGCATTGGAATATTCACCATAAATGGATGATTCCGTATGGATTTTCCATTGCCGTATCAAAGTAGCAAAGTTTACAGGTTCTAAAAATTGCAAAAATTCAATGTTCCTCGAGTTGTTTTCATTTCTTTTGTAATTTGTCTGTCATTTTTGTTGTCATGATTTTGTCATGTTTTGTCATTCTTTTGTCATTTTTCGAGGGAGGAAATGACTATGAAATGACATGGGCCCAGAAGAGGTTCCAAAATTTCAAAAAAAACAACTCTGCTCAAGTTGTTTCATGTTGTTGTCATGTGTTGTCACTTTTCGGGGGGGGGGAATGACTAAAAAAGCGACTCAAACTCAAACAAATTCAAACAATGACAAAAAATGACTCAACATGACTCAAGCCGTGACAAACAATGCCACAGGCAAATGAGAAAACATGACAAAACACTATTAAATACTTGTTTGTCCTCCCAGAACCTGCTGGTCAGACAAGCTGAAGCTGCCCTTGATGTGTTCCGCTGTGGCTGGGAAGGGCTGGTAGTGCTGGTCCAGACATGCGGTGAACGCCACAGGCGTGATGTGTGAAGTGCCTATGATGGTTTTATAGGGGTTATAACCTGACAACGGACCTGATAGGTGTAATGCTGGTCTGAGCTACAATGAAAAATGTGATGTTTAGCGCAACCAGGTTCGTCTACCAGAGAATGATGATGGTGAATGATTAGTAATGTCACGTGGTCGCGATTAGTGCTGTTAGTAATCTTAATAACGATGGGAAATGATGGTAATTAATCGTAGTAGAGAAGGTGTTAGTACCAAGTAATTGTTCTTGATGCTAGTAAAGATGGTGAATTGCATTTTTTTGACTGTTAGTCAAGTTCGTGATGGTATGATCAGTGCGTTCTAATGGCTAGTAAGCATTCATTATGAACTAATAATGAATGACCAGTTTACTTATTCTGATTCCTAGTTGGTTCTCAATAGCTGATAGAGTTCACAAATGCTAGTTGCATCTAGTTCCTAATAATTATTGATGGAACCTCTTGTCTCAACCTAGTAATTATTGATGATTAGGTAGATGGCTATTATAAATACTATCTGGCCAATCTGGCCATCTACCTAGTTAATGATGATGATTAATAATAGCCATCTATTGTTACTAATCATTAATGATAGCTATCGAGTACCATTCTTACTAATCATTTATACAAGGCTAATTCGTTACTAATCATTAACAATCATCACTAATCATTACTAATCATCAATAGTCATTAATATTAGCTATTCATGAATAGTGGGACTCCTTACAATAATGAATCCATTAACATCATTCAGTGATTCAGTGAAAATGTAAAATGATTCCTATAAAATCATCACTATCATAATCACAATCACAATCATTATTATTAAATCACTATTATTCATTACTATCATTATTAATACTACTAGCCATTATTATCAGTTCAAAAATTATTAAAGCCATTATTACTAGCCATTATTACTAGCCATTTATTATTACTAGCCATTATTCTTACTAGCCATGATTACTAGCCACAATCATTATTATTAATACCACAATATTATCATTAAATCACTTCTAACGCCCAGCTCACGAAATCGGTTTCACAGCTCAGCTGATGTTGGCTGTCACCCTCCGGGACCGCCACGGTGATCCACCGCACTGTGACCGACCTGTCGTCCAGGTGGTGGGAGGCGAAGAGAAGGGCGGTGTCATCGTTCGCACGGCAGCTTGGTGCGGCCAATGGTGCGGTGCGATATGGCGAGCGACCGGGTCAGGGCTTAACCAACCAATAATGGCTGGTTGATGGTTGATAATAAGGGATGATAAGTAAGAATTATAGGGGATATATACCAACTATATGGCTATGGGTCAATATTAATCAACCAATTTCCATGGTGGATAAGTTCACCAACAAAACTATAGGGAAAACAATGGTTAATGATAGGTGAATTGTTGACTCACAGCGGTATGAGTGGTTGAAAAAGATGGGCTTTTAGATGGCAACACTCCGATAATCTAATACAGCAACAGAACATCACCATTTCCAATACGTAGGTCAGCAATCTACAGATGGTGGATTGTCCATTGCCATGTTAGATGCCTTGTAGTTAGTGGCTGCAAAAAGGCTTAAATGGCATGGCAGCCATGGCTAATAAACAGTGCTTGAACAAATGCGCTTCAATGCCGTGGTGAATGACAGTTGTATATAAATTCATGACTAAATTATTGGAAATCATAGGAAATCATGGGCAATCATGGGAAACAGTGGCTTGGAATGGCGTCTAACCTTGGTTAACAACGGTTGAGCTGCTGCTGCTAAGCATTGTGAATCATGGGTTTATTGAGGCCTGTCCGGATAGCACCAACACGTACCAGCTGGGGAGTCAACGTGTAAGCATGTGCAAGCCATGAAATTTTGGAGGTGCATCATTTACTGGTTGGTGGTTTGATTGGCATGTTTTATTTCACTAGTAATCATCAACAAATGGTTGGTTGACTCATATTTTTCATAGGGGTGGTTCAACCACCAACCAGTTTAGGTGAAATATTCCTTCATGACTGGGGAATGGTTGCTTCTTTTTTGGAAATTGCTAGGGCTGCTCTGTCAGCTCACTGTTTTGTCCAAGACCCGTGACCGCTTTTTACGGGAGTGACTTTCGGAACATCCATACATGTCTTGCAGATAATTTGTTTATGTGTAATGTTGTTATATGTCAGGTCACCAATTCCATCTAGTGATTCAAAACGTGCGTAACACAATTGCACACCTTCACATTCATAATCTACATTGACCTTTGATGCAGTTTGCCACATTTCATGCCTTGCTTCATCCCAGGACGGCTTGTCTGACTCCACCGTGGGCCGGCTGAGCACAGGCCAGTTGAGCAATGAGAAACATAGCAATGTTTCAATGTTATGTACATACCGTCTAATGCAGTTGACTAAGGAATGCATCAACATGCCCTAAGAAAATTAGATACTTCAATGACAAAACTTGCACCCACCCCGAATGACCGAGCACCACCATTGCATGGTGAACTCTTGCCATTGGACGCACTGGTCTTAAGAAAAAACAGAGCAGAATGACCACGCTCTGCGAAGTAATTCAGCTAATGCAATGGGGGTTTCTCAAAATAGGGGTACCCCACAAATTGCTGGTTTACTACTAAATGGTTCATAACTAGATGATTTGGGGGGACCCTAATTTTAAGAAACACCCATGTGGATGTTTCAAAGAAGCTCAGTTCCACATTTGCTCTTCTGGCCATTTCTTGGAAAGCATCATCATGCCGCCTAAATTTGCCCCGGCACGGGCCACGGGTATCAACCATTTATTGATTGAATGTTTATTGACAATGTGATGATGCATTGTCCATTGAATTGACCCTCAGCATGTCATGAAATGATCTAGCATTGTGCACATATATGCGCATTCACCATGTTTGATTCGATTTGCTATATCAAATCACCATATGCTAATATTTGATATTAACCATGTGTTGACACAAAGATTATCAGTATTGATGAAGCAATCATTATGAATGTTGATCAATACCATGTTCAACCAGTTGTTTTGCGTGACATCGATGCGTTGATATCAGCCCGGGTATTTCCGAATTGACAAATCATGGACAATCGATGATATGGGTGTTTTCTCAAAATAGGGGTACCCCCCAAATCATCCAGTTTGATATCCATGTTTAACAATAAAACCAACCACTCTTGGGGGTCCCCTTTTTGGAAGACCTATGTAATACTATATTACCATTGCTTCTCAGTCATGGATTGGCTGATCCATACTGTTGACCATGTCATTGTTGACCAGGAATAGCGCTTGGTAAAGTTATAGTTAGTATAAACAACCACGTGAAACAGTTATAGTTGGTTTTTTTTGTTGTTAACTATGGTGCCCCTAGTAGTATATTTGTCAACTCATAGTTAATGGGGCTCCATAGTTAACAACTAGTCAACAACTAGGGGCACCATAGTTAACATACTGACTGATCCCCAGTGATCTCCAGTGATCTCCAGTGATTCATGGCTAAGGTTAAATATTATAGTAGATCCTGTTGATCCCCTGTTGATCCTATGATTCCATAGTTGATCCGCTGTTGAAATAGGATCAGCAAGAAATAACCATGGAATCATTATCAACAGTTGATCAACACAACAACTCCATAGTTGATACTGGTCATCCCCTGCTGATAATGTTGATCAACTGTTGATCCAGGAATCCTATTATCAGTGATATTATCCCAGCGATAACTCCTGTTGATAGATAACATCTCAACTCTGGAATTACAGAATCAACTCTGGAATCATAGAATCAACTAGTTGATTCCCCCTAAATTCTACCATTATAACTCCTGTTGATCCCCTGATCATAATCAACTAAAGTCAGGATCAACTGTTGGTCCCCGGATCACCTGACATTGATCCTCATGATCATGATGGTTATGAACTATGTCAGGTGATCCATAGTTAATAACCATTGATTATAACTCCACAGGATCAAGGGATTGATAACCATTGATTAATAACCATATTGATTAATTAATAACCATTGATTATAACCATTAATAATAACCATTAATAGTAACCCCTGTTCATCCCGGATTATAACTCCACTATGGATCACCCGTCGATCCTCGCGTCGCGTCGCGTCGCTGCTGCTTGGAGGCGCTCTGCTGGAGGAGCTGGGCCGCGAAGCTGCGAAGGGCGTGCGCTTCCGACGGCTCTGCGGCCTGGGCCCCGCGGAGGGGTGGCTCAAGGCGCGGCGGTCCGCTGGGGCACGGCGTCCCCGCGGTGCTGCCCCCGGGGGTGGCCTGGGGACCTGGGGATGTTTAGAGGGTGATGATGGGGTGTTGATAGGGTTTTGTTAAGGTGATGATGGGGGTTTTGGAGGGTGACAATAGGGTTTTGATATGGTTTTTGATAGGGTTGCGTGGGGGGTTATGTTGTTTTTGTTTAAGGAGGGTTTGTTGATTATAACCCATCGGATCTTCTATGGTCCTGCCATTAGTTACTATGCTTAAGTGTTAACTATGGTTAATGATAAATTCCTGCCGCTGCTGATTTTCCCCCAGGAAAAGTGTTATTTCGGAGGTGTTGTCATCCAAGGGTATTCCAGGTGGACAGGCAATTCAAGGGTATTCCAGGTGGACAGGCAATCTTGTCTCTTTGGGCACCAAAAATGGTTGAGTTGTCGTTTCGCAGACAGTATGTTTTGATGGTGCATGGCTGGGTGGCGTGTTATTGATTTTCAACCATACCTGGGCAGCCTGGGGATCAATTGCAGGGGGAAGTCTTCAAGGCCAGACTGACACTGTCAAAGTGTGCCCCATACCTGGGGATGATTGCCCAGTTTACTGATATGATTTCGATGGGTTGTAAAAGTTGAAACCACCAACCAGATAGTACTAGACCTGCCAAGGACGAACTTGACAGGGGCTTTGAAATGCAACGGCTTTTGCAGGAAATCCTGTAATAAGCAGTTGCTGTATCATATTCTGTAGATAGCAATTGATGGAAGAAATATCAAGAGTTGTTACAGCCTAGCGAATTATCTAGACTGATTTTCTTCCATCAACAGAATGTATTTCGTATTTCTATACCAGTCGATGAAAGAAATTCTCATGGATTCTTCCAGCAATTCTAATAATTGGTGGTTTCTCAAGTCATAGGGGTACCCCCAAATCATCCTATAAGAAAGCATTTATAGTGATCAACCCCCAAATCATCTAGTTATTAACCATTTATAGTGATCAACCATCCATTTTTTGGGTTCCCTATGGCTTGAGAAACCACCAATTTCTCCCAGGCCACAGCTTGAGGAAGTTCGTCATAGGAATGCCATCGGCCTGGGATCAAGGCCTTTGAATGATAGAGACCTGCAGGAGTTCTTCCAACAGTAGCAGGTCCCCAACCCACCCAACCAACCTACCAACCTACCAGCCCAACCAACCAGCCACCAACTACCCTTGGCCCCCAGTTCACCATCATCTTTCTAGGTTATAACCCACATTTTGGGCGTAAAAACCCACCTTTTCCAGGACCCCCTTGGACGCCCATAGTAGCCAAGCCTGAGCCTCGGCGTAACCAACCCACCCAACCAACCCATCCACCCACCAACCAACCAGCCAAGCCTGAGCCACGCCACAGGAATCAGCCCTGGAGCGTCCCAGCAACCTGTGGCAAGTGACAGGTGGCCGAGGCAAAGGTGGCATCTTGGTGCGCCAGGGACCTGAGATCCTCGGCGACACAGCTACCGGGCCGCCGAAGGCCTGGGGATGATCGACCATAGGGGTTTGATAGGGGGTATGTTGTTGGGTTACATCTAGCCATAGTGGTGAATAATAGGGGAATTTCAACAATAACGGTGAAGTTCAAGTACTGGTTGGGGGTTTGACTGACTGGCTTTTTGTTTATTTTTCCAAATGTATATAGTAAGAAATGATGTGAAATGACTGGTTGTTTGACTCAGATTTTTCAAAGGGGTTGAAGCCACCACCAGATCTAACTCAATGTTTCATCTAATTGAAATTGATTGCAACCCCATTGAGCTAACTCATCATGATTAGCTATTTATGTTGGCACATGGTTACTCTCTATGAATTGTCGGCAAGATCCCCTAGAGTGAACCGTTGTCAAGCATCATTGATTATCATGAATCAACCCGTCACAGCCAAACATCAGTTCTTGTTGGTTGAAGAATCATGCTTTTTGTTTGTTTGTTTTTTTTCCGATCATCATAGAGATTAATAGCCAGTGGTCTATAAACGCCAACTATATTGTCAGAATAAATGAATGATCACTGGTGATCTCTACTGATTAAGATTATAACGGGTGATTTTAATGATCTCTCATAGTGATCAAGTATAGTGTCATAGTGGTGAATTGTGCTGTCAACTGCTTCTCATGTGTCAAACATCGCTTTATCTTGTCATAGGTGTTTGCTAGAGTCTGTGGATTCATCAACAGCTATTAGCAAGTTAACAATTGTGTCAAAGCTAGCTGGTACACGATCATTCTTTTTGCCGTTTGCAGGCTATCACCCAGATGACCATTAATTTCCATATGTCCACACCTGTTGTTTTTTGAAAGTATATAAGGACAAACATATAAGAACATGTCCATGGTCATATTGCATACTGGTTCGATTTTCTTTGTCTCTTTATGAATGGTCATTGCACATTTCCTGCCATACCATACCTGTTCATTTTAGTGTATACAGATTCATGCCTGAGCCCGAAGTTGTCTTTCTCTGTGTTAGAGTCCTTTGCATTAATCATGTCCACATCATTCCTGTGCATGTATGGTCTTCCGGAAGCATATAGTGACATACGTTTTGGTACATACCTTTACTTTGCATGTAATCTGTATACATCTAGAACATGCATATGCATACACTTCACAAACATTGGTCTACACATGTGTATACGTGGATGCCAGAAGAACATGCACCCAGGTGACTAATGTGTGCATGTATACATTCATCAGGAGTACACCTATGAGATACGCAGAACACGGACATAAGCACATAGATGCATATACATCAAACGATATCCAATATATCTTGTATACGCATACCTTCATCTTTTTAATTTAGAAAAAATGAAACTTGTTTCTGTTTTTTTCTGTAGTTATATCCCCTGCACGTCAATTTAATGTTGTTTCTGGGTCTACCCAGGTTCAGGAAAGGTCGCCTCTGATTTTCTCGCTCAGGACATCCTCGCCAGCCTTGGTTGTGGCTCGGTGGGGAGATGAGCAGCGATAGATCGTGGTGCTCGTTGATTATGTTCAATAAACCACGTTAAAAAATGGCGATGGGTCAATATTAACCAACCAATTTCATGGGGGATAATGACCAGTAATAGTAGGGAAACCAATGGCTATTGATGGAGAACCAGGGATACCGGGTTTTGACCCACAGCCAAATGGTAAATGAAGGTTCATGATGGTTAATTATGGTTGACCATAATTGATATCAAGTTTTGACAGATTGATTTGTTGATGGTGATTAATGATGATTGACCCCTAGTTGATGATGGTTAATACGTAGTTGACGATTGTGAATAGTGGTTAGTGTTTTTTGATATGCCAAACATTAGTGGGAAAATAGAAGTAGCCTACAAGATGGGCCCAATTCGCAGTGAAATTCGTTGGGTCACCCCTTGAAACTGGTCACACATCATCCACAGTCGAGCAAACATCAAGGCGGGGCGTGTCTCCAGTGCCTGCAGCATTCGATTGATGCGAACAACACCCATGGCAAACTAAGAGAGATGAAGCTGATCCTCAGCATGAAAACAATGTCAAACTGACACCGGACAAGCACCGAGATCTTCTTTTACATTGCGTTTGATCAAGGCCTGCTGAAACATACGTGTGCCAGCAGCATAACCAGCGCGTGAAGCATCTAACTTGGAATCCATGATGGTGCCATGTTGAATTGAGCATCATGTGTATAGGCTAGTTTGGATTATTACCCACCATCAACCATGTTTGGGGGTTTCCTGGGTGGAGTCTTGTGGTGCAGTAATTTTTGGAAGTTTCCAGTTTCCCTGTGCCTTTGGAGAGCCACCGGCCAACACGCCATGCATCAAGTGGATGAGAGCATTGATGATTTCTTTTGATAAGGATGATGACCATACTGAACCGAGCATGAAGATCTCATGGTCGATAAGAGTACCAACCGGCCTCAACCATTAGTCAACAAGCAATTAAGAATCAACCAACCCACCAATTGATCATGACAACCATCATTACCAAGCATCATTCAGAAATCTACCCTGGGTGAAACTGTCAACCCTGCTATTCGAGGGTTTGAGCTACAATTGCTTCCTGACAGCTAGCGGATGCTGTGGAGCGTGAGCCCTGGCGCAGTTGCCTTACTTCAAAAGAGTCCGCAAACGGCCCCGCGGTGCCCAAACCTATGCCAGCCCGCGTGTGATGCAAGCAGTCCAGAGCGGCGGACCAGAATTCACAAACAGATCCACCCAGCAATCTTCTGCAGTGCTGAACGGCTTGGTTGCAGCATATCAAGCGAAGGCTTGTGCTTAATGGATTCTCTGTCTCTCTGGGCACGGTGGGCACCGAGCGCCACTGGCGCAACATGCGCCCAATCTTGTGTTGATTGGCTGGGAGGACCGCCGGGTGTATCCGCACGAGCATGGCAGAATTCTGATGGAGAAGACCTGGCAGTTGGATGATAAATAGTAGGCTCCAAAGTGAACTCCTAGAGGATGATAACTTGGAGATGGCCTTCATGGAGGCATTGGATTCTGGCCTGGACTGCTTTGCCACTTTGGAGCTCGGCACCTGTGCTGGCACCTGGGACACCTCCTGAGACTGCAGCAGAAGAAGACCCCGCACCACCTGGGACACCACCTGAGACACCAGCAGAAGAAGACCTCGCACCACCTGGGACAGCTGCAGCAATCTTGCCAGAAGTTCGGCCAAAACCAGACACAGTTGATACACTCAACCCTTGCAGATGGTTGTCGGAAGTGCATTCAAGGCTGAGCAAATTGTGCTTGAATCAGTAGTTAATTATTTACCCCTCTAAAACCCTGCTAAAATGGCGAACTATATTGTAGTGGGGTCACAACTATACTATAGTGAGGTTAACCATAGTCAACTATTATAACCCAATAAATAGTGGCTAACTATGGTTTTAAAAAAGGGCTTAGTGGAGTCTAAAACACGCAAGAGGTAGCCTGAGCTCACCGCCTTCCCCCGACAGCACTATCCAACGACAGCGCTGTTGTTCCCAGCAGGGGGAGACGTATGGTTGACTTGGCTGACTTGGGCTGTTAAGTGTGTGCCAAGCCATAGGGTGACCAACTGGCCCCATCAAGCATGATCATTTTGATAGGAAACCATTGGTCTTGGGGGTGCCCATATTTTGATCAGCCATCAGCCAACCACCAACTAACCCTACTAACCATGCCATTTGCCATAGATTAACCATCAACGAAGCATCAGTTACCAAAAAAAACGCCAAGAAACCATTACCAAACCATCCATTGATTCATCAATTGATTCAAACTAGCCAGCTTGAACAACTAAGTCGGTTTGAACCAGCTCACCGTTTCAAAATCACCCACTGCTTCACCATATCTCCGCTATCGTGAGTTATATTCTCCCCTACTACTGGTATCAACCATTATCAATGCTCATATTCCCTCCGGCTATCCCCGTTGTTAACCATAGTTCACCATAGTTCACCATAGTTGACTACTATTAACCATAGTTTAACCATTATTGAATATATTCATAAGCCATGAAAATACCTATATATAGCCCATAGTTCATCAACCATGGTTGGCCTATAGTAAGCATGCCCATAGTTATAAGCCATGATAATCCCTAATACAGCAGTGGGTCAAAACCTTGTACCCCTGGTTCCCCTATCATTAGCCATCGGTATCCCTGTTATTGTTGGTTATGATCCCCCGTGAAATTGGTCGGTTCATAATATTGAACAATAGCCAATAGCCATATAACCCATATAGCCCCTATAAACCCACCAGCTATCTCCATCATTGCTTCCCCCGTGGCGTGGCAAGGACCGTTTGAGCACTGGCTCCTTGGTCCGGCAGTTGGAACGGCAGGAGCGGAGCGGAGCGGCGAAGCTTCCTGCGCGCAGAGGGGTTACGAGCTGACGTGAAAACACTGATGGAATGGTGGTTTTTTACAGGGTTATTATAGAGGGAATATAATACGGCTACAATGCTGGTTCCGCCACTTTTATAACCTAATATGGTTCACATTCCATAATTTTAACCACTACCAACCATATAGAGGGAATATAATGGCTAATATGGCTATGGGTCAAAAAAAATCAGCCAACCACCAACAATAATAGGGAAAACAGTGGCGGAACCAGGAGTACAGGGTTTTGACCCATAGCCGTATATAAGGTTAAGTGATTTTAAATCATGGTTGATAGTGGTTAAAGTATGCTTAATAGCGGTTATAATACGGGCTATGTGGGGCATAAAGATCGAGAAACCATGTTTGTTTAATAGTTAACTGTTGGTCAATAGTGACGAATTATGGGTTTTATAGGGCATATATATATATATTTATATTTATATATATCTATATTTATATATACATATAATATGGATGATAGTGGAATGTGTAGGCTTATAAGCTGTAGATTTAGCCAATATTTGGGGTAATTTAAATATTCTAACCATTTGTGAAGATTCATAATAAGAGATAATAATCAACAATAATGGTTAAACAGCTAAGATTGTTGGTGGTTTGATTGACAGGTTTTATCGTCTCCTATGACTTGGGGACCGTGGATCAACTAATGTTTTTCAGAAAGAGTGAAACCACCAAGTTGATTAAAAGTGAGTTGATGATTAATCAAAGGTTAATCAATGATTTTTTTGATGTGATTATATAGTTTATAGTCTATAGTTGGTTGGTGGTGAATGATGTTCCGTTCGTGATCAATTGGAGGTGAGGTGACGGTGTATGAGTGTGCAGAATCGTGGAAACGTGTGCGGGTTGCATCACCCCTTTCCAGACGTGTATGAAAGCGGTTTGGCTTACTTTTGCTGTTACACCTTGCCAAAGTGAATTTATCACCTCGCACTAGTTCGTAGTCACAGCTTTCCCCGCGTCGTACTTGATCTGTGGCGTCTTGCTACTTCCGTTCCATTGATGCATTTGGAGGAAACTGATTTGATGCTTTGTTGTAGTAAAGACCTCGTGTCAGGGTTCATTAGATGACCACGAGAGTGGTGGTGCATTGGCGACTGTCATTGGGCTTATTTTTTTTCAGGGGGAATGTCTTGGCTCCACTTAAGTCCTCGCCTCTTGCAAATGCATGCAGTGTGGAGTGCAATTGCTTGACCTTGGCGTCGGATTCTCTGCAGGGAGGTCGAATCATGTGATCCGGGCACATTGCTCTGACGCAAAGATCACCTGTGCATTGGTCCTTCACGAAGGTCACAATCAGATCGTGCTTCCAAAGAATGTACTTGAAGTGACTGACTTTATTTCACGGAAAAGATTGGATACATTGAGCGAAATACCCTACGCTGATGAGAGCTGGAGCGGAACAGGAGTGCCTTGCAAATCGGATGCCATCCAACTTTGCAACCGCATTTGCGCATGGGATCAGAGATTTGAACCCAGCAAGGAAGTCAAATGTTCGAACACAGCTGGAAATGAGGAGGGTCAACTGTTCGAAGAAGGCTCATGCGTCACCAGATGCGAAAGTTGTCAGTTTGCTGACTCATCTATTGAAAGTTCCGACGTTGAGAGATGTGGTGTATGGCATCTATGCTGTAAGACACAAGACTGTCAGTATCAACTCACTTGCGAATGAAGCACATACATGATGCAGCTGAATGGTCCGGCAACCCAATTGAGACATGAGGTCTATGGGTCTCAATATCTCTCTGAACCTGTGTCTTCCATTGATACTTCTTGCTGAACTCCTGCGTGGAAGCAGGGGATGGAAATCACTAACTCGCTCCACATGACGAGCTTCGAGAGGGGATTAGCTGCCCATTATCGTCAACCATTTGACACTGAGCCGATTCTTGTGCGGGTTGTTGATCGCAGCCGATGACAAGGTTGACCGTCTTGAATGGCTCAAGGCATCTCATGCTGACGAAGTGAGATCATTTGTGATCAAACCAAAGAATTGGAACGAGTTTGGGATTGTTTGTGGTGATGGCACTCGCACATGCAATTTTCAACACCCAGTTCGCGTGTCAATTCAGTAGACGTGTGCGGAGAGGTGAAGCCACGCTTTGCCTGCAGGAAGAAGAAAGAGAGAAGAAGACCAACGAAGGCCATGATTTTGTCAATTCAAACCGAGCCGTCAACGGTTCTTGGTTTTTCCATCACCATTAATCAGGATCATTTTCCACCATGTTAAACATTCAACTAGTAACCATGGCTTCACAACCATGATTTGAAACCATTCACCATTAGTCTTTGTAGCGTTCATTAACAGATTACCCATGATAATTGATGATAGCCACAACGAATGAATAATTTGTTGACATAGCAACCGATCGCTTTGTTAATGTCCACTAAGCAATGCTTTGTTCCGTGAAAACCATGAACCATTGATATCATTCCCTTAACCATTATCCATTAGTTTTGGTAATTGTTCAGTGGTAATATGAGCATCCCCCATTCAACCAATAGTTTCCTGGTAAACTCATATTTTTTTGATGGGTTTTTGGCTACCCTATTGTGGCACATACCCACAAGCTATACCCATTGAACATACTTATCAACCAACCACCAACCATGGTAACCAGTATGGGCAATTTACACTAACCGTAGCCATGAATATGTCGCATCATTCCCCATAGTTAACCATAACCATTGCTAAACCATAACCATTGCTGATGGCAACCTAATGATGACAACCATCATAATTCATAATCAATAATTTCTCATTAATCATCACCTGTTGCTAGTTGATTAACCATTAATTACCTAGTACTAGTACTTGATCATTACTTGTTACTAGTTGATTAATTGATCATTACTTGTTAATGTTACTAGTTAATCATAACCATTGGTCATTTCCATTTACCAATCATTAGTCATTATTACCCATCATTCATGATGGACCATAGTTAACCACAACCATTGCCAAACAACCATCATCAATCCCTTGCTGATAATGAGTACTAGTTGCTTAACCATAACCATTGCTTATTGATAACCATCATAGCTCATAATCATTAATTCATCATTAATCATTGCTCGGTACTAGTTAATCATTACTAGTCAATCATAACCATTGCTCAACAACAATACTAGTTAGCCACAACCATTGCTTGAGAGCCATCATCACCCACCGCGGTTTGTTCCTCGAGAACCGCCCCGGTTACGTCCCACCAGGACGACCGTTTGCGTTTCTCGCGCCTCACGGGCGACGGTCCCGACACCGGCTGGGTGAGCGTGCGTGGCCTGGCGCACGCCATGGTGGGGACACGGTGGGTTACAGCTCGCCATGGTGGGGTTTTTAAGGGGTGCTATATGGTGGTTAATGGCGGTTATTAGTGGTTAATAGTGGTTAGTAGTGGTTGAATGATGGTTAGTATAGTGGTTAGTAGTGGTTACTAGTGGTTAATAGTGGTCATGAATGGTTTCAAAAATGATTGTTAAATGCTATTAGTGGTTAATGATTAATGGTTTTGTATGATTAATAGTGGTTATTCAATAATATTGGTTGTCTATAGTGGTTATTGTGGTGGTTAGTTAGTGACGGTTGTGGATGGTTATTAATGGTTGCTATTAAGCCTTATCAATGTTTTTTTTAATGCTTATTAATGGTTGTTGCTAATCAATGGTAAATAGTGGTTAATGATGATTAGTAGTGGGATGCTTAACAGTGGATTCTAATAGTTAATGATGATCACGAGCAGTTCATAATGGTCCAAGTATGGTGAATAGTGGTTGATACTAAGGGGAAATAATCAATAATCAATGGTTGAAACAAACTATAGTACAGGCATCGCGTAGGCAATTTTCAGGATAACATTTTTTAGTTATAAAAAAATCTCTGCTCATATGGGTTCATCCACCATGGTGGTACCATCCAGCTGTCGATCACCATGAGTTTCAGAGCTGGAAACCACCAGTAACTTGGGGGTACACCATGGCTTTGCACAAACCCAAAGAATGGTTCAGAGTGGGAACGACAGTGGTTGATATTGAATTTGAATGGTTCAGTGGTGGTTATCATTCGGAAATTGTGTTTTTTCACTATAAGATAATGATTCATTTGCGGTTTTAAATTTTAGATAGTGGCTCCTGTATGATCAATAGTGGTTAACAATGGTATACTTATGTTGTAAAGAATCATCGGAAGCCTGGGCCCGTCCACTGGATTTTCAGCGCCGCGAGTGAGGTTTACAGGGAGGACAAGCCCTGCTTGAACCCTTGGATTTCGACACGATGAAGGTGGGCAGTTGAGTACACCACGACTCGTCGGCCCTCGAGTTGCCAAATGGCAATGGGTCAAGGCTTTGACCAACCAATCATGGAGGATAAAACCAACAGTTTCATAGGGAAACCAATGGTTAATGATAGGGGAACCAGGGGGACTAAGGGTTTTGACCCACTGCCAAATCTTGTTGTTTGATACAGGGAGAGTACTGTAGATGACAGGTGAATTATCAACCAAAATTTGCAAGCAGTCATATTGATAGTAGGTGATAAGGTAGGTAGAATCAAAAGTTGTTGGAGTGCTATGTTTGGATGTTTGTGATTGAGACCGTAAGGAATGATTGACTTGGTAACTCAGCTGTGTCGGTGACCGGTGTCCTTCCATGGAAACTCGACTTCTCAGTTGTGTCCCATCATTTCCTCAGGGCCAGAAGAAGACCTCCGTCTACGATGGCATTGACCTTGACATCCAGATGTACAATGAGGATTGGCTGGCAGCAAACAGGGATTTTTGGAAGCCTTTTGAGTGTAGAAACACCATGGATGTGCGATCATGCCAACAATGATATTATCCTGACCAGTTCACATACAATAACAAAAACATATATGTTTATGTTTACAAAATGTTTGTGATGTTTCTTTGAATATGCATACATGTGTTCCTTGTGTATTAAGTCTAAGGCAAAAAGAGCAAGTAAACCGGGAGGATTCCAATGACATGAACGGCAAATTTGTCACCAGAGATTGCCACCGCAATTAAGCGGGTAAAGCGTTGTTCAGTCGCGGCTCATCATCTTGGGGGGATGTGGCCCAGTCTCGACCACAACCTAACCTCGACCACATAGCTTGTCGTGCAGGCCAGGAAGAATCTGGTACCAAAGATAGTTGTATGTGGATGATGGCACAAGATGGTTAGTGATATTCAATCAGCTGGTGAACGGTTGGTCGGCAATGATGGTTCATAGAAAGGTATACTAACCAATTAGAACCAATCACAAATTAGTGAATGCTAGTCAACCATTCAACGGTTTAGCTAACGGTTACGTTCATTCAACTGTTAGTTACCCCACGTTTACCCAGTGTTAGTTACCCCATGTTTACCCAGTTAGCCTTTGGTAAACTACCCCGGCAATGGAAAATCCACCATTTATTGATGCTCTAATAGGGTTTCACTACATATATTGTGATTTCATCCATTGCCAGGTTAGTGACTCCCAGATAGTAATGTTTAATCTGGTTGGTTTTCACTGGTAACGCCAACCCAGGATTAAGAACCCCCGGTTGATTAATAGGGTGTATCCCCTTAAAGCCTTGGTTCCCAATTCAAAAGATACCCCAAAAAAAATCAAAAAATCCAGAGATAAAAGGGTGAATAATCCTGGGTTATAATATGACCGGTTGGTGGTTTCAAACATGATTTTTCCTAGTAATCATCAACAAATGGTTGATTGATGTTGGTTGACCAGCATACTTTTCATGGGCAATGGCCAGCTGACACCAACCAGATGAAACTGCTCGTGATGTTGGTGATGTTGGTTGATGTTGGTTGGCAACCACCAACCAGATGAAACTGCTACCCAGTTGCCCAGCGGCCACCGTTCCCAGCTCCTCCCAGGAGAAGCGCTTCTCCTACGAGGGCACCTGGGTGCCCCTGGTGGCCGCCGTCGCGCGGCTCTGGCGCCTCAAGAAGCCCTTCCCGCCTACGAGGCCCCAAGTTTGTCAGCGCGCCTTGCGATATGGTGGTTTCTCCAGGGGTCCAGCAGTTAACCAACCAACCATAGGAGATAACAACCAACCATAGGCGATGTATCAGCTATATCCAGCGAAAATAATGGCGAGCTGGGTCCAGCAGTTCACCAACCAACAATGGTTAACTAGCTGCTTAATGGTTAGCAATAGAGGATGATAAGCAACAGTACTAGGGGATATGCCAGCTATATGGCTATGGGTCAAGCAGTTAACCAACCAATAATAGCTGGTTGATGGTTAATAATGAGGGATGATATCGAAGAATTATAGGGGATATATACCAACTATATGGCTATGGGTCAATATTAACCAGCCAATTTCATGAGGGATAAGTTCACCAACAAGTTCATAGGTAAAACAATGCTTAATGATTGAGGAACCAGGGGGACCAAGGGTGAACTGACCCACAGCCATATGGGTACCCTTAAAATGACACTGGACTACAATGGATTGATGTAGGATGATTTAGGGGTACCCCTATTTTGAGAAACCACCAAATTGAGTATATTAAAACCCCAAGGTTTCAGTTTTGATAGGCCTTCTCAACCAGTTAAGTTATAGTAATACACCACCAAATATCCATATCTTCAAACCAGTTTTTCCTGTCCTTCGCACGCTGTTTATGTGAAGCTGGGTGGTCAACAGGATCCCAGGACCACCAGAGGTCTGCGACCTTTCCAAGCTGATGGGTGACCAGGTGGACACATTTTGGTGGTCACAGAAATGTGCCACA
Organism: Symbiodinium kawagutii; assembly: GCA_009767595.1. Taxonomy (NCBI): domain Eukaryota; class Dinophyceae; order Suessiales; family Symbiodiniaceae; genus Symbiodinium; species Symbiodinium kawagutii. The sequence goes on along the minus strand of VSDK01026424.1, from coordinate 437,900 downwards.
CCAGGCTTGCGTTTTTCATATGGTAGCGGAGCCCCTGAGATCCTAAGAGGTGAGGGGCAAACGCTTAAGAGAGATCTGTGTGACTCTGAGTAAGAGGAAAGACGTTAGAGAAAGAGCTGACCAAGTTGTGAAGAGAAAGAGAAGCCATGGCTACTGATGGAAGTGGTCCTGGTAATGGAAGCGGACCAGGAAATGTTCCTGGAGATGGTACTGGAGCGGTTCCCATGTCACCACAGAGAGATGATGGCAATGGAGTGGCAAGCACCTGGGAGACCCTAACGCACCCTACAAAGTGTGTAAATCATCTACAAGGTGGGCCCCCAACCACTTCTAAGTTGGATTATAACTAATCTAACTAGGGTTAACTACCAGTTTTAATGGTTATAACCCAACTTATAAGGGTTACTTGGTGGTTTCAAACATTTTTTGTTTTCCCTAGTAATCATAAACAACTGGTTTGTTGACGTTGGTTGACTGATATTTTTCAGAAGGATTGAAACCAGCAACCAGATCTACTATGTTTGGCCATCCTGAATTTAGCCCATTGAGATGTGGAGACCCATCATTATTGATAGGAAAGACCATCCAAAAATGGTGGGTCTCCACATCAATGTTAGTTTCGCCTAGGATACTTTCCGTTTGGGTCAATCATCACGAGCCATGACCAGCTATCAATTCTTGGGCCAAACAGATGGGCCTCACCATGGGGGTATGGTTCACTGCTGGTTGATCAGAACCAACAATGATCAACCACCACTTTGTCATTGATTGAAACTTATCAAGAGTAGGGTTACGAACCACTAGTGAACCATCACCAAGCAATTCAAGTGAAGCGTCACCATGGGCTGCCAACCAGTACAAAGTTTGATCATAGGTATTGACTATCAATCAAAGATGAACCTGACCATAATAAATCCTCTATAATCAACCATTGATGAATCATGAATGAACCATGATTGACCATCGGTGAACCATAATTGACCATTGATGAACCATAGTTGACTATGATTCAGCAGAATTACTCAATGATGAACCATAATGAACAATTGATTCAATATTGATTAAGCATTGATACACCATAATTAATCAAAAACCATGGTATTAGTAATATCCATAATTAATACCATAATTCATTATTGATTAAACATGATTATTACCGTATTACCATTATTGTACCCATGGCTTTGATAGTAATACGGTAATTATTAATTATTGATTAACCATAGTATTTGAATCAATAATGAATCAATAGTATTAACCGTATATGATTGTTACTATTATTTGTCAACCACCGCAACAACTGGCTCCACAGGATCGCTCCGCCCGAAGAGCTTCGAGAAGCCAAGACGTTGGAGCCGCACAAAGCTCTGAGTTTGAAGCTGTTGGGGGAGCCGCTGCCATCCGTGGTGACACCATGGGGGTTCCCAGCTATTGGCCCCACGGGTTGGTCAGGGTCAGGGGTGGGAGGAGTGGTGCCAATAGCTTGAGAAAAACTGGTTTTAGTTGGTTTGATTGTTTGGTGAAACATGGTGAAACCCAGGGTTTTTGCATGGTAATCTGGTTGGTGGTTTTGAACATGTGTTATCCCCCCAATTGTGTAATCATTAACAAATGGTTGATTGACATATGTTTGATACAGGTTGAAACCACCAACCGGTGATGTATTTTCAGCGACCAGCAAGATAGACCAACTAGTGTTAAAACATTGCATTCCATCCCCAAGGTAGACCAACTTCAGCTTTCGCATTTCCAAACGACCACAGCGACACTTCCACAGAGCTGTGGATGGGTTGCAGGACACACCAACCCCTAGTTTCCTCTAGACCCATCCGTTAAGCCATGAATTCCCATGGGTCATCCCTGGAAAATCCTGACAAACAATAGCCTAGTTAGTGATTTGAAAGATTCTATATTTTCCCTAGTCATCACAAACAAATGGTTGGTTGACACATATTTTTCATAGGGGTGGTTCAACCACCAACCAGTTCATGATCACCATGAACTAATATCAACCTTTTATTATCCATTGATTAACCATGGTTATAGGGTGTTTCAACCACAAACTCATATTTTTGATAGAGGTTGAAACCACCAACCAGTAATTTGATGATTGATGGTTTTTGTTGCGAGGCCAACCACCATGGTTGCAGGGAGGTTGGCCCCCACCAAGCGTCGTAGCCATGTCACCACGGGATGGCTAGGCTCCGGTGACCTGTATCTGCCCCACGGTTCCGCTCAATGCCACAGCTGGGCCCTCGCTGGGCCACCGGTCCAGGAGATGTCGAAGAAACACTTGCCAGGAACGGATGGAAGCGATATGGCTAGCTAACAAGGGTAGGGATCATTTTCTGAGCATCCAGGGACACATGGGCATATCTCCATACCAATGTGGCGATAGCTTATCACAGGTGGCTATGGGTCAAGCTCTTAACCATCAATAATAGGGGATACCAGTAGTACCGCACAAGGCGGTGGCGGAAGTTTCCAAGATAGGAGCACTATAGGAGTGTGCAGTTGTGGTTGCGACGATTGATTGTCCGAGGGATCCGAGAACTGAACATCACTTGGGCCTGACTTCCTACCAATGTGAGCATCGATCTGGCCACTTGACTGGCAACCTATCTGTCTAGCTATCTTTCTATCAGTGGATCAGTTTTCTTTCTGTCTGTCTGACTGTCTATCTATCTATGTATCTATCTGATGATCTATTCGTTTATCTATCTGCCTATGTACTTGTCTTTCTATCTACCTCACTATCAATCTCGTCATCTTTCTGTCTACGTATCTATCTATCTACCTGTCCATCTATCTATTTATCTATCTGCCTATCTATCTTTCTGTCTATCTATCTACCGAATTATTTGTCTGATCATCTATGTGTCCATCTGTCTATCTTTCTGTCTTTCTACCTGACTATCTATCTACTTATCTATCTGACTCTCGTTTCGTCTACCTATCTGTCTATCTATCGACCCATCTAGCCATCTGAATCTGGCTATCCAATTGTCTGTCTATTCCATCTATCTATTCTATCTATCTATCTATCTATCTATCTATCTATCTATCTATCTATGTATCTATCTATCTATCTATCTATCTATCCATCTATCTTTCTATCT
>VSDK01026424.1:411674-433910 GCA_009767595.1 Symbiodinium kawagutii | reverse complement strand
CCAAAAGTGCTCCGGACCTGACATGTTTTTACGATTTTGACTTCCAAATGTGCTTCGCGCCTAGGTTTTCTCACGATTTTTGCACACACCTTCCGCCACAGTGGTCCGCACCCGCCGCTTTAGCGAGGTACCCTTCTGGACCCTCATGATGCACAAAACCTTGCAAAACACAGCATTTCGCGACTTTCGTAACATTTTGGCGCACTCGCACTCTCATCTTTCTCACATCTCTTCTGTCTCACATCTGCATAGGCGATCTACCCTAGCTGAGTTGTCCATATTGTCGGAAGTTAGACTTCTAAACTTCCGTCGAACAACTAACCAATACTAGGGAAACCAATGGCTAGTGATAGGGGAAGCACGGGGACTAAGGGTTTTGACCCACAGCAAGGTGGTTAAGGATGGTTAATGATGACCATAGGGGATGACCAACAACAATAGGGGGTGACCAACAACAATAGGGGATTCTGATGGTTCTTGAGTCCTTTGATTTGGTGGTTGATGGTGTTAATGATGGTTGATATGATGATTAATGATGATTAATGGTGGTTGATAACGATTACTGTTCAATTGATTGAATTACTTGAATGTGCAGCTGGGGTTAGTTCACTATGGTTGGTTACACGCCCTATATTGGGTAGCTGAACTAACCTCTGAAAACCATTGGAATTCTGACCACTTACGAGCCATGGGGGTGCACATCCAAGTAGGGGGTTCGACGAATGGATGATGATAGTAGGCGCCTACAATAACAGGGAATAATGGGTAACTCATGCAATTGCAATAACAGGGAATAACGGTTCATAGTAGGGGACTACTAACGGTTCATAGTAGAGATTGGAATGGCTAAACATAGGGAAAACCAAATGATTTTTACAGGGCTAACTATGGTTAATAGGGGTTTTATAGGGGATATTACTGTAATTTGGTTAAGAATAGGGGGTGACCAAGAACAAACTTATGGTGAAACAAGTAACTAGTCATGGTGGTTTCTCAAAATTGGAAACCCCAAGTTATGAATGTTTTTTTTGCTATCAATGGTCAATAAACTCGATGATAACTGGGGGAACCCCTATGGCTTCAGAAACCACCAAATCCTGTGTGTGTTTTTTCCGACCTAGGGATCCCCATTCGGCTCTTACTGCTGCATGATCACACTCAGCAGGATTCACCTTGAGGAGTGAAGCCATGAGCCACCTTTTTTTTCTGGTGTTCCATATCTGGATGGCTTATACCCACTAACTTAGGTTTTTAGTGTTTTTGAGATATGATTGATTTACCATATAACCACTAAAAACATTTTTTAGCAAGGGATCTAGAAGCCACCAAGATATGTAGTGCTTGATGCCAGGGGCTTCGAGCTGACACAACTGGTCACATGTTTTATGGATTTTACATATGTGTGATGTTCAGTGTCAATTATTCTTTAGACATATCAACAACGGATCTCAGTTATTTGCTATGCTAGGTGCTATACTACCTTGGATACAGCTGTGTTTATCGACCATACTTGGAGTGAGTGGTTGAAGTGACTTGTGTTTTTGGCCGTTACGATATGGTTTTTGTTGATGGCACTTCTGTAATTACCCTGGCAGACAAAATGACAAAGCATTAGATGGAAGGGTTTTATTCACTGGCTTTTGGCAGCAAATATTCAGTAAACATGTGGTATTATCTTCCAAACAATTGCAAAATTATTGTTTTTTAACACTCACAACACCCCTTTCCGTTGATTTAAAGCCATCGGAAAAGAACATCATCAATCATTATCAAGTATCCATCATTCATAAACCATCGGACCATCCATCATGAATCATTCATCACCACTCCTCATTATGCGATTCACCGGCTTCAACCCGATGGTTACCACATCCGCGTCCAGGATGTCTTTACGGCCTCACGTTTCCTCAGTCCAATGCCCAGTCGCGTAGCATGGGATGAAGCAGTTGGTTGGTTGGTCACTGATCCGTATCCAAAACGGCAAGCTGGTATCTAATCAAGATGGGAACCTTGACACAACGAGGTTGGTTGGTCGGTTGATTTGTTAACGTTGGTCCGTCGAATCGTGTTTGGTGTCTTGCATGCGTTGACCTCCCACTCCCGACCAGCATTTATCCTTGGTTTCCTTTGTAAAGGGAGCGCCACACATGGAGATAGACATACACCCAAGAATATATCATCAAGTAGATAGTTATTTTAGAACTATCAGTGTGATATCATGATATGTATGGGTAAAGCTGCATGAAAAACGAAACATGGTGTTTTTACATACGATGATACATCTACATTACATATGAACACTTCTATCAATACGCATGATCATACAAGTCGGCTTTCGAGGCCCTCCTTCACTGTCATTCAATAAATGATTGAGCATATGTTTAGTCACGACCCATCATCAACCATATCGGGCCTATTCATTTTGTTGATGATCAACAACCCATGAGCATACTTAATAGTAATGGCATGCCAGGATATCTTACCCAATGGTAGGTTGGCTGATTATTTTTTTTTGTAGGGGTGGTTCAACCGCCAACCAGCTGTTCTATTGTTGGATACCAGTGTATGAACCGTCATCGACCATCAGCAGTTTCAAGCAGCTGAGTCACCATCACCCGTTCCTTTTCTCCGCTGCCCTTCGCCATCCATGCTGCTTACCCTTAAGCAATTTGACTTTGCCCATGAAATCAGCTGATGAACTATAATTTGCCAAAAGTGTGTTTCTCAAAATAGGGGACCCCAAAGTTTTACATGGTTGATGACTGGAAATTTTCATGAACCGGATGATTGTATAACTCCATGATTTTCCCATTGGTTCATGGTTGCTTCATCCCCTGGGTTTGACTCCCCTTACAACCTTTCCCATGCTTGCTATTGTTTCACCATGTGGTTGCTACCGCAGTGCTGGTTGATTTAAGCCATCAGCTGGTTCGTTTTTTGGGGCGTTCGTTTACCGGTTAATGTTCCATAGCCAAAATCTGCTACAATTTCTCTATATTAGCCATCAGTAATTGACTGGTGGTATATCGATTATAGTTCGAATATCCCCTTCAAGTGTTGTTCATCATCCTTGAAGTATTAGTATATAATTAACCAAAGGTTGGTTGACAAGCAGATTTCCCTTTGGTTGACAAGCAGATTTCTCCACCAACCAGTTGTTGCTTATCATCCCTCCTTGCCGCTTGCTTTCCCTGGGGCGCTTCGTCGGTTGCGCCGCTCGTTGGCTCTCAGGTCGTCTGAGGAAATGGTTTCCGAAGACTTCGGTCCGGCATGGCTCACGAAAGCCTTCCACACGGCGGGGGCGCGAGCGTGCCAGGGATGGCGACGCGATGCCAAGGTCATCCCAAGTTATCCAAGGTTATCCAAAGTTATCCAAGGTTATCCAAGGTCATCCAAGGTTGATAAATGATGGATACGGATGTGATGGTTCAGAATCAATGATTACGATGGTCCAAGTTGTAAGTAAGTTCGTCAAAGATGAATGATGCTTAAGGCCAGTAGTTAAACTTTACATTTCAATGTTTTATCAACGATATTGGACGATCACATTTGGTGGCTGCTAATGAATCGCCTGTTTCCATGGAATATTCTGGTTGGCTTACACAGTCGTTCCAGTCGTTAGCCGGTATGGTTTGTTTGATCACGTTCTGGTCGATTCTGGTTAACAGCTAGTTTTTGGTGCGAAAGCGGGTCCCAGAAGCTACAGGAAGCCATTGACATCTTGTGGTCTCGAGGACTTTCTCAGCAGGGTAGGATTTGGGAAGCCAACCTGCGAGGGTAAGACGGGAGGGGACGTCCAGGTCATAGCTGTTGGGAAACCATTCCAAGGACGCTGGAGAAAACCTGTGGCTCCTGGGTTCAACCGAGGTTCAGCTCATGCGACGGTGACTCAACATGGCATTTCCCCGGCCATTTCTGTGGGTGTTTGTTTGGTCGTTAGGAGACGATGTTATGTGTCGCGATGGATGTTAGCCGTAGCCGCTCAAAGATACACCTGCCGAGACAGCGGCGCAGTTTTTTCTCTGTCGCAAAGTGGCCTGGTGACCTGTCGAAAATGTCGGGCGCATGATTTTGGTAATCAACCGGTCAATCAATCCATCCATCAATCAATCAACTGATCAATCAATCAATTTTAAAATTGCATTAATCTACCATGATTTATTATCATCAATGGTGAATCATCAATGTTTCACCTTCGCGTAAAGTTGTGTCAAACTCGAGGTCAATTCTTGAGGGTGTGAGCTATGATATGTCGAAATACTGCGCAATAACTCATACGTTTTAAAAACCAACAAGATGGGGGGATGAAATTATTTCTATCAATAATATCAGTAAGGCATAGTAAGGCTAGCCTATGCTAGACTTGGTAATAAGCAAGTAGAACCAACCATAGTGCAGGATTAGAACCATGTTTTGTGATGATGGGGGACAGTGATTGATGTTACATAGTGGTTTTGCAACGTAATCAGCCATAGTAGTGGGCACCGATAGATTTAAGGCTAAACCATTAGCACAACTTGATAATAGATAATTTGAACCAATATTGATAACCACCGTGATAGGAAAGGGGTGTTTCTTAAAATAGGGGTACCCCTAAATCATCCATCTATAGTTATTTAGTAGTGCTAAACCAACCATTTTTGGGGTCCCATATTTTGAGAAACCACCATATAAATGGATATAAGGCTGCACTATGCTAAATTTGAAGTTTTTCTGGAGGGTGGTGCCGCTTGGCGCCCGTAAAGATCCGTCGCGGAATGTGCCCACGTCTGCGCTTCGTGTAACTTGGTTATCAGCGATGACCTTCTTGGAGCCGAAAGTGATGTTTGTGAGGGCTGATCCTGGTGGGTTGGAGCTGTTGTTGGATCATTCGCAGTGATGTAGCTGGTTAGGTATAATCCAGTTGGTATACTCCAGTTGGTTGAGTGCAATTAACCATACCATACCATACCATTGCCAACTACCTGGATAGTTAAATATGATTAACCTTACTAGTTTTTGATTAATCCAAATGGTTGGTATAATCCACTTGGTTGGTTAGGTGTAATCCAGTTGTTCATATAATCCAGTCCTAACAATCCAGTTGGTATAATCCAGTTGTTGATTGCCAACTGTTGGTGTAAGCTGTGTCGGTAATCATTAGCACCTAGCAGTGCTGCGAGGCAGCAACTTTGCCCAAAGACAACCGCGTGGTGAAGATCCATAGGCAACGGCAGAGATGGCGACAAGGGGACGGTGTTTGACGCCGGAAATCCCTGGCTGATGCTGCTGGTTGTGAGCTGACGAGCCAGGGGTAGCCTGCTCTACCCTTCTAATGGGAGATTGGTTTGGAGCTACCAGGAGTGGTGTAACCAAACGGTAGGATGTTGGTTTTGGGCTCAGCAAACACCACACAATGGTGACATGCAAGGGTACTAGGTATGCTCTTACGTTGCCGGTGTTGTCTTTTCAGACTGGATTCTTGGCCTCCTTCCAGAGTTCACCTATTGTGGGAGCATTCAAGGCTTTGAAGGAGGTGGTGAGATACACCAAAAGTCTCCGTGGCTGCAGGTCTTCGGAACTTGGGAATGGAACTCAGGGTCCTATGAGGTGACTGGGGTAGTAGACGCGAGTTGGTCTGTGCGTTCAGTGTCAGGTGGAATTATCAGTGTTGCCGGAAGCTTTGTGAAAGCTTTTTCGCGACGAATCCAGTCCACATGCTTACCCAGTGCTGAAGCTGAGTTGTTTGGAATCATTGAGATCATCAACATTTCGCACTTCGTCAAGGCTGTCAAATTGACCATTTCAATGAAAGTCTGTACCTGTCAGTTCTTGCGGAAACTGTGATCGAAGGAATGCCTGAAGACAGAGACACTGGTGTTTTTCCGATCAGGGTTTTCACTGATTCAGAAGCAGCGAAATGCATCGCCGGGATGAACGGCCTGTTGCGGAGAGTCCGGCACTTGGAGCTGAGAGCCAACAAGTTACAAGAACTAGTTCAAAGCGGCCGTGTGACTGTGCGGTTTATCCCTGGCGTGGAGAACCCAGCTGACGCTTTGACCAAAGATTCAGACCGTGCTCACATGTTCTTGTTGATGCTGGCTTTGGGATTGCAGGAAGCTAAGTCAGAAGCAGATGTCAGGAAAACCGTCAGGATGTTGCGTGCTTCGACTGCTATGTTGAGCAAGAGGAATCAGAGGTTGTTGAATGAGTGTCTTGAGAGAGGCTTGAGGATGATACATGGATGCACCAACCATACAATGGTGACATGCAAGGGTACTAGGTTATTCCCATACGCCAAGTTTGGATGAAGATCAGAGCGTGGACCTTGAGGGCTTATAAGCAACCACAATGGCTGCTTGTGTGAACAACCAAAGGTACAGCCATCAACAATCATTGTCAACAACTATATATTTATGAGAAATTGTCATCCATGATTGCCAACTGCTTCCAAGCATTGACACTTTTGACCCCAATCAATCTTGGTTGATTATCATTGATCATCTTTCACAGCTAGAAATTGTCATTTGACAATCATTGACTCATAAACCGTGCTAACCATGAATTCAAACCATTATGTTACCATCACTGAGCATCATCATATAAGCATCATGAAATTACAATCAAATATTTTCATTACGCACAGGCGGGTGCGGTCGTAAGGCAGCTGAGTCGCAGCCAAACTAATTACAATCAAATGAACATCATTGTATCACCATATCAACCATTTGGCCATCATTCATCCATCATTGATTAAGAGTGCGTGAACCATCACTAGCCATCACTATATAGCCATTCTCAACCAGAATGATGAAACACACATTAACAATCATTGTTGAGGACTATGACCATCATTGTTGATGACTATTATCACGTATCATCACTCACCACTTTGAACTACCGTTAAGTATCGTGATACGGCCATGATGAATGAATGTTCCTTACCAACCATTGTTAAACCATCGTTCACCACTGTCATTCGATCATAATTTGACCATTGTTAAACCGCCATGGGACATAATTGTCACATTATTTGATTTATTAGTTATTATTCACCATTATGAACCATCATTTGACCATCATTATCCGACACTAGCCATGATCAAACATCATCAATCATTATTAACCATTCTAGACCACTAGTGTTAACCATCATGAAGCATCACTAGCCATGATCAACCATCATGGCAGTGGGTCAAAACCCCCTACCCCTGGTTCCCCCACTATTAACCATTGTTTTCCCTTTATTGGTGGGTTCTAGTAAGCCGTTATTGATGGTCATATTGACCCATAACCAAATAGTTGGTATATGTCCCCTATAATTCTTAGTTATCATTCCTTATTATTAACCATTAGACCAGCTAGTATTGCTTGTATAGCTGGTATATCCCCTACTATTGTTGCTTATTACCCCCAATTATTAACCATTTACCAGCTATTATTGGTTGGTTAACTGCTTGACCCATAGCCATATAGCTGGCATATCCCCTAGTATTGTTGCTTATCATCCCCTAAATGACTAACCATTAAGCAGCTAGGCTTCACCATTGTTGGTTGGTTCACTGCTTGACCCAGCTCGCCTCTTCAGGGGCCAAGCACCGTCGCACCCCGCCGTGTCAGTGTCGAAGAATTGCCGGTGAAGGGCTTCGACGCGGCCGGCGGCGCAGCCATGAAGATGTTCCTCACGGCGCGCCACGGGGACACGTGGCGGCGCGCGGCTGTCATGGGTTTGTCGTAGGAATGCTGGTTTTATATGGTTGATACTGATTGATGGGTAGTAATGGTTTATAATGGTTGGTAATGGTTAATATGGGTTGATAAGGGTTTGATGCTGGTTTTTTATAACAATGGTTGATAATTGGTTGATAATAATGATTGATAAGGGTTCATAATGGTTCATAACAATGGTTGATACTGGTTCATCATGGTTGATGCTTCACGATGGTTGATGGTTGCTGATGATGCCTGATTAGTAATGGTTGATGATTGATTGGTAAATGATGGAAAAATATTGTGATGGAAATTGATCAGCAATGGTTAAGAATGGTGATCATAATGCTGGTTTATAAATTGTTGGTTGTTTGTTTCATGCCCACACTTTTACGGATCGTAGATTCAACGACATTATTTGACATTGACTAGTGCCGTCTCGCAAAATGATCAACTACCAAAAGGATTCTTTACTTCTTGGTTGGTTGGCTAGCTGGTTGTTAGGGGTGCCAAGACTGGAGTTTTTGAGGGACCAATCTTGGGACCGAATCATGCCAACGGTCCACAACAACATGACCGGTACATCCGAGTAGTGAGCTGGTTACCTGGAAATTCACAGGATTCCAACAAGAATCCCTGTTCCAAGCTGTATCCAACAAGAGACCTAGTAGTAACAGTAGTAAGGTGGATGATTGCTGAAGCTGAATCCAACAAGAAACCTTTGCCGTTCCCCACTTCGACAACCATGCCATCCCTGACATGTAACATCAACAACAGGAACCAGCCCCAATCGAGGGAGTAGATACCAAAAAGGCTCACCTTTGAATTTTTCATCGTTGCTAGTCCCAGTTCCACCGTGATCAACGGCAGGTGGAGTATGAGAAGTCTGATCCGCAACTTCACACTGAGCTCTTCTGCAAATATGCGCAGCTTGGACCCGCTAAATTCCACTGGTGCGAAGCTATCACCTGCAGAGTGTCATTACTTTTTTATATGAAAGAAAAGTCTCAGCATGGATCGAACATCGTGACGCCGATGCATAGAGGCATTGAGTAGTCATGTGTAGTCATTGACTGACTTGTGTTCGGGATGACTCTTGCAAGCTTGCTCATAGTACTGCAGGGGTTGGTAACTATGATTCATCCAGATAAGTGCAGAACCACGGTGAAGAATTGTTGATCATCTACCAACAGTGTTGACGAGCAGAATAGCTAACTTGAATTGACTTCATGATTTGCAGCTAAGAATCATCAATGATTGATCAATCATGTTGATCCCAATGATCATTCAAGACTAATCAATTGATACTGATGGTTGATCATTAACTTGATTATTCAATGATAATGCTTAATTAATCAGACTTATTGATTGATTGATTGATTAACTGATGAGATTGACTATTTGATAAATTAGATGATTATTGATTGATGGTCAATAGTCAGATTGATTGCTGATCCTTATCAACAATGATTCATGAATTAGATTGCTAATAATCAGATTGATTGATAGTGTGCTTCCCTAACCATCCAAACAGTGGCCAAGCATTGCAACAGCTACAGGCACCGCAAAAGCTGGTTCTATCCAGCGCACTTGCGGTGTCTTCGTGCCTTCCTACGGCGCATCAGCCATGAGCAAATGGAAATGGATCGTTTTGCTCTGGGGATATTTTTGTTGTGGGTTATACCCTCTAGTAAACTACAGGGGCAATGGAAAATCTACCATTTGTTGGTGTTTTCCCACGGTGTCACTATGAAATATGGTCAAAATTAATTGCCAGGTTAGTTTACCAGAGGGTAATGATTAATGATTATATATTAATTAATGATGATAATCAATGATGATGACAAATGTCATCCTAATGTACTACTGTGACAAACATCATATACTACTGATCATCATGAATCATCCTTATCATCGTCAAGTTTCATCTTTATAACATCATTGTCGTCGTCGAGTTTCATCATTGTCACATCATTGTCATTGTCAAGTTTCATCATTATCACATCATTGCCATCATCAAGTTTTATCATCATCACATCATGTTCATCAGCAAGTTTCATCATTATCACAACATGTTCATCATCAAGTTTTAACATTATCTCATCATTATCATCATCATTGTCATTATCACATCATGTTCATCATCGAGTTTCATCATTATCACAACATGTTCATCATCAAGTTTTAACATTATCACACCATTATCATCATCATTGTCATTATCACATCATGTTCATCATCGAGTTTCATCATTATCACAACATGTTCATCATCAAGTTTTAACATTATCACACCATTATCATCATCATTGTCATTATCACATCATTGTCATCATCAAGTGTTGACATTATCACATTATTATCATTGTCAAGCTTTATCATTATCACATCATTTTCATTGTCAAGTTTTATCATCATAAACTGATTGTTTGATCATTATTTTCATCATCATCATCATCATCATCATCATCATCATCATCATCATCATCATATTCACCATATTTGTTATTATTATCCTTTTAATTCTCACTACAATCATAGTGATGCACTTCAGCAGCATAGCTACCAGGTACACTGTTTATTTCATTCCAAGCAATTCGCAATTCTATCATCTACAAGTACGTCGTTTGTTGGCTTTGCAACAAGTAAAGGATATTTTTTTAACAGTTTTCACCATCATCACTTGGAAGGGATTTATTGATTTTGAGGTTTCGGGGGTTCTTCCAAGCTTTGTCCACAAGTAACGGGTAAGCCCGTCTAACAAAGTACACCTTGACTGTGAACTGAATTCCGCGACAGTAAGACACTTGCTTGAACCATTCAGCAGTACAACCCGAATCCAGTTCACAGTCAAGGTGTATCTTTAATTGGCAACCAACCATGTTTGCCCAGATTGACCATGTTTCGCATCTGCAAAGGTAATTCCCAGAATTCTTACTTTCCCAAGAAGTAATCGCTACAACACTGCCTATACAACAATGCGTATACAACAACGCCCTGCATTCATTTATTTCTGCGTGCACCCAGCATGTTTGCATCTTCTCGGACAGGAGACTTTGTCAGCGATCATGAGCATAATTGTAGGTGTGGGCAAACCATGCGTCTTGTGCTTACATCTCCATTTGAAACAGCTCAAACACGCAAAATGCACAAGCAGCAACATACCATCAAATCAATGTAACATCAATATACCATCAACATATCAACAATACATCTATGTATATATAGCAAGTCTCAACATACCAACCATCATCAACATGCCAACCATCAACATAGCAGCCATCAACATACCAGCCATTAACATATCAAGAAACATATCGCATTAGGCTTTCAGGTCTTTAAGGCCACGGCTCAGGTATCCTTTCGAGCAATACCCAGTGGAACGACGGCAGCTCAGTGCCGCTCATTTGAAATGTGAGCGGTGGAGCCGTGGTTGGTTTGATAATTGGTGGATGATGATTAAGTGATAGTTGATCATGTCTTTTTGTGCGTGGTTTATACTAATATACTATGGCATTGGTCAATAATGTTGATGGACGAATTGTCAATTCATGCTTGATCACGGTGACACAATGAACCACACCTAGTGAAATATGGGGGTTTCTCAAAAGTAGAGGAACCCCAAATCATCCCATATAGATCATTTGTAATAATAAAGCCACCACTTTTGGGTCCCCAACTTTCAGAAACACCTACATATGGCAATCCCAAAGACCAGAATCATCATTGGTATGACTTCACCCATGGCGCCATGGCTATGACATCCAAATCATCGCCAGCACTTTGGGATCGTCCTTATTCACAATTGACCACTCGTGAACCATATGTGACTCACGTTCAACAACCATCAAAAAGATATCAACAACCGTCAAAAAACCATCAACAGCCCTCAAAAAAACATTAAGAACCATCAATAACCATCAAAAAACCATCAACAACCATCCACGACCATCAAAAAACCATCAACAACCATCAAAAAAATCATCAACAACGATCAAAAAGACATCAACAACCATCAAAAACGAAAGTAACAACCATTGACCATCAAGAAACCATCAAAGAACCATCAAAAAACGATGAACAACCATCAAAAAACCATCAAAGAACCATCAAGAACAATCAACAATTATCAAACAAGCATCAAGAACCATCAAGAACCATCAAGAACCATCAACAAGCAGCAAACAACCATCAAAAAGGCATCAACAAGCATCCAGAACCATCAAGAACCATCAAGAACCATCAACAATCATCAAACAACCATCAAAAAGGCATCAGCAAGCATCCAGAACCATCAAGAACCATCAACAACCATCACAAAGGCATCAAATCCAGAACCATCAAGAACCATCATCAACCATCAAAAAGGCATTGACAAGCATCAAGAACCATGAAGAACCATCCAGAACCATCAACAACCATCAAAAAGGCATCAACAAGTATCAACAAGCATCAAGAACCATCAAGAACCATCAAGAACCATTAGCAACCATCAACAAGCATCCAGAACCATCAAGAACCATCAGCAACCATCAAAAAGGCATCAACAAGCATCAACAAGCAACAAGAACCATCAAGAACCATCAGCAACCATCAAAAAGGCATCAACAAGCATCAAGAACCATCGAGAACCATCAACAAGCATCAAAAAGGTATCAACAAGCATCAACAAGCATCAAGAACCATCAACAAGCATCAAGAACCATGAACAAGCATCAAGAACCATCAAGAACCATCAAGAACCATGAACAAGCATTGAAAAGGCATTAACAAGCATCAACAAGCATCCAGAACCATCCAGAACCATCCAGAACCATCCAGAACCATCCAGAACCATCCAGAACCATCAAGAACCATCAAGAACCATCAACAAGCATCAAGAACCATCAAGAACCATCAAGAACCATGAACAAGCATCAAAAAGGCATCAAATCCAGAACCATCAACAAGCATCAACAAGCATCAAAAAGGCATCAACAAGCATCAAGAACCATCAAGAACCATCAAGAACCATGAACAAGCATCAAAAAGGCATCAAATCCAGAACCATCAACAAGCATCAACAAGCATCAAAAAGGCATCAACAAGCATCAAGAACCATCGAGAACCATCAACAAGCATCCAGAACTATCAAGAACCATCAACAACCATCAAGAACTATCAAGAACCATTGAGAACCATCAACAACCATCAAAAAGGCATCAGCAAGCATCAACAAGCAACAAGAACCATCAAGAACCATCAGCAACATCAAAAAGGCATCAACAAGCATCAAGAACCATGAACAAGCATCAAGAACCATCAAGAACCATCAAGAGCCATCAACAAGCATCAAAAAGGCATCAACAAGCATCAAAAAGGCATCAACAAGCATCAACAAGCATCAAGAACCATCAACAAGCATCAAGAACCATCAGCAAGCATCAACAAGCATCCAGAACCATCAAAAACCATCAAGAACCATCAACAAGGCATCAAGAACCATCAAGAACCATCAACAACCATCAAAAAGGCATCAACAGGCATCAGCAAGCATCAAGAACCATCGAGAACCATCAACAATCATCAAACAAGCATCAACAACCATCAAGAACGATCAAGAACCATCAGTCACCATCAAAAAGGCATCAACAAGCATCAAGAATCATCAACAAGCATCCAGAACCATCAACAACCATCAAAAAGGCATCAACAAGCATCAACAAGCATCAAGAACCATCAAGAACCATTAGCAACCATCAAAAAGGCATCAACAAGCATCAACAAGCATCAAGAACCATCAAGAACCATCAAGAACCATCAACAACGAACCATCAAGAACCATCATCAACCATCAAAAAGGCATCAACAAGCATCAACAAGCAACCAGAACCATCAAGAACCACCAGCAACCATCAAAAAGGCATCAACAAGCATCAAGAACCATCGAGAACCATCAACAAGCATCCAGAACCATCAACAAGCATCCAGAACCATCCAGAACCATCAAGAACCATCAACAAGCATCAAGAACCATGAACAAGCATCAAGAACAATCAAGAACCATCAAAAAGGCATCAACAAGCATCAAGAACCATCAAGAACCATCAGCAACCATCAAAAAGGCATCAACAAGCATCAAGAACCATCAAGAACCATCAGCAACCATCAAAAAGGCATCAACAAGCATCAAGAACCATCAAGGACCATCAAGAACCATCAAGATCCATCAACAACCATCAAAAAGGCATCAACCAGCATCAAGGACCATCAAGAACCATCAAGAACCATTAGCAACCATCAAAAAGGCATCAAAAAGGCATCAACAAGCATCAAGAACCATGAACAAGCATCAAGAACCATCAAGAACCATCAGCAACCATCAAAAAGGCATCAACAAGCATCAAGAACCATGAACAAGCATCAAGAACCATCAAGAACCATCAGCAACCATCAAAAAGGCATCAACAAGCATCAAGAACCATGAACAAGCATCAAGAACCATCAAGAACCATCAAGAACCATCAGCAAGCATCAAAAAGGCATGAAATCCAGAACCATCAACAACCATCAAGAACTATCAAGAACCATTAAGAACCATCATCAACCATCAAAAAGGCATCAGCAAGCATCAAGAACCATCAAGAACCATTAAGAACCATCAAGAACCATCAGCAAGCATCAAAAAGGCATCAAATCCAGAACCATCAAGAACCATCAACAAGCATCAAAAAGGCATCAACAAGCATCCAGAACCATCAAGAACCATCAACAAGCATCAAAAAGGCATCAACAAGCATCCAGAACCATCAACAAGCATCCAGAACCATCAAGAACCATCAAGAACCATCAAGAACCATCAGCAAGCATCAAAAAGGCATGAAATCCAGAACCATCAAGAACCATCAAGAACCATCAACAACCATCAAAAAGGCATCAACAAGCATCAAGAACCATCAACAAGCATCCAGAACTATCAAGAACCATCAAGAACCATCAAGAACCATTAAGAACCATCAACAACCATCAAAAAGGCATCAGCAAGCATCAACAAGCAACAAGAACCATCAAGAACCATCAGCAACCATCAAGAAGGCATCAACAAGCATCCAGAACCATCAAAAACCATCAAGAACCATCAACAAGGCATCAAGAACCATCAAGAACCATCAAAAACCATCAACAGTCATCAAACAAGCATCAACAAGCATCAAGATCCACCAAAAACCATCAACAGTCATCAAACAAGCATCAACAACCATCAAGAACGATCAAGAACCATCATCAACCATCAAAAAGTCATTAACAAGCATCAAGAACCATGAAGAACCATCCAGGACCATCAACAACCATCAAAAAGGCATCAACCAGCATCAAGAACCATCAAGAACCATCAAGAACCATTAGCAACCATCAAAAAGGCATCAACAAGCATCAACAAGCATCAAGACCCATCAAGAACCATCAAGAACCATCAACAACCATCAAAAAGGCATCAACAAGCATCAACAAGCAACAAGAACCATCAAGAACCATCAGCAACCATCAAAATGGCATCAACAAGCATCAACAAGCATCAACAACCATCAAAAACCATCAACAGTCATCAAACAAGCATCAACAACCATCAAGAACGATCAACAAGCATCAAGAACCATGAACAAGCATCAAGAACCATAAAGAACCATCAAGAACCATCAACAAGCATCAAAAAGGCGTCAACAAGCATCAACTAGCATCCAGAACCATCAACAAGCATCCAGAACCATCAAGAACCATCAAGAACCATCAAGAACCATCAACAACCATCAAGAACCATCAACAAGCATCAAAAAGGCATCAACAAGCATCAAGAACCATAGAGAACCATCAACAAGCATCCAGAACCATCAACAACCATCAAAAAGGCATCAACAAGCATCAAGAACCATCGAGAACCATCATTAAGCATCCAGAACCATCAACAAGCATCCAGAACCATCCAGAACCATCAAGAACCATCAAGAACCATCAGCAACCATCAAAAAGGCATCAACAAGCATCAAGAACCATCGAGAACCATCAACAAGCATCAAAAAGGCATCAACAAGCATCAAGAACAATCAAGAACCATCAAAAAGGCATCAACAAGCATCAACAAGCATCAAGAACCATCAGCAAGCATCAACAAGCGTCCAGAACCATCAAAAACCATCAAGAACCATCAACAAGGCATCAAGAACCATCAAGAACCATCAAGAACCATCAACAACCATCAAAAAGGCATCAACAGGCATCAGCAAGCATCAAGAACCATCAAAAACCATCAACAGTCATCAAACAAGCATCAACAACCATCAACAAGCATCAAAAAGGCATCAACAAGCATCAACAAGCATCAAGAACCATCAACAATCATCAAGAACCATCAAGAACCATCAACAAGCATCAAAAAGGCATCAACAAGCATCAACAAGCATCAAGAACCATCAAGCACCATCAAAAAGGCATCAACAACCAAAAAAGCATCATTCACCCTTGAATTTGTTCATTCTCACAGCCAGATTGTCGTCACAGAGCCGAGACCTATGGAGATATTGACGGCCCAGAGATCCTGGTGCAGAGGTCGGCTGGTGGCCTTCCTGGCAGATCAATCGATGGGCAAAAAATGGGAAATACTAACCATCAACAACGGGGGATACTAACCAGCCATTTTATAGGGAAAACAATGGTTAATGATAGGGGAACCAGGGGTACGGGGTTTTGACCCACAGCTAAATCATGGTTTCTTGTTGGTTACGGGATTATAATAGGATAGTATCATGATTTTAGGGGATCAGTCAAAATAGGGGGGACTCTAATGACTCATAATAGATCCACTAGTGGATTTGAAATTACAACGGGGAATATACATATATATAATTATATATATAGGATTTATGTTTTATCTATATGTATATATATATATATGTTTAATTTGTTCATTTAAATACATGTTTATTTATTTATTTATTTATTTATTTATTTACTTTTTTATTTATATATCTCGATACTTATATATATAATTGTATACGCGTATTTTTTATATGTTCATTAATTTTTTGGATTTATGTATACTATATATATTTATTTATTATTCATTTATTATTCATTGATTTATATTTATTATCTTGGAGCTGGCGCACTAGAAGTCCGTACAATCTGCCAGAAGAGCGGGGGCGCTTTCGACTGCATCTTACGCTGCAACACCATCGTCGGCAGCGGGGTCAACTGGATGCACACCTCGACACCTACTTCCGCGCTAGCGACATCGTGTGCGTCAGAGCCATGGCGGGATCAGACGTCTGCATCGAGGCGTGCACCGACTGGCCAAGCGTCGAGGTGCGCGACGTTGTCGCGCACGGTGAGAGCGGCATATTGGCGGTACCAGCATCCGAAAGGGTGCTTATATGCGGCAGCATCGACGGTCGCAGCGACAGAATCAGTGGATTGATGGAGCAATGCAGCCGCAGCTTCTTAATGTTGGTTTCTGATTAGTGTAACCCCCCCTGAAGTAATGAAAATAGATGAAACCAACAGGTAGATACTAATCAGAAACCAACATTATACGATCATGCCGCCCGTACCCTCACTGTCTTCGTCTACGGCGTCTACGCCCGTGTCATCCCTGCCGGCGTCTGCTGGTAGGACCCTGCAAACGGACTCCGCGTCGGGATCGACATCCAAGGATGCGACCTCGTGTTCATATTTATTATCTATATGATTTTTTAATCAGGGATAAATCCACCAGTAGTTGTATTTCTGGTGGTTTCTCATGGTTTTTTTGGGGGATTATAATGATTCACAACAGAAGATCATCACCAACAATAATGGTGAAACAATTGTTCATGTGAACCCCATAGGTTTTTAGTGGTGGAAAGTTATAACCCTCGGCTTGTACGGGGGGAAACGCCAACAAGAACGGTTAATAGATCATCCCTTTATAGTGTTTTCTTAATGGTTGTATTTGGCAAATAGACCTATAGATTATGATTGTAATAGTTAAGTATGATGACCACTGGTTTGGTACGTAGTTGATCGAGGAGTTTAATGCTTAACAAGAGGGACCTCCAATAATGGTTAAGCAACAAATACAGGTGGGATTCTCCAGCCCCAGGGGACCCCCAAGTTACGGGAGGTTCATTACGATGATGGATTCAATATAGATGATAGCTGAGGGTACCCCACTCTAGAGAAACCACCCTTTATTTTTGGATCAATGATAATCCCTATCAAAACCATGTTTTCCGATATGGGAAACCAGATAACAAATCAACCATAGAAGTAGCATTATCTCCCATGTTTCATGGTCTCCAGTGAGTGGTAACTTATTGAGATCTGACAGTACAAGAGATGGACCATGGAAGCATCATAATGGTAAATGATATTCACAAAACCACCAGACTTTGGTCATCAATTTAATCGTCATTCAATAAGCAAATATGGTATCAGTATCCATTTTTAACCATCATTTTATCATAACTTAACCATCTAATAACCTTAAATTAACCATCATTTCACCACCACTTAGCCTTCTGAGTGTCCGTAAACACCCATGGTTCACCAGCCTTCTGCCTGGGTCCCTGCAGTCATTGCTGGTGGCTCGCTACCGCAGGTCGCTAACTCATCTCTTCCCCTTTCGCACGGCCAAGTTCTACTTCGGGGACGTCTCCCGGTGGCCCTGTGGATGGACCTGTGGACGTTTCGGGCCGCCAAGGCCTGTATTGACAGGCTGGATAGGTTTGCAATGTAGCGATATGTGATATAAGATGACTACATCGTATGATGTAAGATATGGACCATGTTCAAGAGTAGTTTAGGCTGTTTGAATGTCTGAATTTTCCTTTTTTGGTGACCTACAGTGCTGCTGGTATTTGTTTACATGCAGTATCATGCACTTTGAACCATTGATCATGGCGGCAAACAGAAAACTGGATGCTTATACATTAGTACACATTTTTGTCCTTGGTGCATATGATGTGAATGTTTAGTTTATAACTTACGTCCCTACTGTCAAGGTGTGCAAGGCTCAATGCAGATACTTTTGCCATTTTGTGCTTGTAATGAAAATGATTAGCTTACATTCTCAAGGTGTGCACGGCTGAATGCAAGTACTTTTGTCCTCGGTGTTTACAATCCTCTTATTGATGCTGAGGATATTGGCCAAAAATCGTGAATTGCAACCGACCACCCCACGCTGTGCTAAGGTGTGCCGCGAGACCACGAACTTCATTTTGATCTCGGTGCTTTGGCTTTGTTGGCAGCCCTGCGTGATGGAATGGTGCACCAAAATCCACATGGATATGTTTTGCCCATAGATATCAATGTCAAAAAATATATGTTTTTATAGTCACATTCCATCGTATTTGCCTATGGCCAAGCAGCCTTCATGTGGCCTTCCATACCTGAAAAATCGTCAAAATTATGAGTCTCATTCAAAGATTGGTTGCTTCTTGGAGATTGACATGAATCAACGTAAACAAACGAAGTTAATAGCTGTGCTCGCTTCAAGCGGAAACATTTGCACCGCAGAAAAAGCATTGCAACGATTTGTGATCAACTGATCCCACCTGTCAGCCTAAGCATGATTAGCCGTGCTTAATTAAACATATTGAACCACATGGGTGTGTCTTAAAATGGGGATACCCCCAAAATGGTTGGTTTATTACATAATATGTTTACATATGATTACTTTGTAGTCTATACTACTCCTAGATGATTTGAAGGTACCCTATCTTAAGAAACCTCCTTACATTAAAGGAATGTTTTGCTCCACGTGACCCGGGTGAATGTTGCTCCAGCACTCGCTTCGCAAAGATCGAGCGAACAAGGCAGTTCTGGGAATCGATCATCGGCCCCAACATCTACCGTTGCGATTCCCAGATGGCGAGCTGGGTCAAGCACTTAACCAACCAATAATAGCTGGTTAATAATTAATGATAGGGGAAAACAACTAGCAAGTATAAGGGATATACCAGCTATATATGGCTATGGGTCAAGCACAACTAGCAAGTATAAGGGATATACCAGCTATATGTGGCTATGGGTCAAGCAGTTAACCAACCAATAATGGTGGAGAATGAACAACAAAACTATAGGGAGAAGAAAGGTTAATGATGGGGGAACCAGGGTTACAGGGTTTTGACCCACTGCCAGATAACAACAACCTGTTGAAAATGGTTGCCCCGTAGATCATCATAGATGCATCCCCAGGGATGGATATTTTCACCGAACTTGAGCGAGCTGATAGCGGTGCAACTGAACAACTGAATTTTTCGTCAACCCGCTGATTGGTGGTGAGAATCTCGGATCCAATACACTACGATCTGAAATCCACGATACACCAAGATGGATCACCAGTGGCGTAAATCATCGGAGTTTCCCTCTAGCTTGGCTGGTGCTGGGGATCTTTGAAAATGCATCCCTGTTGGCTAAAACAGATGATCTATGCCATACAAGCAAATCACCATAGATCTATCATGCATTTTATTCATTCCCGGGAATGTCTATCCAGCTCACAACGCATATGTTGAAAGACCGTCGACTGGTGCAGTGCACCATTCAACGGCTGGTAGCCTCCCGTTCTGACAACGTGTCGATCTGTAGGAGCGGATTCCGTTTTCGCGGCGAGGACGAGTGGAGAAGGGTCACTTGGATGCAGGTGTTGAAGATCACTTGGTTGTTAAGATGGGGTTCGATCACTGGCTGTTCATGTGGGTTCTAGATGAGTGTTGAGAACTGGTTGTTGATTGATGTCGATTATTGATATGAGTTCAACAACTGGCTGAGCCTTTGAACATGGGATGACCGGCTAAGTTGCTGTAAACCACAGCTATCAGTGGTTAAAACTGATACCGCTGTGGGTCAAGGGCTCATGTGCTGTTGGCACCCAAGAGCTACGACCAAAGCAAAAATTGTCAAAAATTAGCCGACGGTAAATGTTATAGTGGTTAATGGTTAATTAGTGATTGATATCTGATATATGATATAGTTGATTAAACATATAGTTAGACAATTATGACAACTGGATTGGTATATGGCTTTTGGGGGATTATTTCACTGTTAATAGTAGGGGGATAATCAAGAACAAACTTATTATGGTTTAACAACTACTGTGCATTGGGTGGTTCTTAAAATTCGAGACCCTCCAGTTGTCATCCAGTCAATTGGCCTTCATAGCTGGGGGTCCCCCCAAATCATCGAATATGAACCATTTATAGTAATACAATGGAATGCACCATCTATTTTTGGGGGTCCCCTATGTTGAGAACCACCCATATGGGTTAACACCCCATAAACTTTAATATGGCCGTTGGTCAAGGGCCGGTACGTGCCCCTGCTTCGGCTGTGCACATCGCGAAGCTGTGACCGAACTGGTTTTGTCGGGATGGTCATCCATCCATTGTTTGTAACTGGTGTTTCGTTGGGATTGACGAGTTCCAGTGCGACGGTGTATTTTCATTGTTGGCAGGTGGAAGTTTCTCAAAAGAGGGAACCCCCAAAAAAAGGTTTGTTTATTGCTATTATGGATGATACCCAGGGGTACGCCTATTTTGAGAAGCCACCGTCTTGAAATTGCGGGTGTACACCGATGCACCGGTCGCATATGCTTGCCGACACCAAAAAAAAGTAGCTGGTTTATTAGCCTCTTAATTGTTGTTGTTATTATTATTGTTGTTGTTAATGTCTGACAACCACCTGGTGAGCTAAGACTTTCCTAAAGAAACTGGTTGCTGGGTCAGTCAGAACATATTTTATTTTCCCAATATTTAGGGATAGTTGGTTGGTTGACTGAATTTTTTGAAAGGGGTGGTTCAACCACCAACCAGAAACCCATAGGTTGTGTCTCCCATTTCAACGGTCAAGTCCTCTTCCATGTGCCACGAGGAAAGATTGTGGAAGAGATCGAGTATGAACCCTACCAGGTGGCGGAGCCTGCTGTGGCCGTGGTTGTTGGTCATTAAGCCTTCCTTGTCATCAAGAAGCATTGACCTTAAATGAACCATCATTGATCAAGAGTAGCCATCATGAACCAATGTTAAGCATTATTACCATTTGATTCACCAGCCTTAATAAGTCCATCTATCCAAAAAATAAGTTGTGTTCTTCTTAAAAGACAATTCATCAGAGGGTTCCTATTGAGTCAACGAACGCCTTGTGCTTTTGTGGATACTGAATGAATTTGTTTGACAGCGACGAAAGGTCGCTGCTTAGGTATTTTGATTTGCTGATTGGAAAATTATGATCGAAAACAATTTTACTGAACCCTCTTGGGGGATTCCAGCAAACCATTTTTACTGAGCCATGCACATCAGACAGAATGTTTTTGTGCGAAGAGGCTTTGTTTGGTGCGGTTATGTGCGGCTTGAATGGCTGGTATCTAAATTATTCCTCAGGGTTTTGTATACAGATGACAGGTGCATTGAGAAATGTATATGCCGACTCAGACTCCATGTGTATCTACACAATCATACTTCTCCACATCTCACTCAAACTCAGACCTGTATCATCTCGCTGCAAACAGGAATCGGTACTGTATCGCAAAGAGCGG
>VSDK01026424.1:381061-411635 GCA_009767595.1 Symbiodinium kawagutii | reverse complement strand
AGAGCGGTTTACGTGGTTCTATCCCAGATGTTCCTCAGCATCCCCAAATGATGTTCATATTCTTCTGCAGTTGTTGGCAGTTGGCATTCCAAGTTGAAATCCCTGACAGGTGTGCCTTAGTAACTTACTAAGCCGTATTGTTCTGTCTCATGGCGGATTTCGCTGAAAAACCTGGTCCTTGAACTGAGTAAGTGCGCAGTTACAAAGCGAATTGCCTGAAGCTTTAGTATATAGGGTCACCAGTGAGTACATTCCTAGTCGTTGACTAGGGACGGCCTTTGCACAACATCTTTCATTCATGCCGTTCAGTGCCCAGTTTGGGACAGTTTTGAAGCCTATTTGCGAGCCATGATGTTCGAGGCTTACCTAACACCATTGGGGTCAATCCATTGATAGAAAATGTAAATCCGTCCCAGAGAATTCCATTTGTTGACGCCTCTACCCCTGGGAAACATGTTCCATGGTGGTTCGCATATCATTTGCTGGTGATCCGCTTGATAACTTAACCAAGGAGTCCAAAGAGCTTGACAGAAATACATTTTGAAAGGTGATGTTGGTGGACAGAATATCTTGATATTGACTATAACACGTAAGATAGTAGGTAAGTGTGACTAAAACATAGTAGTTGTTGTTGATTATGTGTAGAATATCTCATAGCTTTTTTGGCTCAACAATTACCAACATGATTATGCTTATAGGTACCCACTGTGATCACTTTTGGACAAGGATACCGCATGAGAATCCCTGGAAAGCATAAGGATTTCCAACAGGTCTCCCCGGTGAACTGGAAGTGAGGAAACCAGTGGTTTGGAGGCATTGCTCGGCTGTTGAACATGGTGATTCGCTCGCCAAATTCTTCCATCTGCTGGTTCCTCCTATAATCATAGGAGTGAGTGAATAAGCAACGGCACTAATGAGTGAGCAAGCAACAATCCATCAATGATACTGAGTCCTGATTCCTATTTGCTGTATGGCTTACCTTCTGGCAGTTCCTAACCTGGTTGCTGCTGAAAATCGCTATTTTTATTGGTAAAACCATCATCAATTGTGGATTTTCTACTTCTGGGTTAGTTTGCTGGAGTGTAATCCTAGAAGATCCTCAGCAACACACTTTCACGGCTACCCTCATCCCCGCAGCCGAACCTCAGATTCTGCCGGTCTGCGGCAAGTACCAAGACTGGTTGCTGCCAAATCCAGCGGAGTTTCTTGGAGCAGCGGAGCCAGGGGTACCTAATCGACGAGCACGAAGACTTACGAGCTGGTTGGCTGTGGGTGATGTGGTGATTCTTAAAATAGGGGTAGCCCCCAATCATCCATTAGTAGTCATTTATAGTAATAAACCCATCATTTTGTTGTATGAAATATTTTGTTATGAAATATGTTGTTATCATATTTTGTGCTATATATTGTGACTCGGCAACTAGTTCTGTGTATGAATATGTTTATATGATTTTATATGTATATTATACCGTATTATACATGGTTTACATGCAAATACAGTAGTTGGTTTTTGGCAATGTATGTGATGATGCTTACTGACTCCTCATGATGCTTGCTGATGGTTGATCCTGGCCTATACTGGCTGATAATTTTCATAGTGGTTCATGGAAACACACAATGACCAACAGTGACTGAGCCATTTTTTGGGAGCCGGACATATCAAAAGTGCATTCAAAATCACCCGAGTGGGGACAAATGGCAGCAATTCACTTACTGTTGCAGGTGCAATAAAGCTGAACACACTGTGTCATGAATCATTATACAAGCATGAAGATTGAAAACCTTTGGATATCAATTAAGCATTTCCACTGTTTTAATCATTAGTCAATCAATCCTTGGATATTAATAATGAAGAGTAAATAACATTAGGGTAGCGACTGCTTGATTAAGATGTGGATATAAGCCATCATGAAGTCATCATTAATCAACCCTTGGATATTGGTCAGGAATCAATTGATCGATTAATTAGTGATTGATATGATCAAGATCCAGTCATATCAACCAAACCTTGGATAACCATTATGAATAGGCGTTTTCTTCATCACTGATCAGTTGCTTAATAACCATTAATTGGTAACCACGAACCATAGTGATTAGTCATTTTACCCAAAAGGGTAATTCCACTGATTTGCATTGGTTTGATTTTCATTCATTAATATCTATTACCCATCAATAACCATTAATAGCCATTAATAACCATGATTAACCATTGATAACGGTTATTCAGAACCATGAACATACCCATTAATTAGATAACAATTATTAAGATTGACCTTTATTAACCATTAATAGCCAGTAATAGCCGTTATTTAACCGCTGATCCGATAATATCTAACGACCATCAATAGCTATAAACTGCTTTTATTCTTGACCATTGTTAATCATTAAGAACCATTATTAACCACCAACAACCATTAATTGTTATTAGCCATTAATAACCATCCATAGCCATTAATCACCAGTATTATCAACCACTATGAACCATTACTGTAACAACCACTATTAGCCATAAGGTTGTTCTCAAAATAGGAGATCCCCCAAATCATCCATTAATAACCATCTGTAGTAATAAACCAGCCATCTTTTGGGGCTCCCTATTCTGA
The DNA here is from genome assembly GCA_009767595.1 of Symbiodinium kawagutii. Taxonomy (NCBI): domain Eukaryota; class Dinophyceae; order Suessiales; family Symbiodiniaceae; genus Symbiodinium; species Symbiodinium kawagutii. Next base: position 409,032 of record VSDK01026424.1, on the reverse strand, counting down.
GAAACCCAATTCACCACTATGAACCACTTTTGACCACTATTAACCATGACTAACCAACAGTTAACCGCTATTAACCATAATAGCCATCATAAAGCCATCCATCGCCATGAATAACCAGTATTATCAACCAATATTAACCATTAACAATTAACAACCACTATTAACCATGAATCCCCAACACAAACCGTTGGTTCTTAAAGGCGCTGGGTCAACGACTTGGTGCGCCGGTGAGGTACTACTTCGCCCTCTTCCGCGCCATGGGTCGCCTCGCAGCGTGGGACAAGCAAGGCCTGGGCGCCGCCAAGGTGAACGTCCAGCGAGGCAATGGGAAGTAAGCTGCGTTAGCTAAGCATAATATGGCTATGGGTCAAGCAGTTAACCAACCAATAATGGGGGTTATTACCCAGCCAACTATAGGGAAAACAATGGTGAATGATAGAGGAACCAGGGGTACAGGGTTTTGACCCACAGCCATATGGAAGGGTAAGCTAGTAATTGGGTGGTTTCTCAAAATAGGGGTACCCCTAAATCATCCTTTATTCATCATTTATAGTAATAAAACAACCATTTTTGGGGTACCCCTATTTTGAGAAACCACCATATGGAAATATTTTCATTAGCAATGGGAACTAACCTTTGCCAAGTTGCAATGGTAATGTGGCTGTGGGTCAATATTAATCAACCAATTTCATGGGGGATAATAATCAACAATAGTAGGGAAAACAATGGTTAATCAGAGGGGAACCAGGGGGACTAAGGGTTTTGACCCACAGCCACGTAGGTAACCATTGGGACTAGTGATAGCAATGGCACTTGAATTACCAACTAGGTGTTGCCTGGCTATAGTTAGTACACCTCGTGAACGATGGTACAGTCGTACTACTTAGTTAGTGGTTAAGTAGGACCCATTATTGATGGCAACCTGTGGATGATTGTGGATGGTTACTACTCTTGTTACCTTAAAAGATGTTCCAGGTGATGATTTTGGTGATGTTTTTCCTGGCATTTTAGTGGAAAACCGTTGCCACCTGGAAAAACCAATCAAATGGCAAGCACAGTTCTTAAAAACTAGCTTTGAAAAAAAACAGTTGGAAAGTGTAATCAAGCAATGAATGTACATTACAGGTTAGTGTTTTGACCTTACAATGTGTTCTTGGGCAACCTGTAATGTTGGAAAAACAGCAATGGTAATCACCTGCGAAAGATAGTTAGATTACCTTAATTTACCATTACCTTAATCGTGGAAAACCAGTAAACAGTCAAACAATTGAAAAAAAAATACCATTGCCTCAATTTACTACTACATTAATGTTGGGAAACCAGTGAGGAACGCTAAACATGAACATTAGCCTGTGTAGTGGGAAGGACCTGATTTACCAACTACACCACCAGTAATTGGTCAAAGCCACCTGGAATTGACTCGTGTTTTCATATTTTTTAGCAGGGCAAAGCTCACCAGTCGTTTGCCAATTGGTAGTGAAATCCCCAATGGTGTTGATCCAAGAGATAAAGAGTATCCAATTGGCAATTAGCAGTGATTTCTTCATCAATGGGGTGTTGACATTTTCTTCAGGGAAGGCATTTGATATTGTCAAAGGAGTGTCATCATTTCCGGACACAGGGAGCCAAAAAGCTCGCTGGAAGTAGACCCCACATGTTGTCCTACCTTTCGGCGTGGACCCCCATTCGATGCCATCGAGAACCCACGACGCGACAGAAACTGGTTAGTCTGACCAGCAGTCTACTGGTGGTAAATCCCAGGCCACGGCCAGACACTTGGAGACATGATCCCTGCTAGAAACCGTACCATCTCCATGTTGATGGTGGCGCCTCTCTGAGGCGGTGCGCTGGTGCATGTTTTGACCTCACGTACTCGTTGACTTGATGGGCCACACGTGCTGCGCCAGCGGCCACGTGTGGCCACTGGTTATGTGGCTCCAAGGAGAAGGTGCTACTCCAGCACTGCCAGCAGCACCTCAGACTCCGAAAATGCCACATGGAGCACGTCGCTGATGCCAATCATCTACGCGGGAATCTGCAAAAAGACATGGCAAGACACGGGTGCTGGAAACAAATCTGTTATCAAGGCATGGCAGACATGACGGATGAGCACGTAGATCACCATGAATCATGATGCCGAATCTGGAAGCCGTGAAGAAATCAACACACCGCTGAGAGGAAAATGCAAAAGTGCTGCAAGCGTTGCCGCATTGATTATGACCGACGGCACAATGGATTTGGCTGCTCTACAGATGATATACCAAACATTTTGTAGAAATGCCATTGGCTGGGGCATTTTTGGGTTTTTGTTTGATGATATACTCTTAAAATGTCCAAAATGCCCCCGATTTTTGCCAGTTCAGGAAATCAAGGTCCATCAAAGGCCTTCAAAAACGCACGGACTCTTGTGCCGTCGCCGGCACCATAAATGGTGCACAATTACACTTGCTAAGCACGAGGCATTCATTTGTATTCCTCGCCAACGATGAAGCAACTCTTGATCTGCACATAACTTCGTCAAATGTTGCTAGTGTGCCACCTCCATAATGTTGAACTGTCGGTGCTCCGTGAGCGGTGTTTGCAGATGCAACGGGTACTTCATATCCTCAGCAGCCAAACAATTGCTGTTGTATACCCCTGTGCAAATGATTTCCCTCACAAAAGATGTTTGCCAACCAAAACTATGATTGCCCGATATCAACCAACCCCCTGCCTTCCAGCAATGAAACACAGCTTGTCTGGTCGGTGTTCAAATCGTGCACAAAGGGACCCAGCTATGATGCCAATGTTCCATGCATCCTTGCATTCTCTACCTTGGCCCCAAAACCATTCTTATCTGGCTGGTGGTTTCAAACATTTTTGTTTTCCCTAGTTGGTTGGTTGACGAATATGTTTCATAGGGTTTCAAACCACCAACCAGTTATAGGTTAACCTGTATAGACCGACCACAATTGCCTTTCGAAAGAATCATGTGCAACATTGTTCAATCATGGTTGGCATGGAATCTCACGAGTTTGTTTTGGCATCTCCACTATTTTTGCAAAGGTGGACCCCAAAAACAGCTGGTGTGATATACCCTGCTGCGGCTGGATGTTGAACCATCATTTATCCATCCATGAACCATCAGCCAAGCATCAACTAGATGATGTTTCATCAACTTCATCATTATCCCCATCAATCCCACGATAAAGCCTGCCTCAAAACCGCAAAACCCCTATAAAATCACTCGAAAAAACCTACAAAATCATATAAAACCACACTAAAACCACCTAAAACCACCAGATTTCCCAGCAGATTTCCCCTGTGCCCCTCCTCCCCCGGCCATGTCCGGCCATGCCCGGCCCGGCGCCACCGTTCCGCAGGCCGCTACGACGACTACTTCGGCCCCTTGGACGCGCAGCAGCTGCTGCGGCTCTCAGCGGAGCGGCGCGCCGACCTGCGACCCCAGCAGCTGCAGAGCCAACGGCAATCGGTGCCGCCGAGCGGGGCGGGCGACGGTGGATGGTAGTGAACCTGGCTGGTTAACCAACCAAGAATGATGGTTAAACATGGTTACTTATAGCTGATTTATGGGTAATAACTAGCTGATTAATAGGGGACAACAACCAATGGTTAATAAGGGATGATAAATAAGGGGATGCTAACTAAGAACTATAGGGGATGTGAACCAAGGGATGCTTCACCAATAATGATGGTTGATAGTGGGTAATAAGCAACAACAGTGGATTATAATGGTTAATGGTGGTTTAATCAACCCCAACCAGATAGTAGTGAAGCAAGGGATGCTTCACCAATATTTAACTAGCTGATTAATGGTTGATCATTAATGGTTGGTAGAGCCGGGATGGGTCCGTTTGTTGGGGGATGAGAAGTGGCTGGTTATCCAATGGTGGGCTCTAATAGTAGTTATTTGATTGTATCCTTTGGGGTTATAGGGCTCTAATCTCACGATGTGGTTATCTACTAGTAGTGGTTATCTGTGGTTGTATATTTGATTGCTGTTAATTATAGTGGTTATCTTAATTAGATCAAATTATATGGTTTTAAGGGGTTATAGGGTTTAACAGGGTTATATGTGGTTATATTTATCTAATTGTATTAAGGGGGGTATAGGGTTTATTTGGTGGTTATCTAATCATATGGTCTACTGGAACTATATGTTTTTCAGGGTTTATAGGGTTTATATGGTTTTACAATGTTTTATATGATTATCAGGATTGTAGGGGTCCCTGGACTATCAGGATTTATATGGTTTCCTTTTTACATGAGATTTACAGGGTGGATTGCAACCACTATAGTCGTATTACCCGGACTTATGGTTTTATATGAGATTTCTAGGGGATCATAATGACTTATAGGGGCTTATAGGGCTGGAATATTCAACTATAATGGTTATCATTTGGTAATCATTAATATTAACCGTGATGGTTGATAATGAATCAGAATCAACCAATTCAACCGTAACAGTTGACCTCCAAAATTGGATGGTTTATTACTATAAATGGCTTATATATTGGATTATTTGTGGGTAGCCCTTTTTCGAGAAACCACCAAGTGGAGTTGATTTAACCATAATGATGGTTGATTATGATGATTATGATGGTTAACCAGTATGGTTAATTATGACTACGGTCAGCTTTGGTTAATTACTAAAGGTTAATTATGGCTAACTATGGTGAACTATAGGCGGTTAACCATTCTCAACCATACTTTACCATAGTTGATTCCAAGGGTGAATTGTGGTGGTCAATTGTGGTTGATTATCATTCATCGACAATGATGACCACCACAATTAATGATTCATCAATAATGTTAATCGGTTAATTGGTTAATTGGTCAATGTTAATCGATAATGTTAATCGGTAAATTAATTGTGATTGTTCAATTACGCCAAGAGTAATGGATGATTGACCATGTTGAACTATTGGTGTGGATCGCAGTGAACTCAGGATGGCTCACCAGGTTAGCCATGGGATGGTTGTCAATCAGGATGATTTATTCATGGTGAATAGTGAATGGTGGATGATAACTATAGTTCATTCGAATCATAGAGGTGAACCTTGGTGAATGATGCAAAGAGTGAACTATTGAGGATGGTTTATGAAATGATGGCTCATGATGGTCAAATGATGGTAGGTGAAATGTTCAAGGGTTGATAAATGATCGTTAAGGGTGGATATGGTAAATTATCATTAACAAATGATTAATGAATGTTGCTTATTATCAATTATAGTGAAGTATGGTTAATTACCTAAAGGTTAATGATGATCAATTGTGGTGGATGATAGCGAACCCAGTCGTAATGATTTATGATGTATCATGGTTAATAGTCGTTCATAGTGGTCAATAGTGAATAATGGATGATATTGACCATAAAGAAGCACTAATGAGCAATAGCAATTAAGTAGCTGGTTGGTGGTTTTAAACATTTTTTATTTTTACTAATGATTATTAACAAATGGTTGGTTGACTAATATTGTTCATAGGGGTTGAAACCACCAACCAGGTAGGATTGTTGACCATGTTGAATGTGGGTTTGTCTAAGCTGCCATGGTGGTACCCACGAATCCAAGTTCATAGGCGCTGGTGGGAAACCACTGGCCAGTGGCTTGGGGGAAGCCACCATGGCGACAGGGACAAACCGACATAGTTGATTCCATACCTACTGGTTACATATTCCGGTTGACTATAATTGGTGAATAATTGGTTGATTATTCAAGGTTATAATAGTACCGATTGGTGAATTATTAACTATAATAATTGTTGCAAATTCATGGTTGACTATAATTGGTTGACTAATTATTGGTGAACAATCGGTTCATAGTCGGTCAATGGCTGGTGATGAAATGATGGCCGGTGGATGGTTTGTTGTTCGTAGATTAGGGCAGCTCAAAATGTTGTTTGAGGTACCAAGCCGAACCATGGCCCTCGCTGAACCAAATAGCTGCTGTTCACCATCCATCATCAAGAATTTGTTCCTAACCATCCCTGAGCATCATCAACCAGCATTTCTAATCATTAACCATAATTTCAATTGTCCAGAAGCATATCTAACTAATCTAACCATTGCTAATATTTATCGACCATGGACCATTGTTAACAATTCTGAATCAGTAACTTCTCATCATTAATCACTACCAACCATTATGTCACAAAATGTCACAAATCACTTACCACTATTGACCATTATCAACCATTCCTAAGCATTTTGAACCGTATATGAACTATCATTAAAGCATCAACATTTCGCCGTTATTAATCACTATAACTTTCATTAGACATTACGAATTCACCATCATCATTAAACACTATAAATCATTTTTCTTACCTGACCAATTATCAACCACAATAAACTCTCCGTTTCTAAGTATTATTAAGCAGGTATAAGCCCTCCATTCTTAAACAATAAGCCCTCCATGATTAAACACTACAAGGTGAGGTCCCCTAGTTATGAGCTTATGAGAAAAAGCCATCTAATTATGGTTATATCTTCCACAGTTGTAGTAGTGACCCCACTTATCCCTGGTTATAAACCACCAAATCTCTGACGATTCGGGGCCCTTCCTTGTATTAACCATTATGAATCATCATTAACCATTATTAACCATTATTCAAGCATTATTCAACCACTAGTAACACCACTATTCACCATTATTCAACCATCATTCAAGCATTATTCAACCACTATTAACCACTTTTAACCACTATTAACCAGTATTAACCACTATTAACCTCTCTTAACCACCATTAACCTGTATAAATTCCATCCGTTTCCCCATCCGTTTCCCCATCTTCCCTCCCTTGTCGCAGGTGGGGCGGATCCTGGACACTGCGGTGGACTTTCTGAGCAACGTCGTGCCCAGCTTGGTGCCCAGCTTCTTAACAGGTGCGACGGGGAGCTGCCACGGTAGGTAGGGCTAAGGAGCGGCTCCCAGGGGTGGCTGGATGCGCCAGGGTGGTGGTGACCGGTGGGGTCTGTGTTGGTGGTGACCTTGTTCTTGAGATTTTGGAAAGGTCTTGCTGTTCTGCCAATATGGCTATGGGTCAATATTAATCAACCAATAATGGTGGATAGTAACCAACAATAATAAGGAAAACAATGGTTAATGATAGGGGAACCAGGGGTACGGGGTTTTGACCCACTGCCATATTTCCGTGTTTTCTTGTTGTTTTGGTTCTCGGATGTTATTCGTAATTGTAAAAAAACAATGTTCTGGGTACAACTGGGAGACGGGGAATTGGTACATGAAACCCTATGTGTACAAACAAGGAAGAGTCACCATGCTGATTGGTTTTCTGCAGGGACCTATGAATTCCATGCATTTATAGTATGACCGTATGTTCACCTTGATGCGAATAATGAGGTAGTTTTTGTATGGTAGCAAACCCAGCTCGATGAAAGGGTCATGATCGCTACCAACCCCTCTGCGATGGATGGGTGGTAGCATGGCATTTGAAATTCATCATTATCAAACAAATAATTAAAACAGATGTGCTACTGTAAATACATTTTATGTAATATATATCCTTTACATTACATTTACAGTACATTTACAGTACATATACATTACATATACATTACATATACATTACATTTACATTACATATACATTACATATACATTACATGTACATTACATGTACATTACATATACATTACATATACATTACATGTACATTACATGTACATTACATATACATTACATATACACTACATCGAGCATTTGTCGCTCAAGACACTTTCAAGCCTGGCAGGTAGTCCAGCCGATGTTTCACGTAAATGTTGGTTTTCCGAGCGGTCGCAGTGAAAGCTTTCCTTTGCTGCCGTCCTCCACGATTGCAGACTTGAAGCTCATGGTTCAGAAGACCTTCGACCGAGGATTCCTCCGATTGGTCACAGCAGACGGACGCATTTTGATTGGCAAGGAATCTTTGCAGGCTGCAGGAATTCAGCAGGGAGACCACCTCGTTGCCATTGCACAGCGAGCAAGTGTGGCAGCAACAGCGAAATATCCAACTAACAGCGGCAGTGCCTTTGCTTTGTGGTGCAACGGTGACGACAAGGTCATCACATGGGGCCATCCGGCTTATGGCAGTGACAGCTCTGCAGTCCAAGACAGGCTCAGGGGCGTGCAGCACATTCAGGCCACAGACCGTGCATTTGCCGCGATCCTGGAAGATGGGTCTGTTGTGACCTGGGGTCATCCGATTTTTGGCGGTGACAGCTCTGCAGTCCAAAACAGGCTCAGGGGCGTGCAGCACATTCAGGCCACAGATCATGCATTTGCCGCGATCCTGGAGGATGGGTCTGTTGTGACCTGGGGCCGTCCGGAGTTTGGCAGTGACAGCTCTGCAGTCCAAGACAGGCTCAGGGGCGTGCAGCAAATTCAGGCCACCAGTGGTGCATTTGCCGCGATCCTGGAGGATGGGTCTGTTGTGACCTGGGGCCGTCCGATTTTTGGCGGTGACAGCTCTGCAGTCCAAAACAGGCTCAGGGGCGTGCAGCAAATTCAGGCCACACTTCGTGCATTTGCCGCAATCCTGGAGGATGGGTTTGTTGTGACCTGGGGCGATGCGGCTTATGGCAGTGACAGCTCTGCAGTCCAAAACAGGCTCAGGAGCGTGCAGCACATTCAGGCCACAGACCGTGCATTTGCCGCGATCCTGGAAGATGGGTCTGTTGTGTCCTGGGGCTATCCGGGCTGTGGCGGCAACAGCACCGCAGTCCAAGACAGGCTCAGGGGCGTGCAGCAAATTCAGGCCACCAGTGGTGCATTTGCCGCGATCCTGGAGGATGGGTTTGTTGTGACCTGGGGCGATGCGGCTTATGGCAGTGACAGCTCTGCAGTCCAAAACAGGCTCAGGAGCGTGCAGCACATTCAGGCCACAGACCGTGCATTTGCCGCGATCCTGGAAGATGGGTCTGTTGTGTCCTGGGGCTATCCGGGCTGTGGCGGCAACAGCACCGCAGTCCAAGACAGGCTCAGGGGCGTGCAGCACATTCAGGCCACCAGTCGTGCATTTGCCGCGATCCTGGAAGATGGGTCTGTTGTGACCTGGGGCGATGCGGCTTATGGCAGTGACAGCTCTGCAGTCCAAGACAGGCTCAGGGGCGTGCAGCAAATTCAGGCCACCAGTGGTGCATTTGCCGCGATCCTGGAAGATGGGTTTGTTGTGACCTGGGGCGATCCGGGCTGTGACACCGCAGTCCAAGTTGAGCTTCGATTGTGGTAGTGACAAAAATTAATTGGCGCCATCCAAAAGATTTGCTAGATGAAAGAACATATTAAGTGATCTAGGAGTGGAAAGAATATAAAATTAAACCATCCCCAATAGCTAAAAACGTGAATGTAGGAGACCGTGTGTCCAGCATGCTAATGATGCAATAGTTTGCATATATCAATGTATGATTATGTATGTCTACGTATCTATCCGTCTTATCATTTGTATTTATCTAAATTCATGTATGTCTTTCCTTTTTTGTATGTATATATATATATACATATGTATCTATTTACTTGTACGCACGTACACAGGCGTGTATATACTATCTGGTATTTGTATTTCTATTTCTACTGCTGCCAGGTTTGTCAGAGGTTTTTAGTTGACAGGTGGTGATAAAGTTGACTAGCTAATAGATATTAGGTGGTAAAAGCCCGATCTAACCACAAACTTGTCAATGACAGTTAGGCTATTAGTTGTCTAGCTCATCAACTGGAGATTAAAACCTGATAAGTAAATCAACTAGTGATTGAAACCAACTATTTAGCTAATCAATCAGAAGATTAACCACTATTGGCTATTCAAAAGGCAAATCTTACTATTAGCTAGTCATTTTCATCACCTTTCAATGCCCCACTGTTAGTTCTTCAGCTTAGGGGAGTTTCATCAATCCCCCGTGCTAAGCCCAACAGTGGTTGAAGCTAATAGGCTATTCGCTGTTCAGTTCGTAAAACCCACTTTCTGCAGGTCTTGGAGAAGCTATGACTGATGTGGGGAAAGTGGGGCTCCATGACCGAACCACTCGACTCATGGCCAGGATGCTTATCCCCGTACTAGAGGCCACTTTCAAGCATCCTTTACAAGGCGGGCCCCTTGTGGGCCCTTTAGTTAGCTAAGTTGAGTTATAAGTAGGGAACCAGTATTTATGGTCGATATAACTATAGTTAGATGGCTCATTAACCAACTTATGAGTAGGCCCCACCTTGTACCATCAACCATTATGACGGTTTGTTACTTATAAACCCTACTTCACAATCACCGGTGTCAACCGTCATTAGTGTTAACAATGACAATTGCTACCCTTGGCCCCCAGTTCACCATCATTTTTATAGGTTGTAATCCATATGGGTGTTTCTTTCTCAAAATGGTGGTAATGCCAAATCATCCAACATTAATCATTTATAGTAAAAAAACAAATCATTTTGGGGGCTCCCTATTTTGAGAAACACCCATATTTTGGAAGGTCAAAACCTACCTTTTTTGGGGTTCCAACTGGGGGCCCAACAGGTACCCAATAGCTGGCGCTCCGCAGGTGCCAAACTCTTGAAGATCAAAGATGAGCTTCTTGAAACTTGGACGGTAGAGTTTCTCCATGGAGCCCTTTCGGAACCCGAGTAGAACTCTTGGGTGGTGGATTAGATATTCAACAACAACAACCACAACAACAGCAACAACAACAACTACAACAACAACAACAACAACAACAACACCAGCAGTAGCAGCAGCAGCAGCAGCAGCGACCACGGCCACGACCACCACCACAGCCACGGCAACGGCAACGGCAACAGCAACGGCAGCACCAACAATCATAAGCACGACAAGGAACATAAATCGGCCCAACCAGCGCCAAAGAGAGTTAAAGGCAGAAAACCGGAGAGTTCCCATGTCAGCCTTGTGCTCAGGATATGTTTCATCACTTCCCTGGCATGTCGCATCAGTTCCAACTGAACAGTGACCTGGCAGCGGTGTGTCGAACAGCACCGGTTGAACATCTACCGGCACCAACCGGTGGAACTATGTTGGCCTATCTTGGTTAGGCATTAACCAGCAACAAACAATCATCAACTCAACCATCAACAAACAATCATCAACTCAACGATCATCAACTCAACAATCATCAACTCAACGATCTGGAGGCTCACTACAGGTTGTTGGTTCACTACAACAATCATCAGGCATCAAATAGACCAACAACTCATCACCTGGCTGAAGGCTCAGCCAACAACTCCTGGCAGATGGTTGTTGTTGGTGATCGAAGATACAGATGGTTGCAGCTGTGGCCAGCTCTCTGGTCATGAGTTTGGTAGGACGGGCCATCAAAGGACCTCCGTTTGGTGACACTGCACTTGCCATCAGCCGACTCAACTGGGTACCGCGACTTATAGACAAACTGAATCGTTGATGTTGGTGGTTTCTCAAAATGGTGGTTTCTATTGTCAATAAGTGGTACCAAACTGAATCGTTGTACCATAGTTTAGCTTCTGACATTTTCTCTTCATTGTCAATATGGTGGTTTCTCAAAATCAGGAAGCTCAAAACATTGCCGGTTTCTTATTTATAATGCTTAATATTGGATTATTTGGGGGTCCCGTATTTTCAGAAACCACCATATGGGCTTATCCAAAAATGGTGGTACCCTTCCTCCAACCAAGTTCATAGCCATCATGAACTTGGAAACCACCAGGTTGGGGGTACACAATGGCTGTGGACAAAGCCATATCAACCACCAGACAAATTTGCCTTGGTGTTTCTCGAGTTGTCGGGGACCCCAAAGTTGTGATCTGTGTATTGTTGTAAATGGTTCTAATTGATGATAACGGGCAGGTCCCTATTTTGAGAAACCATCATTTACAATTATAGATCGACCATTATCAACTAGCATAAGCCACTGTTGAAAAGGACCAATCACCATATGGGTATGTGCCAAAATAGTGGCACCCTCAAAACTAATGGTTTCCTAAAAAATGAACATTTTTCGGGTGGGGCCCATTGGTTACCCTATTTTGGCACATGCCCATATGAACCATCATAAGGCATGTGGGGACGACCATGGCTCAAGTCATTCATTTTTACCCTCCAGCACTCGCAGACCATTGGCATCATCTTGGAATGAAATGCTTCAAGTGTGATAGCTCGATGACTGCGCAGTACCTTCCTTGCCCCCAGAGACACCGAAAAAAGCGAGGTTTTTTATGTTCCAAATATGGGTTAATAACCTACTATAAGAATGATTGATGGTTTTCGGGGCCAAGGGTTGCTAATTTAGATGTTTATGTGGATGGAACATGGAATACCAGTCGGACCACACACATGTTCAAGTCCGCTGGAAGTTACTTTTTCTGGTTTATCATTTTGAGGACAATGATGTGGCTGCCGATGTTTTTCTTTTTTTGCTCAAATATTTACATGGTGGAGTTAACATCCACAATTGCGTAGCTGGCTAGACTATCCACCATTAGCAACAGCCAGATCCAGCAAGCCATGGAGCTGATTACAAGAAGGTGAAGGATGGCAATTCTGTTTATGGTATGGTGGTTTCTCAAAATAGGAGTCCCACCAAATCATTCAGGTTAAGAATCAGTCATTTCTATATGGGTTGGTCTTTTTTTGACCGTGCCTCACTATTTTCTAACAGTTGGTCTCTGAAAAAAGTTGTGCCCTTTCTATAATAAACCATCCATGTTCGGGTTTCCCTATTTTGGGAAATCCCTGTGTGGGTGACCAACCGCCTTGAGCAACTAGTGACTATAGTCATACTCTCTGGTACACAAACATAGCAATGGCAAATCCACCATAATAGAAATTGCAGATTTTCCAGGGTTTTCCAATAAAATATGGTGAAAATCCAGCTATCCAGGCTAGTTTCGTGGAGGGTTGGTAGTTGGGTGTTTACTGGCGGGTAGTTGGGTCCCCAAACCCATCATTCTTGGAGGTTACATCCCATATTTTGGAGCATAAAACCCTATCTTTCTGAGGCACCCCCAGGGGTGCCGTTCCGCGGTGATAGCTGGTCGTTCCTCTCGCACGTCCAAGTCGTCTCCGCTCCCCGGCAGCTGTAGATCCGGACTACGTCGCCGCCATGCACGCCAACTTGCAGGCGCGTAGGATGATCATGCGGGGGGTCGTCGCCAAGATCGACCAAGATCTGACGAGTCAAGATTAACTAGCCAACCAACCAATGGTTAAACAGCTGGTTTGTGGTTGATAATAGAGGATATATGAGATTATGAGGATATAATGGGACAAATGTATTATATATATATATATATTATATTATATATATATGGTTCATAGTGATTAAACCATGGTCAACAGTGGTTAAACCATGGTCAATAGTGTTAATTATAGGGATTATATGGTTAATAGGCTAATGGTTGAAAGTGGGTAACTATGGTTAAAAGTAGTCAACAGTGGTTCACTATGGTCAACATTAGGCTGGTCGATGGAATAGTGGTTAACTGTGGTTAATAGTGGCAAACATGGTTGACTAGATAGGGAATATAATGACTAGTGTATATATATTTAAATATATATAAATATATGCAAATATATTTACTGGAATATACCTATGGCTAATAGTGGTTATAATATTGATCATAGTTAAACTATGCTTAATAGTGGTTGTAGGGGTTATGTAAGGAATGTAGATGTAGAAACCATTTGTTAAACCATTTGTTTTATAGGTTGGCTATGGTTAGTATAGTGATGAAGTATGGGTTATATAAGGAATGTAATATCGCTAAAAGATATGATTACCTAGCTGGTTAACGGTTGAAGATCGAGGGATCGGAGAAATGGTTGGACTCCCAGATGGCACCTCGAGTGGGCCATGGCTTCGAGGTTCCCAGGACGCGCGGTCGGCGCCTAGAAACCCAAGACTACCATGCGGCCGGGAGAAGGAAAAACCTCCGCTTCGCACCTCAGTTGGAAGGCACCACAAGAGGTTGTCACACCACGAGCCCACTTCGCCTTGCTATATGGCTATGGGCCATGGGTCAATATTAACCAACCAATAAAGGTGGATGATGACCAACAATGATGAGGGAAACAATGGTTAATAGTAGGGGAACCAGGGGTACCGGGTTTTGACCCACAGCCATATAGTAGATTTGTCAGCAAAACCCGACGCAGGCAAAACGCTCAGCGCAAATCCGTCTCATATTCAGCGCAAATCTGTCCACAAGGCTTCGTCAATAAGACTCAAACAGTGAAACGGTTGGCTGTGGGTCAATATTTACCAACCAATGATGGTGGATAATAACCAACAAATTATAGGAAAAACAATAGTGATGGGGAACCAGGGGTACAGGGATTTGACCCACTGCCATATCTCTAAACCGACTATGTGTGAGGGAAGCTGAATTGACGAGTCCTCACAAAATCGCGAGTATAGATTCGTTGAAGAGAGAGGGTAATAACCAACAAGACTAGAGAATCTACCAGCTATATATGGCGAGTTGGGTCAATACTAACCATCAATAGTGAGGGAAAATTACCAACAATTTATAGGAAATGCAACGGTTAATGATGGTGGTTAATGATGGTACACCAGGGGTACAGGGTGAACTGACCCAAAGCCATTTATCAAGATGTTTGATGCTATGTGTGTTTGTGTTTATGGCCAGTGTTTTTACTAATTGGATGCACCAAGTATTATAATTAAGAAACCAAAAGACACCTCCATGCTGGGTATTTCAGTGAGCCACCGTGGTTGTTTTAGCATTCGTATTTGGAAGCTTGATTTTGAACATCGCACTTGAAGCAAAAACAAACAAGTTGAGCTTGATGGTAAACTACTGGGAGTGATCCCTTCGGTATCCCATTTTTGAGCAACCAAACACGTGGGGTTCTCCTACCATTGGTGCAGTACGCCACGTTACCATTCCAAGATTCGGATTCATTTCCTTGGCCCCCAGTCCACCATCATTTTCATAGGTTACAACCCATGTTTGGAGGATAAAAACCTACCTTTTTATGGGCTTGGGACCATGGTTTGAGGCAAAAACTTGAGATTACCACCACTTACCTGGTATCTCTGTGTTGTTGTCGGTTCCGATAACCTACTGGCGTTATTAGTTGCTATCCCTTATGACTACGTAACCATTGTATAACCATCGCTGACTATTCATCATTTGGGTAGTTCTCTTAATAGGGGCACCCTCAAATCCGCTAGCCTATAGTAGTAAAACCACCAGAACTGCGGGGGAGGATCCCTGTGGCTCGAGAAACCCATGACTGGGTGGATGGCCTTGGTTATCCCATTGGTATATCCCAGCCCATTGTATAACTGCCCATTGATCCCCTTGCTATCCCACGATTGGATCATTTGGCTATGGGTCAAAAGCCTGTACCCCTGGTTCCCCCATCATTAAGCTTTGTTTTCCCTATAGTTTTGGTGGTTATTATCCCCCAGTAATTGGTTACTATTGACCCATAGCCATTTGTTGTTGTTTGTGATGATCACTTCCCTTTGGAACCTCACAGTTGCTTGGAACACCATCGTCACTTGCGCAGGCGGATAACGCCTTTTTTTGGCGAGACGAGTATGGCGATCTGTCGTGTGTCCTGGCGCATTTGGACAGGACAACAGGTGACGTGCACCATTGGAAGCTGCAAAGCATGCTGCAAATCAGTTGGAAGGTTGGCAGCGAAAAACTGATCTTTGTCAGGTTGGGAGACAAATGGCATCCAAACTAGTTTGTATATTTATTTGGTTGGCAGGTCGCAAAAGCAGTGGGGAGACAATGAGATAAATGGCACCAACTGATTTGTCAGGTTGGGAGACAATGATATTTATCTAATTGTTTGGCACCCAAACTAGTTTGCAAAAGCAGCGGGGACAAACCATTTTGATCCATTTTGGAGGTTACCGTATTTTTTAGTCATGAATTTCCATGAGTTGTGAACCTTTGGAAAGAAGCCCCTGACCGTTCAATTAGTTGTCCTAGTTTTCAACCAACACTAACTATTGGGTACCACAGTGTAACTTATCATAAAAGCATTATATTACCACAAAGTTTTTCAATCATACAGTAATGTACCTTAATTAACCCAAAATTATAGAACCAACAATTATTACCATTAAAATGACCAATTATTCATTACAAACCAGGATTTACTTATCATGAACCGTCCATTCATCATGAACCGTTGTCTTTCCATCAAGTATCCATCATTAATAATCCAGAATTGTGCAACCAATTCACCATCATTTAACACTAATCAATTAACCCTGAACTAATCATCAATCAACCATCATGCAACCATGACCTTTCCATCACTTCACCACAACCAATGTTCAAGCTTCATGCTATACGGGTAGGATTGACACCAATACAACCATCAATTAACTAATGTTCAACCAACTAACCAGTTGTACATAACCATCTATACTAATAACTAACCAGGTTCAGTGGTACTTAACTTAGTTGAACATGACCACTAATATGTCTTTGGGTCAAAACCCTTAGTCCCCCTGGTTCCCCATCATTAACCATTGTTTTCCCCATAAAATGGTTGGTTATTATCCCCCATAAAATGGTTTGTTACTATTGACCTATAGCCATATGTACCTTCAACCAATGCTATACCCACTCAATATGTGCCACTGAAAACCCACCAGAGAGGAGGCACCTGTCCAGGTGGCGTCCTCGACTGGGGTGGTTTCAACCGGAGCAGCTTGGTGGCAGGTGAGAATCGATATAGAATGGATGGCTGAGCTCATGATTTGATATGTTATGTGGGTTTAATGGTGGTTTCAGGGTGGTTTCAGGGTGGTTTCAGGGTGGTTTGATAGTGGTTTAAGGGTGGTTTGATAATGGTTTGATAGTGATTAATGGTGGTTTCATAGTGGTTTAGTAGTCGTCCAATGATGGTTTGATAATGGTTTCATGGTGGTTTCATAGTGGTTTAATGGTGGTTTCGTAGTGGTTTCATAGTGGTTTCATAGCGATTCATGGTGTATTTAGGTCTATATACAGATGATAATCATGATGGTTTATAATGGCAAATAGTGGTTACTAATTCAGGATGATAACCAACAATGAATGATTAAACAAGTAATAAGCCTGTCCACAACCACGCGGTACCTACTAACATCCAAGTTCATAGCCATTCTGAATAGGGAAACCACCAGCGCTTAGCGCTGCACCAGTCCGTCAAGCGTCAAGTGTGTAGGGAAACCACCAGTGACTTGGGGGTACCCCATTCTTGAACAAACCCGTATAGATATTCATGCACCAATGATGGTGAGTAACTGATGGTAACTGGTCGACGAAGGTTGCCAATGACTAGTAATTAGTGTATTTTGGACCATGACCATCAAAAATGGACAATAATGGACAATAAGTTGCAATTAGTCACTAACGGTGGATAACTATTGTAATTGTGACCAAGAATTGATAAAGCAAACATTAGTGGCCATGATGCTGGTAAACCACGGCTGCAATGCAAAGGAGTGGTTATATCACATTTTCATGATGGTTCAAAACTAGCACAGTATTTGCAAAATCCTTTCGGAGATTCTGGCGTCGCGATTTATGATGCCTAACAATATTTGTCACTGGTTCATTCGCCCGTAGTGGCAAATTAGTCAACATTGGCGCGAAAGCATGGTTGTCAAAATAATAGGAGGTTCCCCTGTTCCTAGAAAAGGTACTTTTTGCCGGTTGATAACTGTAAAATTGCAATTGTATCTCACCGTAAAACCATTGGAAGCTGACTATACACGTCCAAAGATGACCAAGCACAAAGGAATACAAGACCAACCAAAAGGAAGAACACAGGATGATAGTGTCAGAAACGCAACGAACGAGGTCGAAACTCCTTGCTGGTCTTATTCTGTCAGGCAACCATTCAGATGGGCAAGTGTCCAACAAGATGCTTGCTCAGCACTGGTGAGTTCAATTAAACTCAGGCAGGTCATAATTGATACTGTTCTAACTAGGGGCTTGCACCAGCCAAGTGCCAAGAATCGACAACATCGGAGGCACAAATAACTAAGCGTAGGTGTCAAGTCATTGATCTACCGATGGTTGATGTAGTATGGTACATACCTAACCGCGTTGCTTTCGCTTCATGTTCTCCCAGCATGATGAAACCCAGCGCTAGTTTTGACATAGACAGTTGGTTTAACTGTTTTCAGCTGGTTTATGCAACTGTTGCGATCAGTTAGGATCTGTTTTTGCTCCTTTATCTATTTTCAGCTCATGAGATGAAGACCGGCTCATGGGATGAAGTTGCCTGGTTTCCAGCCAGTTGTCATCCCATCAGCCGTCAATGAACCAACCACAGGACACCATACGGGACTGTCACGGTGCGCAGCTGCCAAGGCCCTTTCTGCATGAACTTCTTGGGCTGCCTATCTGGAGCCGACCCGGAGGTACCCGCTGAGCATGATGGCTGATCTATGTTGCCAAGCGTTTGAAATGACCGACTGGCTCTCATCAATTCACCGTCAATAGATGGTTATACTATGCTCTACTGTGGTTGTGGTTGTTTGTGAGGAAGAAACCATCTATGCGTCTATAACCATGCTTATACTGATTGTAGGGCTTTTTGTTGGTGCTTATGCAGTGGTTAGTCATGAAATCCTTTTGTTGACCCGCTTGTATGAAACTATAGATAACGATTCCAAACTTCAGGGATTTCACGAAAATCTTTTTAACCAACCATCGATCATCAGCTACCCCCTATTAAATGGTTGATTATGAGATATTCACCAACGATCATTCCTCCTGTAGAATTGCTGACCAACACATTTCCTGGGAGCGAATGATTTGCCCAACGAAGCCCACGCAAGCCTTGAAACGACTGGTTAGGTTCAATTCAGAAAACTCCAAGATTTCTCCTTGCCAAGCTTTATGAAGTTTCATGGATTGTCAATTCCAAAGTCCTCAAATTAGCCATGATTTGCTGATGTTAACCCATTTTGGCCAATGATTAGCCAGGTTTTCTAGCCATTCTCATCCATGATTTGCCATAATTACTAATGTTGTAACCACAATAGTAAAACGCTTGCAATAGCTGCAATTATTTTCCAGATCTGGATTTTTAGCCCCTACTAAATTCAAATTAGCCCTTATTGATTTTAAATTACAGAATGTCAAGTTGTTCCAGAGCAGCTGCAATAATAGTGCCACATTCACAATAGCTGCAAATATTTTCAAGAAAAATCCAAAAATTTCAGATTTTCCCCTTACTTAATTATAGAAGGGCTAATGTAGATTTAGTATTGATCCAGAAAACCAGCTCACAACCAGTATTAAGGTTGCTAATTGTGATTAAATTCTCTTCAATAAGCAAACCAAACCTTTACAAACTCAAAAATTGGACCTTGTTCAAAACAGTTGTTTTCTTTGTTAGAATCCGTTTAGAACATTGCAAAAAACAGGTCCCCAAAGGGTACCCCCTTGCAGGCCCTTGCATTTGCAATTATAAATTGGCATTAGCAACTGCAATAAGAAACAACCTTTCGGGTTCATTTGTATTTTTTCTTCCTTATTGTTTATATTGTGTTTAAATGCGTTCTAATTATGATTGAATGCTTTTCAAAAGCATAAGCAAAGCACACCTTTACAAATTCAAAAAATACCTTGTCCAAAACAGCTGTTTTCTTTATTTTAATCCTTTCAAAAAATATTTCAAAAAACAGGTTCGCAAAGGGTACCCCCTTGCAAGCTCCTGCAATTACAATTATAAATTGAAATTAGCAACTGCAATAAGAAACAACCTCCCTGGCTCATTTCTATGTTTTTCTTCCTTATTGTTTTTGAACTGTCCTTAAAAAGAAAGAAAAGAAAAGAAAGGAAAAGGAAAGAAAAGGAAAGAAAAGAAAACAAAGGAAAAGAAAAGAAAAGGAAAAGAAAGGAAAGAAAGAAGCCTTCGGGGAGAGTCGTGGGGAGAGCCGCGGGGAGAGTCCAGATTTCAGATATACAATTGCAAAACAGACCCCCCCAAAAAAAAAGTCAGGGAGGGTAGGTTTACTATTGTTAGGTAAACATTAGCCACGTTTTCTAGTTATTAGCCATTCTTAGCCATGATTTGCTCGTTTTCGTCCATGATCACCGAGCGCTCCCCTTCGAAGCCCGCGACCGCGCGGCAGTAGGTGCTTCTCGCGCACGAGGAAGGCATTCTGCGGTGCTTCCGCGATGAGCTCTTGGGCCGCAGCGGCCGGACAAGAAAGCGCCAGATGTGATCCAATGATAGGCTGGATGGCTTATGTTTTTTAATAAATTTTTAATGTTTTTTGGGATATGATTGATTTACCATTAATAACCACTAAAAATGCATATTTTTAGCAAGGGATCTATAAGCCAGCAAGTAGGGGAACCAGATATATGGTGGTTTCTCAAAATAGGGGACCCCCGGAAATGGTCGGTTTATTACTATAAATGATAAATAAAGGATGATTTAGGGGTACCCCTATTTTGAGAAACCACCATATATAGTTGGTATATCCCCTACATTAGGCAACCAACCAATGGTTGATGGTTGATAATAGGAGATACAAACCAACAACAACAACAACAACAACAACAACAACAGGGTGTATACCAGCTATATATGGCGAGCTAAAATATTAATGAACCAATTAATGGGGGATCATAAACAACAAAACTATAGGGAAAACAATGGTCAATGATAGGGGAACCAGGGGTATAGGGTTTTGACCCACTGCCATGTAGTTATGATCCAATGTAGTGGTTTCTCAAGATAGGGGACCCCAAGAAGTGGTTGGTTTGTTGCTATAAATGACTAGTATATGACTAGTATTGGATGATTTTGGTTTCCCCCTATTTTGAAAAACACACATATGATCAGTCTCAGTCAATGACGGTACGAAGACTGATCATATAGGACTGAGTCAATGACAACATGTATGATGACAACAGTGGTTGATGACCGATAGTTTCAATAGTGGTTGATGACCTAGTAGTTGGTTGTTGTCAATAAGTATATTAGCAGCTGGTATAATGACCAATCGTGGTTGATAGTGGTGGATAACAGGCTATGATAGCTAATGGTTCATAGTGGTGGATAATAGGGTATGATGACCAACAGTAATAGCAGATATAGCAACGTATGGTGAATCATTATCACTGCCATCATATTATTCTTGACTGTGCTTCAATTTCGCTTAGTATGCGGAAATTCACTGGAGGAATTGTTGCTGAATTCTGGTTCCCGATTACTGACAACCATTTTAAGCCATAAATTATGAAATGACAACCATGGTAAAACCATGATAAACCACTGCTGTAACCATCATAAAGCATTACTGACAGCCATTATAAACCATTGATTATGAAAAAATCACCCTTATTAAACCATAATGATTGTAACCATCATAAACCACTAGAGGTTTATCAACCACTGCCGTAAAATGATAACCATTAGAAACCTTATTAACCACTGCTGTAACCCATCATAAACCATTACTGACAACCATTATATACAAACCATTCATTATGAAAAAATAACTTCTATTAAACGATAATGACCATCATAAACCATTTGAAAAAGCAGTGGTTCTTATTTGTCCTGGCACCTGCCGGCGACGCTGGGTCAGGTATCATCGCTGCGGTGGCCCAAATCTTCCCATGGATGAACTGATCCTTAGACGCTTGGCACGGCACAGCTCATTGCCATTGGAAAGATCAATAAACATGATGATTAATATCTAAACAGCAGTGGGTAACCGTCATTTGTTTACTCAATGTAGTGTTTGATGAATAAATTGATTACTAATGGGTAGAACCACCTCCTGGTGAACAGATGACAACCCAGGAGGTGGTTATACACATTAATAATGGTTAGTAATCAGTGATAAGGAGCAACAATAATGGTTAAGTTCAACTAAACCGAAACTGCTTGATGGTTTTTCGATGGTAGCAATGATGACAAATTGATGGTTGATGGTTCTTGATGGTGAATTTAGACTGCGAATTGATGTTTGAACGATGTTTGTTGGCGGTAACAATGAAGGTTAGACGACCATTATTGATGGTTCAACGTCTTGACAGTTGATGCTTAATGGTTCGATGGCCGAAGCAGCAACATGAACCAAGGGCCAATATCTATGGCGCCAATTGACTAATGATATGATTATGATCATGTTTAATGATGTTTAAAGATGAATCATGGTGGTTTCGATTGGTTCATAACGGTGGTTATGATGGTTATAAGTTATAAGCATGGCTCCTATGTACTGGATAATACTGGTTCATAATGGTAAATGATGCTTAGTACTGATCGTAATTGATTGTTAGTATTTAATAATGGATGGTGACAGGTTGCAATAACATAATGATTACGATGCCAGCTATATCTAATGGTGGCAATGCCTATCATGGTTCACAGCGGTTAATATTGGTTACATTTATATCAGCAATAATGATATTCATACTCCATACGGGTTCAAATTCCATGGTTCATGATGCTACGCATAATTTATCAGTTCCTACCCATGGCTAATGATGGTTTATAACTCATAAGCATCATATAATCATGATTATCATTGATTATCCATGATGATGGTGATTTGCTGGTTACCCTCCTGAAATCTCATATCCTGCCATAGATGGGGAAGATTGGTATCCTGTTGTAATGGCGGATAAAGGGATTATAAGGTTGTTAGTTTCTGGGAGGGAAACCCCCAATCAATAAGCAAAACCCATGGGTTGACAAGCGTTCATGGTTCTTGCTCACTGTCAAGGCTGTAGCTGACCGAACCACTTTTTCCAGCTGCACAGCTGATGGAACGGTTTTTCTACACTGCCTCACTGGGTCTCAATGTAGGCTCATTTGTTAATGTCCTTTCTGAAATTCATGAGGGTCCAGGAAATACCCTCCAACCATAAGACACTTCCCGGAGACTTTGATGCAAGACACGGGGGGAAGACTGAAGGCTTCAATGCACGTCAGTGGCTGATACAGCTGAGAATGGTTGGTGCTGAAATGGCAGTGGGTCAAAACCCTGTACCCCTGGTTCCCCTGTCATTAAGTATTGTTTTCCCTATTATTGTTGGTTATTACTGTCTCCACCATCAACCATCAACCATGAGCCGCCATGAACCTTTTGACATGTTTTTTAGTTTTGAACCTAACCATGTCAAAAGGTTGATGGAAAAACATCCGTCAAAAGGTTGATGGTTAATGAGGGTACAAAAAAAACATGTCAACAGGGTAACCCCTAACCATCGTTGTTGTTTGGGGTACCTCAAGCACCACAGCTGCGCAACAGGATACCACTTGGGCTACATCACCTTTGTGTACGAGGCGACGACCTGGATCGAACGAGAAATTTACAAGCCGCTCGGACGTTGAAATTTCTGAGTTGTAACTTGGAGATGTGGAAATCATATTACGATACCGGGGTTTTCTTAATGGCTGGGGGTTACCCCCAAAAAATGGTTGGTTCATTTTCATAAAACAGCATGAAACGAAAAATCATTAGGTGGTCACATGGAGCAAGAGTGGCCGAAGATCCAGGAAAGGCACACACCCAGCATGTGTGATTGCCAACAATTCAACAGCAGAAAGGTAAGGTAGCCAAAGGAATAGGCGATAGACATTAATTGAGCAGCAGATTGCCATTTGCAGTTCCACAAGATAGAACTAGAACATGTTTTCAATCAGATACACAGAAGAGTGTGAATAAACGATTCGCCAAATCTGCTTAAACAGAGAAACACGAGCGTAAGATGGATTTATGGATGGATGGATGGACGGACGGACGGATGGATGGATGGATGGATGCATGGATGAATAGATGAACAGCTGAATAATAAACAGGCAGATAAACACGAACGGACAGAGAGAGAGAGAGAGATGGAGGTATAGATGCAAGAGTAGGTTGCACGAAATACTCAACAAATGCAGGAGGGAAGATAGACAGATGGATGCATAGAAAACCTAGACAGAGACACGGATAGGTAAATGAATTTGCCAAGAAACGGATAGATGCCTGGACAAATTTGGGCACGAGTGCCTCATCAAAATATGTGCTTTGGTAGATTAACCTGGCATTGGCAAATCACTCATTTATGAATGGTTTCCCAGGGATTAGGTGATTCTCCATTTCTGACATTGCAGATTTGATTGTCTTAGGACCTGGTCCTAACCATGATTGTCGAATCATTATCCCCTATAGTGGTATTGGCCATGAAAATGAATGATAGATAGCCTTGGGAAACCGTGATTTTCTGTTTTACCATGATTATGCAGGATTCATCACCGTTATAGTCGGTAGCTACAACTAACTTTGAATCAAGATGACTAATCGTGATGAACCACCATTATACCTTCATTATTCAGTGTTTGCTTGTCCACACAGCATCAATCATCCATTCGAACAAACCATTTCAGTTTACGGTTTGAAATTGGCCATCTATTGGCCACCTATTGACTATTTAAATCAACCAATGACAACTTATCAATCATTAATCAACCATTAACTCACCAATTTCCACGAACCAGAGCCATCAGTTCGTGGTTCACCAACAATTTCCTGAGAATTTCCCATATCAATCCACCACTTCTTAGCCGCCCCAGCAGCGCCGTGCCGTGCCCCGGGTCTCCGCAACGGGGTATCGCGCTTGGGCGCCGCTGCGCGCCGCGGCCCCGAGGTTCATGGACAAAGAGGAGCTGCAGAGCTTCGACGGCATCTTGGACGAACGGTTCCAAGCGCACTTCCGGGTGAGGTGCGGGGAGATGGGGATGGGGAGCGGTACGCCGGTGAAGCCATGGGCCATGGGTGGTACTTCCTTCCATGGGCCGAAGGGTTGGGGCTGGGTGTGGTACCTAGGTGTGGGTGGATGGCGTGTGATGGTTGGGTGGATCAAAGGTACTGATGGTAGGTGTTTTTGTTCTAATATGATGGTGGGTAGTGGTTCGAATCATTCTGAGCATACAATGAGGGCCTAGCTGACTCATGTCTACTTTTCCAATGCCAAGCTAGCCTTCAAATAGACCCCGAAGCAGCCCTAAAGAACCATCATATACACATATGTTTATGTGTACAAATATACAAAAAAACTTTAATGTATTATGGAGAAATAGATAGATAGATGGATAGATAGATAGATAGGTAGATAGATACATAGTTTGATTGATTGATTGATTGATTGATGATAGATAGATAGATAGATAGATAGATGGATGGATGGATAGATAGATAGATAGATAGATAGATAGATAGATAGATAGATAGATAGATGGTTGCTTGTTTAGAGTTTGGCAAAACGCTAGTGTTTGGACTTTTGTCAAAACCCAATGAACTGGTAGCACAAAGCGGCTAAACTGGTGACTGTTTACCAGCATTGACATGGTTCACATGGTTCGCATTGTTGTTTTCGTTTGTTGCTGCTTTTTGGCGATCCTTCATTGCCAGTCATAGGCTTTTCCGTTGAAAAGATTCAACGCTACTCAGTCGGTGCTACATTTAGAGTCAATGAGATTGGAAGTTTGGATCAAGTCAGTCTATAGACTTGCTCAAAAGAAACAGGGGATCACACTTTAAACCAGCTATTGTGACCATTGATTACCGGGGAGCAAAGGACCCAGGGATGTTGATCTTCCCTATGAAAAGAGGAAGGAGCGAACCCCAAAAGGACAGCAGCTGAACTTCTGAATGTTGCTGGCTGTTGTATCCGATGGTTTCTGAAAATCGGAAGGGCCCATATCCATTTGGTGGTTTCTTAAGATAGTGGACCCTGAAAATGGATGGTTTAGTGCCATAAATGCTTTATAAACTGGATGATTTCCGTGGTTCCCTATTTTGAGAAACAAGCATCTTGGAAAAAAGTTTACCTTAATTTCCAACTTGATAAACCAGAACCCCATTTCTGTCACAAACAAAGCTCAGCTGAGGAATGCATTTGTGGGTGGAAATTGATCGACTCATGGACAATAAACCATGGACTACAATTGTCAACCATATCTTGCCACCCTCCAAAGCATCCAAGTCCACGTTGATCGACTCCAGTACTGATGACCCCTAGGATTTTTCCACGGGCATTTCTCGACAGAAGCTGAGCTAGGTGCAGAACCTGCACCATCATCAACGCCGTGGCATTCTATAGCTTGAAAGGCGAAAAACGAAACCGGGTGGATCGGTGCAACCTGCCTGGGGCCAAGGTAT
Organism: Symbiodinium kawagutii; assembly: GCA_009767595.1. Lineage (NCBI taxonomy): Eukaryota > Dinophyceae > Suessiales > Symbiodiniaceae > Symbiodinium > Symbiodinium kawagutii. Next base: position 382,890 of record VSDK01026424.1, on the reverse strand, counting down.
ACAGCTGTGGGTCAAGGGCAGCCTTGGTGAAGGTTTCACAAGACTTGGGACCCTCATTGGGATCCCCAATTTTGGGATGCTTGGTACCCTCAGCCCAATGTCCACTCCCTGTTGCCTGCTTGTGATTGGGCTTCCCAGAACTTGGAGCTTTTCCATGGTCTGCCATTCTTCACTGCGCGCTTGTCATTCTCTAGTGAATCTGTTGAATTTGCTAGTTGTCTCGTAATGGGAAGCAGAAATATTTTTTTGCCGTTGGTTAGTAGTGATCGGTGAGTGATGTATGATTTTGGCCAAGCATTTTTGTTATTTCTTGTTGATAAGTTACAACTATGATATATTTGGTTAATCACAGCTACGATTGACGACAATTGTACATAAACAACTGAGTATATTATATAGTAATTCTTATCCATGATTTAAACTTAGTATTTGTTGATCAATGATTGCATGTTGGTGATTGACTATTTGGTGACTGTTGCTTCTAAGTCTCTTCCTAGCATCACGCTCCCGAAGACCTTGGTTTTGCCGGATGACTCTTCAGCCAGCAAGCTGCTACCGCTGGCTACATGCAGGGTACTGGGGGGAGCGCTGAGTTCGATGCTCCAAATGGCGAAAATATACGATGTTCATTATCTTTGATCTGGTTGGTGGTTTCAAACATTGTTTGTTTTCTATAGTAGTCGATTAACAAAGAATGGTTGACTAATACTTTGCATAGGGGTCGAAAGCACCAACCAGTGATGATTGACCCTTCCATACTAGTTGGACCATCCGTGCCCGGGGCAGGCGATTACTTCAAGAAACTCTTCCAGGATTGGTCCAGAGGAAAGGGTTCGCCTTACCTCACACGTGTGAGCCATTGATTCGCGCGTCGTGACGAAAATTTCGGAGAGCTTGGAGGGTGGGGACGTAGATATGGTGGGAACCACCCCTAGGGGCTGGTTTATGTGCCATAGCTGGTTGTTTTAGTAATCATAAGCTGGTTGGTGGTTTTCAACATGTTTATTTTCCCTTGTACTTATAAACAAATGGTTGCTGGTGGATTAACATTTTCATAAGGGCTGAAACCACCAACCAGTAAGCCATTTTGGCGATCTTTGGATCTTTACTCTATGAGGCAGGGTCTATAGTCAAGGTGAGGGCAATGACAAGTTCCAGGAATCGGGGAGCTGTGTGGGAAATTGGTGGTAAGTTGTTGCATGTTGCAGCGTGGCTCATGGCTGGAAATCCAGCTATTATTTGCAGGGAGATAGTAAAGGCAAAGCAATGAGTGGCTGGTGGTTTCAAAACATGTTTTCCTAGTATGACTTCTCTTCATGTTTGTTTACAGTACCACTGTGAGCCAGTTACTTTGGTATTGGTAATGGTATCATGTTGATCAATGGTTGGTTAAGGGTTGGTTGACCACATGGTTGGTGGGTTGACCAGCACAAAATTCTGACGGGGTTGTTCAACAATCAACCAGGTGAGTGCTACACAGAAATCCGTGGTCGTGATCATGTCGGATCCTTGCAATCATCATAAGCCATGAATGAATCGTGATATGTTGGTTTCTCAAGCCACTGGGTACCCCAACAAAATGGTAGGTCTATTACAATGAATATGTTCTACTGAAGTTCTACTAGATTATTTTGGGCGTCCCCTATTTTGAGAGATACGCATATTTCACCTTGTTCCAGAGCGCAGAACTAGCGGGTCAATAACATTTATCAACCTGGGGTTAGCCACTATCAGGGACAATTATATATGTTCCAGCCCCAGGCCCCGACGGGCCCCCCCCCCCCCCCCCCCCCCCCCCCCCCCCCCCCCCCCCCCCCCCCCCCCTCCCC
>VSDK01026424.1:350991-380343 GCA_009767595.1 Symbiodinium kawagutii | reverse complement strand
TGAGGGTTAATTCCCCTTAAAGGTTCCCTGATCTAACACCGTAAGATCTGGTCCCAAACACACTGCAGGCGACGGCTGAGACAGTTGTTTTCCAGAGCGCAGGCTACGCTAAATCTTGAGCCATACCGACAAGGTATGAACAGTCCATGAACAAGTGACAACAGAAGCTACGAAGACATGTTGAACTAACTATGAACATTGCGTAGGGGACTAGCTACAAAAGAATCACAGGGCGGGGGGGGGGAGGGGGGCCAGCAGGGCTGGAACATATATGCTGGAAAACCCTCGGAACCAATATTTTACGTTGTTTTACTGTTTTGAGCCGTGGCACAATATTGACCGAATATAACTCTCTGTTGATGAGCAGAAACCACCACCAAGGGTTCTCAACGATTGTCAGTCATACTGAACCAAACGATTAATCATGTTGACTAGTAAATAGCCATGAGCTGGCCATCAATTAAACATGAGGCATCAATTCGCCATGATTTTAAATTACCAACCACTAACTAACCATCAAAAAACCAGCCCTTCTTAACCTTTCCTACTCACAATTGTCAACAAACAAAGTAATTAACCACTATTGCCAACCACTATTACCAACCACTATTGCCAACCACTATTGCCAATCCACAAACCAATTTTCAGCAAGAGCGATGTCAACCTCACGTGCTTACCAGACTGCCGACCCTGAGGTGTCGAAGAACGGGCCGCATGTGCAGGTCGTTTACAGGCGCCAACGGCGCTCCACCTTTTGATTGAAAGCTGATTGGGTGAGGAAAATCATGGTGGTCAATGGTGGGCAAATTGTCAGCCACTAATTATTCGACCATGATTTAATCATCACGAACGACTATAAACCCTTGTAAACCATGGTTGATTGTTTGTGCAGGCTGAGTAATGAACGATTATATTGGTTATTGTGGTGATGAATAAGGGTTCATTATCAGTGCGACAAACATCTTCCTAGTTTTGATGAACTCACCTAACGCCCACTGTGAGTGGACATCAACACATTGAAATCACGGGCTATGTTACCGTATTGATGACATATGTCCACTAGTTACTTCAGAATGTTGTAGCGATCAGTCCCCTAGTATCGTCATCAAGCCTCACCCTAGACCATTGGTTGTTTACGAAACCGTGGCTTGATACATTGGTGTTTCTCAAAATAGGGAACCCCCCAGTTATCATCCAGTTTATGAACCATTTATAGTAATAAACCATCAATTGTCAGGGTTCCCTACAATAAGGAACCATAAGGAACCACACCGCATATAGAATCATAAGCCAATCATAGGCCATCAAAACCCTGTTGTGCTTGGCAGGTGTTGCGCCAGAGTTGGATGTTGAGGTGGTCCAGAGTCATCCTGAGGCAGTGAGCTGCAGTGGTGGTGCTAAGTTTAATTCATGTTTAGTGCATGGATGATAGAGAATAATGTTGGTTTCTGATTAGTATTTACCTCTTGGTTTCATCTATTTTCATTACTTTAGGGGGGGTTACACTAATCAGAAACCAACATTAATGATGGTTATTTGATGGTTGATGAGTAGATTGGCACAGGCTTGTGCGTTAATTAATACAAACCATCTAAAACTTGGTAGATGAACATCTCAATAAAATCTAATGTGTTCTTTGAGGGGGTGTGATCACGAGAGGTACAGGGGCTTTTGACCCACAGCCAATATTGGGTGCGCAAGCACACAGAACCAATTGATACTAGGTCACCACCTGTGAAGTTATGATGATAATAGTGATACAAGAACCAACAACCATCGGGCTGAGTGATTGTGATTTGCGGGGATTCGCCTAGACAAGGATCTATGATCAAGAACATTCAAGAACCAACCCACCAATGAGCAGCCGGTGCTATCAACCCAATTTAGCCGCAATACTACTCTCAATTACTCGGTTTTGGGACAGGGGCAGGGCATTTTTCAGGGTGAAAAGCACCCGCTGCAAAAAGGACAATAGCTGGGGGTACCCTCATTTTAAGAAACCACCATATTGATTTCCATTGACCCATGGACACAGCCGGTTGCTTTTGTCCAGCTGCGGATTGTATTCCTGGGTTGATTGGTCACCAACCCAGTAGGATTTCAAAGCATTTTTTTGCAGGGTGTACCCAGGAAGATTGATAGACGCTAACCGTTGTAAACCAATATCCCTAGCGACTACTCACTACTATTTAATAATCAATCTTCATATGATGTAATTAACTATTCTGAATTCTGAAGAAACCAACATCACACAACCATTTTCAAACAATGCAAACATATGAGTCAAGCATTATTATGCAACCAATTTCAGTACTTACCATCATCATTGTTAATTATCAACGATCAATCAACCGGCCATTGCCAAGTGGGAGTTTCTCAAAATAGGGGTAGCTGTGTGTTATCCTCTGATATCAACCATTGCAATCTCGTATAAAACCATCAGTCAACCAGCCATTGCTGAAGAAATTCTACAAAAAACTAGACATTCTTCACCCCTGGAAGCAAATTCATAGTTTCATGGTCCGATGCTTCCCCGCTGCTTCGCCGCAGGGCCTCTTAGTCTCCTCGTCGCCGGCGACTTCATCTAAGGTACAGCTGAGTGGTGACCGTGGCTTGGTGCATGGGTTGATTGATTAGTTGCTAAGTTGGTTAGTTGGTTGGTTGTTGTTGATCGTTTAGCTGGTTTAGTTGCTTTAGCCAGTTTAGTCGGTTAAGTTAGTTTAGTTGGTTGTTTTGATTTGGTTTTGTTTGGTCGGCTGTTTCATAAGCATTGATAACAAGCAATACTAATCGATGGTAATCGAATACAACGATATAGCCAACAATGATTGCATAAGATGTAACGATACTCGAGATATTGTCATCGAATACAGATATTTGTAAGATTCTGTTCCAACATATCTGTATAGCCAACAGCATAGCCAACATATGGCAGTGGGTCAAACCCCCATACCCCTGGTTCCCTATCAGTCACCATTGTTTTCCCTGTTATTGTTGGTGAACTTATCCCCCACTAATTGGTTGGGCAACTGCTTGACCCAGCTCGCCATATCTGTAGGATCTTACAGCCAACAGTAGTCGAGGGAAATAGAAGCAACTCAGGTGCTGAGAGCAGCCGGGCCGTTCGCTCCACGAGAAAATTACCGCTCCGGGGCGAGCAGAATTCTTGCAGTTGCAGGTACCATGACATGATGGCGACATTAGATGGAAAAGGTTGATGGTGGTTCATGGTGGTTGATGGTGGTTAACAATGACTAATGATGATTGATACTGGAATGGTTTATTAGTGATGGGTCTTGCTAAAAACTTAGTTGCTAGTCGTGGCCCATCACCAGGGACTAAACGACCATGATGATGCCCGAAACGACCGACCGGTTCCAAAGCCACATGTTGTCATGGTGCCAGCCGATCAATGTGAACCAAGGCCAAGTGTTGTTGTGAAATTACGTTGTTCGCTGGGTCAAGTGCCGGTAGCGGGAGAAGGGTTCAAGCCACCAACCAGATATAACTACAACAACCAACCGCTTCGACTGATAGCATTTACACTCTGGTAGATGAATGCCTGGAAAGCGCGCATTGATTCAATGGAATCCGAAGTTTTCATACGAAATATCGTGGTATCCATTTCCATGTCAGTCTACCGAAGGGTAATAAGTTCCATAGGTGTATTAATTGGGGGGGTACTTGGATGTGCAGCAGCACTTAGTAAGTGGTCCCTAACCATGTTTTTTAGCGGTGAGAAGCTATCTTATAGGGGTTATAACTTATAACCATGGCTCCAACCCTAGCTGCACATCCGAGATCCACTTTAATGGGAAACCAGTTGTCATTACTAACAATCCCAGACGGACCACCGTCAACTGTGAAAGGAATCTCAAACTTGGGTGGTTTATCATGGTAGGTCAATAATGGTTATACAATATAGTTAATATTGACTAATTGTGATAATCATTGACCATGATACGATAGACTATGTAACATTAATGATTACTGCGGGTCAAATTGTGTTTAATGATGGTTGACAATGATAGTTTGTGACGGATAATGATGATTCTTGATAGCAGTGGTTCCATGTAATGATCAATCATGGCTAACAACAATGGTTACTCAATGATGCTGTTTAACAATCATAGCCAAAGAAAAGCATGGTTGATACTTGACAGAACGACGGCGAATGATTTACCATCATAGGGATCTCACTACTCCGTGCGTTGTTGGCTGAGCCTTCCCGTCCTTCCCGCTGTCCTTCCAGGCAGCTCCATCTCGTGGCGCTGTCTTTGAACATGAGGCATGGTGTGTGCCAGGAGTTCCGCCAGGGCTGGTGACCTTTGGAAACGAAGATGTTGGGTGTTTCTATCAGCGGCTGTGCGGTTTTACATGGTGGTTTCTCAAGCTGGGGAGTACCCCAAAAATGGTGGGTTTAATGCCATAGATGACAAATATGGGATCAGTTGGGGGTAATTCTAGTCTGAGAGACACACGTATCGGTTTGTCCACAGCCATGGTGATACCTACTAACCATCCAATAATCAGAAGTAGGGAAAACAGCAGATTATTTGCAGCACATCATTTTTGCACAAACCCATATCCTAATATCTTCAGGCATATACATCTAAAATCTATTATATGCATCATTTCTTTTGTGTGTAGATATACGAGTATAGGATTTGTGCTTTACACGTTTACATGTATTTGTACGTGTGCAATATGTCGGCACAATGTAAATAGATCGTTCCTACCTGGACATTGTGTGTATGATCATGTATGTTTTATTCAGCGATGCGTGTATACATACTGTATGTGGGATGTGTACACATACGTTTTGCAAGATACACAGCAGGATGCAATTACCAATGCCCACCAAACAACAAACACTGGCTTTTGTTTGGGCAGGTAAAACCATTCGTTATGCGTGCGTGATCATGTATAGCGGACCACTGATGTTTTTTTCACTGGAATTGTCCTGTTTACCCTTTGGCAATCAAAGATAGCAATGGAAAATGGCAATTGGCCGTAGCTGTTGCGGGATCGGGGATTTCTTAACATGGGGATTACCCCAAAAATGGACGGCTTATTCCTATAAACGACTACACTACTACAGTACTATTGGGTGATTTGGGGGTACCCCTACTTTAAGAAATCGCCAATGTCGTGTCTTCATCGGCCAACATTGATGGATACATGGGTGTTGAGCCCTGCTGCGATTCGCAGGGCTCCTTGTGGATCAACGTCTTCGAGGTCTACAAGTGGCGGTCCTAGATTGGTTGCAGACCTCTTTGCGAGCTTTTGGGGTTGGTAATTTTGATCAAGCTTTTTTGAGGGGTTATAATGTAAGTATTTTAAGTATTTTTAAGTTATAAACATAAAAGGGAATATAAGCGCCAAGAATGTTTAAACAACTGCTAGTTGGTGGTTTGATGGATGTTGGTGAAGATTAACGATTAAACTATAGTCATATCTACCATAACTAGTAGTTACCCTAGTTATGTTCAGGAACGTAGCTAAGTAGAGGGTACCATGCGGTCTCCGATTTCACAACGAGCGTATCATTCAATATGAGATAACCTGGTTTCATAACTTAACGTTATCAGATATCCCCAAGCTGATTGTCTTGATCTCTGGCTGCTTAATCTATTTCTATCCCGACTATGAAACCAGGTTATCTCATATTAAGCATCTTATCACCATCTTGAAAGCAGTTGTCTCCTTCTATTAATCACCATCTTTATCGGCATATTTCTTGTGATAGATGAAACCAGCTGCAGCTTTCCAGGCGAATCAAACATCGGACTCACCAAGTGCCTTTCACCCCTGAGAATTTCCATGGGAGGCCGTTCCCTCCGATGATCAGTGGGAATGACACCAGGCCGAAAAAAGAGTCCTCACTTGAGAATGTGTGAAAGTATATATATATATATATAAGTAGTTTTTAAGCCATATTCTTAAGGTGTTAGAGTGAATACTTATGAAACAAATAACTTATTCATAAGGTAATTTTGAAGTATTGTTTTTTCAGAAAGGCTTGTTGTGAGCGCAGAAATACAGCTTGTTTTCAGAGATGCCATCACATAGTCATATATGGTTGTTTGATGTTTTTTTTCACAGCAGTCCTTGTAAATAACAATGTATTCAATATTCACCCAAGGCTATCTATATAATATTTGCAAAAAAGACATAAAATTTGATTATGTGTTGTTTGTTTGTCTTCACGCATCTGGATTAATGATGATTGATCTGGATTACAAAAAAGAAACAATGTTTTCAGGACTATAAGTACCAAAACAAATCTGATTAAGCTAAAGTAATTAGAGTGGATTATGAAAGTATTCTTTGAACTTTCTTTTGGGTAGTAAAGGTATTCTTCAGGGTGAGTTATTCTCTAATGGTATTCTTCACTTTCTAATGACAGGCAATACAGGAATACTATTCTTCACCATCGTTGTTGTAATTCAATCATGACGAAAAGCATCCTCATTATTTTGCTCTTCAGCATGACTACGTCCGCAAACCTATTCAAACCCTAAGCCAATCCTTTCACATGCTGAAATTCCTGCTCATGGCCGTTCGTTTTTGAACGGTAAAAAAAAACTACACAGATCCTACAATTTTAAGATACCCGAAGCGACCCTCAAAAACATTGAACAACACCTAGCAAGTTCAAAAATAACAACCTGGTTAGATACCTAAAAAGAAGTAAACAAGCCTAAACAAACTTTAAAACAACCCTAGGCAAACCTCATACACCCACTCACCCCAAACTCCCAAAACCCAGGATGTGGGCGCAAAAAGAACGGCTCAGGTATTGGTTCGCGTCTCCATTGCCTGGCGTGGGTCCCCAGGATGACGGACTCCCTTGGCTGGGTGTTTTTTTAGTTTTGTTTAGGATTGTTTATCCATTTTTTTGAGAATGTCGCAGGTTAGGGTGTTGGTTGGGTTATTGGTTGGGTCAGTAGGGTCTTTGACCTGGTAAACTAATCTGGAAGGTCAAAAAACAGAATTGTTCAATGGGAAAGTCACGCTGAGTCATCTATAAATGGTGCCACTTGCAGGATAGTTTGCCAGAGGATATCCAATTTTTGAAATGAGTATGTCGGAGGTCCTGAGGTTTTGATGCAGGGATTCGCTCGTTTGCGAACTTCAGTGATTGACCGACGTTTGAAATGAGTACAAAGTAAGGGAGGAATCTCAATTGTTGCTTGAAATCCAAGGATTTGCCCAATTGAAGAGATTATGAAAGTAACGACGAACGGCGACTAATCTTGAAAGTCGATCATTATCCCATGTTTGTTATCATGGATTGATTGATAAAGCAGGCTATCCTCACTGGATTATGTGATCCAATTCAAGCAAACTTGCTTGATGGTACATCATGTTTTTGGTAAGTAGGGTCTAACTTGCATGATGAGACACCCGAAAGCAGTGAAGCATCATCGACCACGGCCAAGGTACACCAGCATTTACAACAATTTTGAGTAAGCCCCCCCCACAGGCCAGTTGGTGGGCGTGAAGCAAGGGTACCCTTGGTACATGTCGACATTGGGTCACCACCCATGCTCAACAGTTCCAGTTTTTTCGGCAACTCTGGGCGACTGTTGCCGAGGGCGGGCTGGCATACCTGCCGATTGTTGGGGTACTGGGTATATATGTGAAATATAGTCTCTAAGACATATTTCAATACATCTATTTACATACTCTTGTTTGAAGTATGCAAATGAATACAAATAGTCTCTAAATGTCTCTAAGACATGTCATGTATCTAATACATCTATCTACACACTCTTTTTTGAACGATATGCAAATACAAATGAATGCAAGCTGCTTGGTGATGCACCAGATCCAAATCACAGCTTTCTCGGCACAGCCACCAACATCAACCAACAACAACCCGCCACCCGTGCTACGCCAAGGTGCAGAGGTGGGGCAGCGCCTTCTGGGAGCTGGGAGCGCCAAGACCGAGGGTACAAGCATCAAGGAAGAGTGAACTTGTTATCACATGGTATCATGACGTTTACGGTACTGGTTGGATTGATTGTATATGGGACTCACTGGAGACATTGGGATCCCAAAAAGACATCTTGATTACTGGTTGGTGGTTTTCTTCAACATTTTTTAGTTTCACTAGTATATAATCATCAACAGTTGGTTGGTTGACTAACATTTTTCTCCTGGGTTGAAACCACCAACCAGGGTATCATGTGGTAGCATGCCAATCTTCTTCATAAAGTATCCTACTAAGTATCATGGTCTTCTTTACTCATTTTCATTGTTAATCTATGCTAAGCCATTCAGCAAGGGCATGCCACGATTGACGATGTTGATCCTGCTATCACCCCCCAGGTGGAAAAGTTGTGTGAAAGTATCGGCGCTGGGCGCCAGCTCGACTATTCTTCTTGAGGGGTCGTTGGTTTATCCAAGATGATGCTATGGATTTTTTGGGAGCCAAGCAGTTTAAATGGTTTAAACCAGACATTACGAGTTTTTTGTTTTAAATCTGGGTGTGGATTGTCAGTTAACGATTCACGTGACTTCACTCAGTAGTTTTTGCCTGTAGTTTCTTTGTCAGCATTTGTTGTTTGATGTATCAGGCATTTTGTGAATGTTGTCGCATTGACCACTGTCATGATCCAAGGTGACTAGGATTAACTGGTGAGCTATCCTTCTCTTGCCCGCTTCAATCATAACTTAACCAACCATTAGCGAGGCAGGTAAATGTGACTCGTATCACTGAGTACTGGCTGATAATTACCCCGAACTCCGGCTATTTCAAGATTGCTGTGGATGTGAACTATCAGCTGGTAAGTACCATCATTGTTCAAACGTCCATGTTGCTCTTCCCTAAGGCTACGAATTACCTACCTTTTGGTAGATTAACCTTGATTCACCTGGAATAGTAAATTCATGTAAAAATTTTGAAGTAGATAAAAGATGCCAGGTTAATCTGCCATCCAAATCACTATAGATCCCTATATTTTTCCCAGTTTGCCTGGCAACCTGCCTTGATGACAGGCCAGATGGATAGGCACTGAGCAGGTGTGGGCTGGGTGGGGCCTGCTCCTGTCGTCGGTGGTTGGTGGTGGTTGCTGCTGTTGGTGGTCACTTTTTGTGGTTTCTCATCGCCAAGTACAGAAATGGCCATGGGTCAATATTGACCAACCGAAAAATGAAGAATAACCAGCAATAAGAGGGGAAACAATAGTTAATGAAATTGGAACTGGGGGTACAGAGTTTTGACCCACTGCCAGATAAGAACAAATAGCGAGCACCGCTTAAGGATGGGGAATACAACGATTGATAGATAAGTAATAGCATGGCAATAGTGGTACCTTCGAGGAGTAACCAAGGATGCTTCCGAAACCAAATTGAAGAAGGGGAAAGGCCTGAGCATATGCAGCATCACGTCACAGCCGCCAACAACAATGGCAATGACAATCGGTGGTTTCTTCAAATAGGAATACCCCCAAATCATCCAAGGAAACCATTTATAGTACTAAACCCACCATTTTTTTGGTGGTCCCTATTTTGGGATTTGATGAGGCGAGCTGGTTTGGTTGATGAAGAAACGTCAAAAGCCATGAAGAAGGAGAAATTCAAAGAAAAATGGATGCTTTTTGTGCCCTGGTGACACTTTTTGGCCAGGCAAAGATTCCAGTCATAAAGCTGTCACCAAGATTTGTTCCATCGCTTCTTTGTTTTTGAAGTGAGCCAAGTGCGTCAGGCTCAGCAAATTACAGGCTCAGTAAAGACTTTGGTTTTGGCCATCTGGCTATGGGTCAATATTAGCCAACAATAATGGGGGATAATCACCAACAAAACTATAGGGAAAACAATGGTTAATGATGGGGAGCCAGGGGTACAGGGTTTTGACCCACAGCCGTCTCTTTGGATTCATTGGGCCCTTGACTTTTTCTGTTCCCTTCATACAGTTTAGGTTTGGTTTCTCCTCACTGCTTCTTCCCTCCGCAATGTTAGACAAGTTTTTGAGGCCAGCAGTTCCGATTTCTGTTCCAGTTTGGATATGCTGCATCCATTCTGCACAGTTCCTTCGATTTGCTGCACAATCTGCAGACAGAAGCTTGGCTCAGGGCAGGAGTTGAGAGAGGTAACACAGTTGGTCTTCATGCCGAGGACCCCTGGTGAGTGCATCCATACAGATGATCGGCGAACGTGGCAAGTGGAATGGAAATGGCTACGGATTTGTTCACCCTGTAACGTTGGTTGCCCCATGATTAACCATTGTTTTCCCTATAAAATGGTTGGTGATTATCCCCCCTGAAATTGGTTGGTTAAAGCCTTGACCCATAGCCATATAGTTGGTATTATATCCCCTGTAATTCTTAGGTATCATTTATCATCCCTTATTTGTAACCATTAACCAGCCATGATTGCTTTTATAGCTGGTATATCCCCTACTATTCTTGGTTATTATCCTCTATTAACCATCAACCATTAGAAATTAACCAGCTATTATAACTGGTATTAACCATTATCCAGCTATTATTATCCAGCTATTATTGCTTGGTTAGTTGATCCCCCATTAGTTGGTTGATGAACTGCTTGACTCAGCTCGCCATCCAGCTATATCCCCTATTGTTGGTGAATTTATCCCCTATTATCAACCAGTAATCAGCTACTTAACCAGCCAGGTTGGGATTGATCAAACCATCATTAGCCATTGTAATCCACTATTGTTGGTTATTAACCATTATTAACCATCATTAATCATTAATCAGCTAGTTGTTAACCATTAATCAGCTAGTTGTTAACCATTAATCAGCCAGTTGTTAACCATTAATCAGCTAGTTGTTAATCATTAATCAGCTAGTTGATAATCATTAACCATTAATCAGCTATTCACCAGCTAGTTATTAACCAGCCAGGTTGGTTGATCATTTGCTTGACCCAGTTCGCCCATGCGCCGAACTGCGCCGCTGGCACCATGAGTCGCTGCCAGGTGCCGGACGTGCAGAACATCCTTCGGAGTCTCAAGCGACCCACGCCGGTGCAGGCGGAGCGGTGGAGGAAGCCATAGGAAGTGGCGGTGGAGCAGCTGGTTAGGAGCGGCCATGAATGGCTAATTAGCCGTAGTTAACAGTGGCATGACTATAACTCAATAGTAGACTATAGCTATAACTATTTTTAGGATTGAACTAGTTCATACTAGTTATAGTCAATAGTTACAGTCAATGATAGTAGTTAGTTCACACGTATTGACTATAATTGACTAGTATCAACAACTATTGAGTTCATACATGTCAATACAAGTTAATCAACGAGTCAGTCACGGTTGCTTTACTAACGTGTATGAACTAGCTAAGTGGTTGCTAACAGAAAGTGGTTACTAACCGTCGACTAACATGTAATAACGAATTGCTTTGCTTACTTGCTTACGTCAGTCGCGGTTACTAACCACGAATTGCTAGCAAGTAACAACTAAGGGTAGCCTAAGTAGTTTCTACAAGTTATAAGCCATTGTTAGTAACCACTAACCACACTAACCACTTTCAAGCAATAACTTTCCACCTCATTTTCTGTGGTTACTAACAGCTGTGCTTCATCCGGTGACCAACTGGTACCGCTGGCTCCGCCAGGCCGAAAGGGCACCGTTGAACAAAGGCCTCAACAGTGGAGTGCTGGCAGGCGCGGCGCGCAGGCGCAGCTGGTGCCCCCATAGGTTGACGTTGAGAGGTGCTGACCAGCAGGTTCCATGTGACCAGCAGGTTCCCGTATAGAAATCGTGTATGTTTTAACGAGTTGTATTTGGTTTTATATGGTTTTTATATGGTTTTTATATGTTTTTTTATGATTTTAATACGGTTTTTATAGGGTGTTTTGTATGGTTTTATATGATTTTTGACACTAAGAATTACCGACCAGCAGGCTCTGGGAGGATCCAAATAATTGCTTGACATAATTATGTCTTCGTCATTTTGTGGTCATTTGCCTGTGTCATGTTTTTCTCATTGGTTGAGTCATTTGTACTGGTTGAGTCATGTTGAGTCATCTTTTGTCACTGTTTGAGTCATCTTTTGTCATTTTGTGGTTGGTTTCTCAAAATGTGCGCAACAAATGGTTCTCAAAATTGGGAAACTCAAAGATGGTGGGCTCATTACCAATAATGACTGAGATTGGATGATTTCGGGGTCCTCTATTTTGAGAAAGCACCAAATTGATAATGATGATTTTTGGAAGAATATAGAGTCGGATTGGTTGGGGGATAGCCGTGATCAATGGCATGTTGTTGTCCATCAGCTTCTCAATAATGGCTCCACCATCGTTGGTTGATTTATGTTTCCACAATCATGATAAGAATTCTTATCTGCCAAAGTTCAAAAATGTTTCAACCGAAAAGAAATCAGGAGCAGCTTAAGGAGCAGAGCTCAGGCCAGGTGTACCTTTGACCTCAAGGGCGATGGCTTCGGCCAGGGAGACCTTGGAGGGCCCCAACAAGGACTAGCCGGAGTGGCTGGTCACCAAGCAGGGCCCCAACAAGGACTAGCTCACCAAGCAGGGCCCCAACAAGGGGCTGAGCTGCAACTGACCTCGGCACAAGCCTTCCAGCATCGATTAAGACCTCCCACGCCTCGGATGGGCACGGTTGCCTACTGCAAGAGCCTGCAGAGGACGTAGCTGGGCGCCCGGAGAAGCAATGCGCAGCTCCAAGCTGGAGAAAGCTTGAGTACCTCATGTTCTGAGAAGTGTCAAAAGTAGCACAGTGAGCAGAGGGTGGACGACATCGATGCGATCATTCCGACTGTGTGGGTTCTTGCTTTGGTTTGCGCGTGCAAGCGCTGGCGGCAACGGACCTTTGAGCGCAAACTCTTGAGCATCATTAAAATCAATCATTGACCAGTCGTTAAACAGTTTTTAAGCACTATTTGCCGGTCATTAAGCAGCCATTATCAGAAGTTAGATATCAATTAGCCATCAATAAGAACAATAAAACCATATAAAACCAAACTTCTGACCTAGCCCTAGGGGCAGTAGGCAGACCGGAGGCAAAACATAGCCATCAAGAAACCAAAGATTTACCTTGTGATAAACTAATCCGGCAATGGATGTTCAGCATATTTTATGGTGAAACGCAAAGCATAGCCATCAAGAAACCAATGATTTACCCTGTGGTAAACTAATCTGGCAATGGATTTTCAGCATATTTTATGGTGAACCCCTTGGAAATCAGCTACAAATGGCTGTGGGTCAAAACCCCGTACCCCTGGTTCCCCTATCATTTACCATTGTTTCCATTATCATTGTTAGTTATTATCCCCATGAAATTGGTTGGTTAACTGCTTGACCCATAGCCAAATGGTGGGTATTCCATTGCCAGGTTACCACAGAGTATCCCAACCTTCGCTTCAGCCTCGCCACGCTTCAGTGGACGTGCTGGCGCCCATTGGCATGGGCCAATCGATGCTGATCTGTGGGCCCGAGGTGCGATGCCACGCGCAACGCGCAGGCGTTCCAAGTTCTCCGCTGGGCAAGTGATTCTATGATTTGATTGGCTATGGGTCAATCCAGTCAACCAACCAACCAACCAACCAACCAACCAACCAACCAACCAACCTGTCTGGTTAACCAACCAATAAAGATGGTTAATAATGGTTAATAGCCAACAATAGTGGAGATTACAATCGCTAATGATGGTTTAATCAATCCCAATCTGCCTGTTGAACTAGCTGAGTAATGGTTGATTATAGGGGGTAATAAGCAACGATAGTACGCCAGCTCTACATGGCTATGGGTCAAGGCTTTAAGCAACCAATACTGGCTGCTTAATGGTTAATAATAAGGGATGATAACTAAGAATGATAATCATTAGGGATGATTGGCTATGGGTCAATACAGTATAAACCAACCAGCCAAGATTGATAACAGGAGATAACAACCAACCATAATAGGCGATGTACCAGCTATATTTGGCCGTGGGTCAATATTAACCAACCAATTTCATGGGGCATAATGACCAACAAACTGACCAACAATAATGGGGAAAACAACGGTTAATGATAGGGGAACCAGGGGTCCAGGGAGAACTGACCCAGTGCCAATTGTTGGTTGGTGATTGCTGGGAATAAAATCCATATGAATCATCCATTATGAATGAACAAGGACTCAAGCGTGAAGCATCAACCAACCATGAATTCAGCACGGAGTCCGACCCAACCATCACCGCAACCAGGCACTGCATGGAACTGCATGGAACCCCTATGAACCAACCAGCTAAACAGTTTTTAGACACCAATCATATCCAATCATTGCACCTAAAATCAACGGTTTCTCATTGCACCCAAAATCAAGATGGCTTCTAGAGATAATTCCAGTCGTTGTAAGTCGATGTTCACCACGTTTTCTGCAGCGTTTGACTGAGCACAGCCCAGGGCTCGGGCAAGAGTACTGTGGCCAAGCAGGTGCGACACCACACAGCTGCGCAGTGAAAATGGATGCGGTGGCCATGGATCTTCAGTGCACATTAAAGGTCACTATGGTTTTTATGCGGTTTTATAGGGCATCTATGCGGTTTTATAGGGGATCTATGTGGTTTTATAGGGGATTTATACGGTTTTATAGGAAGTTTTTTTGGTGCGTCATGCCGGTTTCATAAGGTTTTGTAGGTGATTATAGTGGCTTATCATGGGTGATGACCAACAGTAACACCAATATTATGTTGATTCAAGCCAGTTGGGGAACCCTCAAAGCTATGGTTAACAATAGTGATGAATATTAGATGATTGGGGAGCACCCCTATTTTGAGAAACCCACCAGATCTATAAATAATCTTTTAGCCAGCCAAATACGCTAATACCTAATCAGTTGATTGGGAAAGCTCATGTTGAACATAGTGACATGCCATTTGGACAGATTTGACATGCCCTCAATGCTCAAAATGTTGGAATAATATGATCTGTTCGATTGCCGTTGATCAAGCAGTAGAACTAAGATTTGGCACGACTTGCAGGTCATCATTACGCAGGAATATGATGCTCGTTAGATGTGGCTCCTCAACGTACTGTTATCCATCTATCAACGATGATGAATGAAACTATTGAATTCATTCCGTTCGGAAATTCATATGCAGTATTGGCCATTGTTGCTGCCCATTATGCATCGATGAACGGAGAATTCTATGACCATCGTTAACGAGTAGTGACCATTTGATTCTGACCATACCATTACGTTGTAATCGCATTATGGCCATCAATGATTCAGAATAACTGATTGGTTGTTGATAAGTAATTCATTACTGCCCATTTGAATCTGACTGACCATTGATTTCAGGCCACAAATGACTCCACGTTTTGTGGGTAAGCCTAAGCCTTGACCCATGGTGTGAGTGCTTCGTGATCAGCAACTATCATGGTGAACCATCATCATTCACTGGTTGAACCACTTTCGATGCATGGATTACATAGTGGGAGATTCTTAAAATGGCAGACCCAAAGTTATGGTTGGTATACTACTATACATGGTTTGTAGTGGATGATCACTGGGGGCCCATTTCGGAAACCACCAGTAGTTACGAACGATTGAACCCATCATCAACCATGAATCAAACATCAACCAATCGTGCTGATTCTTTCATCAACAAGCATAAAAATCCTCATCAAACATCATAGTTTGCAATCATAAAAGTCAAGCATCAAGCATTGTTTAACCATCAACCATTGTTCAACATTGTCTAACCATCAACTATCAACCACTGTTTGACCATAAACAATCAATCATTGTTGAACCACCAACCACCAGGGTCAAAACATAATTGACCATCATTATCTACACCAATCACCTATTCTTGTCAGCCATGAAAAATCGATCAAAAGCCATATGATCCCGTGTAGACCATCCATTTTAAACAAACCACCACCAACCACCACCAACCACCACCAACCATCAACTAAGATCAACTATAAACCGTTCGTCCATTAACCATCACTCATCATGAACCATCAATAGACCATCAATAAACCATCACCAAACCATGATTTCACCATGATTTAGCCACCAAAGTCATCATCAATTCACATCATTAGATGATTAAAGACAACTATAAATCATGATCACTAAGAGCATTCGATATTACCTTTCCTTCAATCCTCCAATCATGGCTTCAATGTCCCATGGTAAACCCCTATTTGCCCCTATGAACCACCCTCTCAACCCCTATTAGCCACTAAAATCACCATTCAAATCAGCTCCTATTAGCCACTACATTTGGTGGTTTCTCAAAATAGGGGCACCCCCAAATCATCCCCAATATTGAGCATTTATATATAAACCAACCATAACTTTCGGGGTTCCCTATGGCTTGAGAAAGCCCCATTTGCCACTAAATCACCATTCAAATCAGCTCCTATTAGCCCCTATTAGCTCCTATTAGCCCCTATTAGCCCCTTTTAGCCACTACATTTGCCACTAAAATCACCACTGAAATCCTGGGTTCAATGGCGGCTTATCTCCACCATGGATGCCATGGCTTTATCGCTGTCTCCAGGTCTTGGAGCAAGTCTTGGCCAACCGCCAGGTGACCAAGGCCGGGATGGGCGGAGGAGCCAGGCCAGGAGCGGCCCCCAGGCCCGTTTACCAGATGCAACTGTCAGGCGAACGAGGCAATCATGAACGAATGGTTAACTTGGTGATTAACTAGTTAAGTGATTATCATAACTGTAATCATCATTGGCTAACTAGGCAATCTGTAATGGCTCATAGGGGCCAATGATGAGTTCAGTGATTAGTTATCCTAGCTACACTAGTTGAGTGATCAGTTAGGGCGAACTTGGTAGTTAACCAGTTGATGAGTATTTTGGTCAAGGAATTAAGCGCAAAGTGAACCGCTAACATAGTTAATTAGGTAATGATGAACTCATGGTTCACCTGGTGGTTCTCTAATTGATATCAGTTAAGTAGGCCTATGCCAAAGTAAAAACCAGCTGGTTACTTTCTATTTCATGGTAACTGGAAGCATAGGGTGGGTCATTCACTAAGGATTAAGCAACGCTTAACTTGGTTGTTAATTAATCTCTGTGGTTGGAAGTCAATGTTTCCAATTAATATCCAGTGTTTCTATGGTTGGGAACCTGGTTGTTAGTTGGAATTTGGATCAACTTGGCTCTACCTTTTAATGGCTCCAAATAAAAGTATCTAGGGATTCTTCTATAGGCGATGTCGATCAGTGTGACTCTTTATTGTGGTGATGTTGGATTTGAAATGAGTGATTTCTCCATGATTGTTGATGATTTAGGGTTCATCATTGTCGATTTCATGCTTCGAAATGGGTAGGTTTCATGACTGGTGGCGAGCGCAGCCATGGTACGCGAGTCTAAGTGGCCCGGTCAAGGGGAACTCCAAACTTTCGTTCCAAATGTACCCCTATCTTCACCTTGGCGTTTGGTTTCCCAAATATTGCCATTTTTGGGGGTACCACCATCCGTGGACAACCCAGATTGTTGATTGTCATGATGGAAGGCTATTTCTCAAAACAGTAGAATGGTGGCCACTGAACTATGATCATGTTCAACGGGTTGCCCAGCGACTTCTGGGGTTCGAGATGGTTTGAGCGCCATTTTTGCTGACCAATCAACTATGTGTGGTCGTCTAGTCTCAAACCCATCTTGGACACGTCCTTTTTGCTGGATGGTATTTGTACCCAGTGATTTCCCCACCAGAGACAAAGTCATTGCGATCAATTACTGTGCTTTTTTATTGATGGTTTAAGTCGCAATTCCCAGCTGAAACCTCCTAGCTGTTCGATATACGCCTTTGTCCATTGAAGTAATCAATCTGGCTCACCCAAGACGGGTGGTGATCCCAAGTCTAGGTATGCCTAGCCATCGTCACTGAGGTAGCCTGGTAGTCCTTTGTAACGAGTTGCGCTGTTTTCCTTTCCCGGCGGTGCTCATGACGGGCCCGCGGGTTGCTGATGATGGTGTGACACCCTCGAGTTGTTCGTGCCCTGGAAGTTGAAGCAAACTTTCTCGAATAGAAACCAGCTACATCAATGGTGGGTTTTCTTCGCAACCAGGTGGTAGTTTCCGAAGTCATAGGGGAACCCGAAAGTTATGGTTGGTTTATTTCCTATAAATGATTAAAAAGGTATGATTTGGGGTACCCCTATTTTGAGAAACCAACAGATTAGTTTGCCAGAGAGTTGTCCTTCATGAAACTATGTGTTGTGCATTTGTTCAATCATAGTGTCAGGAAGCTGTACCAGCCAGCGCGAGCATTTGTTACTAAACATTATCAACAGCCCATATTTGCTATCATTAACCATCCTCAAGGGTGATGAGATATTAGCATGGATCTATCCTGAATTCCGAATAGATCTATCCCCAATCATTATGAGCATTGACCGTTCAAAAACCATTGATCAATCAACCATGATCATCATTGTTCATCGTTGAGCATTGCTTAAGCATCAATTGCTTCACTATTTGCGATCGATGAACCATTAGTCAACGACAAATTAAATTGCCCATCAATTAACCATTGACTATTTTATTAGCATGGAAAAACGGAACCATGACCTTACAATGAGGCAGGGATTAGCCAACCATGACTGTTTGACCAAGCTGATTGACCTAATTCATCAACACAGTTAAGGAACCACTAACAATCAACCTACCTCTGGATAACCTTGTGAAATTACCATAAACTAACAATGAGTCGTCAGTTAACCTTTCATTGACAATCAATCATCCTTCATTCAATGACTAGTCCAACCGACTAGGGTTGATGAATAGGGCTAGGGTTGATGAATAGTTAACCATGAATAAGCCGTTCACCAACCCTTATTCCACCATTTGTTCACCACTGGGCCCCCAAAACCGTCATTTTTTATAGGCTATAGCTTGTAACATCTTATAACCCATGGTATTAGGAGGCATTTCAATTGGTCATAACCCATATTTAGGAGGGCAACAACCTACCTTTCCTAAGGGCCCAACTGGGCCCCCATGGTAAGCCCGGGGTTGCCCGCCCTGGACGTCCCAGGCATTGCGCTTTGCCAGCAGTGCTGGCACCCGCATTGTGGATCCTTTGCTTCACCGCGCGGGGAGTCTACAGCAGCTGGTGCCGTGGCGGGCAATGTAATGACGGCTGAACGGACGAATGGCTAAAAAAATGGGTAATCTAATGGTTATCTAATGGTTAACTAATCAGCTTGTTAACTCATCTAAAATTGATTAGTCAATACCATTCATGGTATGAGTCTATAACCCGTCTTCTAGAACTAATGGTCAATGAATCGTTATCTGATGGCAAATTGCATATGGTTAACTCATCTAAAACTAGGTGACCCATATGGTTATCTAAGTTATTTGATGGTTAACTAATGGTGAGGCATTGGTTCACCCAAGCAATGATTGGTCAATGGTGACCTATGGGTTTAGGTGACCCCTTTCGGTGTTTCGCAAAATAGGGTTACCCCTAAATCATGCAATATTAAATATATTTATATTAATGAAGAAACCAGCTATTTTGGTTCATCAGTTACCTAATGGTTTTGTCATCACTATCTAATGGTTCACCAAATGGTTAACTAATGGTTAACTAATGGTTCAGATTGGGTAAGGTGAACCAATGAATGGTTAAACAAAGCTGGTTGCGCGACAGATTCCAAGAATTTATCAATGGTTCCTGGTTGACAAAGTGAGTGACTATTGCTGATTAGTGAGCTGACGAATGACTGGTAGACAAAAGCTATTGGCATGTATATTAGAAAGATGTGCAATGAAAACTGATAAAACTTGATGACTAGCCATTGACGGGTGACTAAGTGAACCAACAGGTGATGACATAAACCTCCTGACAGCAGCGAAACCAGCTGATACTTGTGATAAACTGAAGTGGCCATTGGTGATTCCTGGTGATTCTCTCGGGTGGTCAATGGGGGAGAATAGGCCCCCAAATCATCAAATATATACACCATCTATAGCAATAAGCCAACCTTTCTTTGGGGTTCCTGATTTGGCAAACGACTAGTTGATGAAATCTGGTGGCATTTAGTCTGAAGAATGGCTATTAGTCGACACCATCTATCAGCAATTGGTAGTCAAGTGGTGATTATTGCTGATGATTTACTGGTGCTGTCGAGCAAGAAAATGATTATTGGTACCAATTATCACGAGAATGAATTGTGAACTACTTGGTTAAGAATCAAGAACTATTTGCGTAAACATTAGTCCAGTGATTCATTGTAACTCACCAGGCGGGCTCTGTAGAGTGACTTGGCAGTTGGGGACCAATAACCGTCTTATAGTTGGACCTACCAAATCTTGGCTTGCTACTCCAGTTGCACAAGGTGGGTAATGGAGCTGCACTGAAGGGCCCCTTCCTTGGTCAAGAATCTCAAGAACAAAGCACCCTGGGCAAACGCTGCATATTTTGCCTGTGACTGTGGCCTATAATATACATAAGAGAACTATGTGTGTGTTTTCCAAGAACGATGAATGATATACTGATTTTATTTGTGGTACAAAAGCTGTTTATATGTGATTTGGGCTTTTGTTAACCAAATCCTTGATGTTCCCGATTTCTAGGCCTATGGGAAAAGATTCCATTTGGCCAGTTTGCAGTGTCTTCACTAGATGTCCCCAAACAACTGTTCTTACTGCGAATTTAGAAGAACACCGCGACTTCCAGACAAGGTTGGTTTCAGAAACAAAAGTTCAACTAAAGCATGCCACCGCCACAGTTGAAAGTTTTTTGGTTCAAAATGCCCAGACTTTGCATTTTTTGTTTGCACCAGATATTTTCAACATGTTCCTTTGCAGTTCTGTTTGCCGAACATTTGTTCTTTGGCGACTGCTGTCAGTGGGGCCGTGCGCAGCATGGAGTACATGAGCGGAAGGACATGTTGAAAGAGCATCAAAATATTATGCACCCAATATTACGTACCCAACGACGGCAGCATTCTCAAGACTAGCGAACCTGATTTATTTGACAACGAAAATTAAGGGCTAAGTGGGTTTTGTCTAAAACAATGCGAACACATGTATGATTGTTAATTATTTATATCATATTAATTACAACACCTTAAGTTGATATGTACAAGCTGATATCATTATAACTGTCATTATGTATAATTTCCTTATTTCGATCTATTTGGTCTATTCATCATAACAAAGTTGATACGTCTTTGATTTAGCCAACAACATCGATCAGTGGCCTCACTCCAAACAAGGCGTCCGTTGGCGCGGAGGAGGTGCCACGGCTGGTGATGCTATGGATGAGACCATGTGGTCACATGTGTTGGATGAAAGAATGCACTGAAGGTTGTGAAAAATGTGGATCTAATCACTGAAAAATGCCTTTGTTCGGGGATATACTTTTAAATAGATTTTGATGAATGCGGTTTTATCTTTGGGACAAGGCTGGAACACTGCAATACCAATTCAATGTTTTTGTCATGGGCTCTGTTGGGTCTTGCAACCAAAAATCCGGAAGGTATATCCATGGACGGCGCAATGCCATTCATAAGCCAACCTACGTACATGACTTACACGTGTCAATATGTGTAGCAGTACAGATTCTGATCTCAGATTACCATGTGGCTATGGGTCAAAGCCATGTACCCCTGGTTCTCCATCAATAACCATTGTTTTCCCTATTAGTGTTGGTGGCTATCCCCTATTAATTAGTTGGTTGACTAATGTTGACCCATAGCCATGTCATACCTATGCCACGGCTTCCTACCAGACGCCTTTGTGCGAAGATAGCTGACCACAAGGGTGAAGCTGTTGGAGAAATTGTGCCTTCAAGCACGGAGACCGGTTGGGAATGTCAACGAGTCAAGGTGGCGGTGACGTCAGTTTTCGGAACCAGTTCGAAGTGGGAAATGTGATAAGACAAGCATCAAGACCATGCTTATCATTAACCAATGTTATTAACCATCATTACCCACTACTATTGACCTTATGCGAGCTTCATCGTTACCGAATTGACTCACGATATTGTTCGGGGAGCCGTTGTGTGCCACCAGTAAAACATGCTCAGCCGATGTCATTCTGATGTGCCAATACGTCGACCATTCAAAAACAATGTATTCACCATTGTGGACCATTATCAACCATCAATTATTCCATCAGCTCATTCCATCAACTTTTTTCCATCAGCTCGCCATTGATTCAACATCCAAATGACCATCAGCACCATTCAATTGGATGCTTCTCAAAATGAGGATGTTTGTTTTACTGAGGTTTACTACTACAAATGATTAGTAAACTGGATAATTCGGAGGTACCCCATGGTACCCTTATTGACCCCTATCTTATCCTGTTTTGAGAAACCAACATGTTGTATTGATGTTTCCCTATCATCCAGTTGAAGAACAATGTATATTAATAAACCAACCATAACTTTGGGGACCCCCATTTTCAGAAACCACCATATCACCACTTTGCCAATTTTTGTGAGCTTCAGTTTATCATTCCTAGCCAATATTAGTTGTCAACTCAATATTCCTGATTAACCTCCACTTGCTGTTCTTTAGCCAGTAGTTTGCTGTTGGTTATTCTCTAGTATGAGCCATCATAAGCATTGTAGCTGTTATATCCCCTTTGAATTTTTGCTTATCCCTTGTCAACGACGCCATTGTCAACCATTGGATAGCATGGAATTATAGCTTACCGGCTTCGTACTAGTGGCCACTAAGCTATTATAACATTGCCAACCATAATTCCTGATAAGCTTCCTATCTTAGATTGCTGATTATATCAACACATATCCCCAGTGAAACTATGTGTTAATGTAACCATTAGTGTACGTAACTATTAGTTAATCATCATTCACAATGCTCAACCATTCGTTATCCCATGTTATCCTCTAGTTTGCTGTTGCCTATTCACGATTATTAACCATTATTAGTTTGACCCAACCATTAGTTGACCATTGTTAGTTTGACCATTAGTCAATTCTAATTGACAAACCATTATTATAAACCATCATTAACTATGATTAAAAAGCATGATTAGCTATTAGTTAACCCAACTATGAATTTGAACTTGAACTATTGACTAATCATCAATCAATCATGATTAACCATTAGTTTAACCAAAGCGTCATGGGACCATTTTTCTGGCAGTGCATTCAGGGAATCGGTACTATGCCCAGTGACCCTCAGGCAAGATATGGTTGGCCTGTAGGCCAAGCAAATGACCCTACAGTGTCGAATCAGATGAGTGACCACGTCCAGCGCATATGGGAAGCACGCTGGGCCAGAGCTGAAAGTTACATCTTGCATTGCGGCTTAGGCTGCGACTGTGGTGCCATGTTCTCTATGACTTGGCACGCCTCAACCTTGCAACCACTGTTAACCCAATTCTTGATTAATTAAACCATCGTGATCTATGATTGAAAACCATTATTAGCTATTAGTTAACCTTTCTATTAATTAGCCATTATTAACTATGATTATTAACCATTATAAGCCCTTAGTTATCACCACTTAACCTTTCAACATTAGTTAAGCCATTAGGAAAGCCTCCAACATCGGCTCCCCAATCACGGTGCCGTCAGGTCCGCTCGGCGGCTTTGCTTCCAGCTCTCTTCGACGCCGTGGGCGCTGCAGAGGCGCAGCGGCTGGAGCCGCGGGCGCCAAGGGACCACGCGGTGATGGCCGTGTCTCGGTGCACCTGGTAGCCTTCAGCCAGCTATATGGTGAAGAATAACATACAGCCATATATTCACCATATAACCATTGAGCTACCAGCTACTATAATGGCTATTAGCTACTGTAATGGCCATGTAAGCTGGCTGAAGCTATATTGTAATGGCTATTGTGATGGCTACTATCCAATTAGGCTATCATAATGGCTACATGGTGAAGATAACAACTTATAAGCCAGCTGGGTGAACTAACGCTTTTGACCAGCTACTATAAGGTATTAAGCTGTATTGACCAGCTACTATGAGTAGTATGAGTGGTTGATTAATGGAAAATGAAGTAGTTCACGAGTGGTTCCCACCATCAATTGCTAGTTACGCAGCTAGCAGCGTCAATGAATCACCATGATCACTGTCCATTCATGGTTTTTCCAGTGGTCATTTCCATGACTGTTGGTTGTAGCCACCACAATGGTAATAGGAATTCAGCACCAGCATCACCATCATGACCACCATCATCATCATCATCATCATCATCATCATCATCACTCTAATCACCTTGTTGCTTGTTGGACAACTGATTCTATTGCCATCACTCTCGTTACTCTATCACTTATTGACAGCATGCCCAGTAATTATCGTGGTTGCTTACTTGTTTATTTTTTGTTCGTTTGTCAGAGAGCTGCACTTCTCATGTGTAGTGATGATCATGGTCACCTTTTTTTGTTTTGGATTTGCCATCAGCGCCATCATCATCATCATCATCATCATCATCATCATCATCACCTTCACCGTCGCAATCATCACCATATCATCACCATCATCACACTCATCACATCACTGCTGCAACCACCATAGCACATTGATCATGTTTGTTTTATTTTTGTCTATACAATCTATTAGTTGTTTGACTGTGGCTCGAAAACTCGTATTCCTAGTGAACATCCTTCGAATGATTAGACAATTTTTTGGGGATGTTCACCTACTTCCAAGTTGGATGGTTGGTTCTGACCCATAGCCATATGGGTGTTTCTCAGAATAAGGAACCCACCCATTCATCCATTTTTCCTGGTTCATAGTCACAAACCATTCATATTCTGGAGGTTCCTTATACTTCATAGTTTTCATAGTGAAAAGCACTTGTTTGTTTATTCACTTTTTTTACAATAAACCAACCATTTTGGAGGTTCCCAATTTTAAGAACTCACCATATAATGGTTGTTTAGCCATTATTATTGTCGGCCATACTTATTAAATATGATACCGTTGATACCCCTGTATTACTAATCATAATCCTTAATTTGAAAACATTATAGCTTGTTTATCCCCTTGTATTGTTTATTATTCCCTTGTTAACAACCAGCGGTCACCACGAATAAACCATCCATACCTTTGGGGTCTCCCACCAGAAACCACGACCATGTCCCTGTCAGGCATTCGCGTTGATCCATCTGCTTGGCCTGGCCTAGGAGATTCGCGACTCCGGTGCCCATGCCCTGCTGGTGCTCGACACGGTGCGACACTTCCGCAGTCGCTTCAAAGAGGAATGAGAACACATCATGTGGAGTAACATTTAACATCATGATGTTTGATAAACTGGATGAGTTTTGATAAACTTGATGGCTTTGGTTTCTTAAAGTACAGATATCCCCCAAATCATCCAGTTGATCAAACATGTACAGGAATAAACTAGCCATTTCGTGAAGTTTCCTAACATGTTGTCGTGGTTGGTACGAGTTGCTAGTTGGTAATCAACAGAAATTGGTGAATTATCAGATAATGGACCACCAAACCATTTTAGCCACTTCCATGGTGGTTTTTTGAAATAGGAACACGCCCAAACCATTTTGTATATGTTTTAATACGAATAAACCAGCAACCAGGTTAGGGGGTTGATGATGAGTCTATGTGGTGGTTTCTTAAAGTGGTTTAGAATGAGTAGTAGTGTTTCAGAACGGGGAGTAGTAGTTAACAACAACAGTCAAACAACTACATTATATGGTGGATTCTTTTAATGGTTGTGGGTCAAAATTGGGTACCCCAACAACCATTGGTTTATAAGGGATGTCCATTATAAAACGGCCATATTGGGTTTGATGATTTTGACCCATACCCAAGTAGCGATACCCCCAAATCGTGTTTTAAAAATGGTTTTTAGTTTTAAACCAAACATCTTTGGGGTTCCCTATTCTGAGAACTCCCCATTTTCGTTATTCTCCAATCAAATTTGGTAGATGTTGGCTGGTGTTGATGTTTGATGCTGATCAATGGTGGGTCAATGTTGGTTGATCTTGGTTATCACACAAGTGGTTGTTGATGATGATCAAACTATGGTCGATTGAAAGTAATCGAAAATTAATGACATGGAATTGTAACCAATACTTCTATTGATGATCATCGCTGGTGAAATGATGGTTCGCTGTTAGTTGAACATGAGTAATTATAGTTGGTTCTAGTTTATTAACGCTAGAAAGGGCTTTATCACCAGCAAATCATACGGATAATATCGGTCAATGATCAATGTTGGCTCATGCTGGTGAAATTGTCAACATCAGCACGTTTTTTTGGTTCATGGTAGTTATAATTTTATTTGTTAACGGAAAAATTAACAGGTGGGTATAGATTCGACTTCTTGGTTATCAAACAATATGACTGGATCACCGACACAAATGACACAACTAGTATTGATTCACAAGATCAGTATATTTAGTTGACTATTGGAGTTCATTATTTCGATTATCAATAATGTGGTGTTATCTTAAGACAGCAATGGCAAGTTAACTAAGCTGTGAGATCCAACATGATGCTGATTCGGTTCGTGTTTCTCCGAATAGGGGTACCCCTGAACCATCCCACAGTAATCTTTTTTAGGACAAATCATCCATTTTTGGGCTTCCCAATTTTGAGAAACCACCATATCACCACAATGAAGATATGTAGGCGACAGGAACTGCGATCCCAAACTGATCACCAGGCAAACATGCAGCTGACCGTAGCCATGCGACAACGCAAGCGCTCGCCAACAAGGGTTTTCTGGGCGAGGCAATGACTGTGGCCTTCAGTAGATATCAAAGACCATCGATTTCCCCTTGTTTGCCATTGGTTTACTATGACTTAATCATAAGTTAAGTAACCATCACTTAGCCACCACTTTAAGATGACTTGAGCCTCGATAGACCTTTTCATGACTTAACCATCACTTAACCATCCCTTGGCCATCCCTTGACCATCCCTTGACCAACCATTGTTTTCCCTGTTGGTGATTATCCCCCATTAGTTGGTTGATCAATTATATAATAACCACCTATTTATCCCCCATAAATAAAATAGTTGATTAATAATATCATATTATGGGGGATATTAATGATATGGAGATAATATCAACTAACAATATTAATTATCCCCCATATGATATTGATCAATTATCCCCACTAGTTGATTAATATTAACCCCTTGACCATCACTGAACCCTCGGTTGTTGGTCGTTTCATCCGCCAGCTGGCTCCGCTGCTCGACGCTTGGATGCTGGCCGTGGAAATGGCAGAGGTGGGCGGACACCCGGGTGTCCTGGTGTGGGTCAATGGTTGATATCGTATGGCTGATACTGGTTAATGATGGTATAGATTGATATATATTTTTTTTATAAATTATAGTCTAGTCGATATATAGTTGATATTTAAATACTACATATAGATGTGTTTATATTGATGATGTACGGTTGATGTGTGTTTGATAATGGGTACTGTATATGTTGAGTAAGCTAGTTTAGTTTTGATTGTTGGTAACTAGCGTTAATTACTAGGCCACTGACGTGGTTCAATGGCTGATATATGTTCAACACGTTGCTTAATGATGGTTGATGTATAAACAACATCAATACGGTAAATTATATCATGGTGCCGCCTGGTAAGTGGTGAATGATGATCAATAATAGCTAGTTGGGAGCAACAAGTAACAGAAACAGGAAACAACACCAGGTAGCTATGTTTTTTGCCACTCGGAAATCTTTGGATTTTGCTCGCGAATATGGATGGCCGCCCCCAAAAGGTGTCCAGGAAGGGAAACCATGGGAAGCTTCCAGTGTGGCACTACTCCATTCATTTGCACAAAAATGGACACATGTGAGTTTGAAATGGCACTTCTGGGTTCAGCCATCTAGGCTAGGTACAGTATATGAATGTGGTCACCATATGGCTTGGGATGTGCAAGCACCCAAACCTGTCCTCCAACCATTGGATTCGCAGCTTTGGCCACATTTTCGACGGGTGGCGAGTTTTTCAAGCGTTCTCATATTGTTAATTGCCACATGCTACTCTTCTATCAAACTAATGTTTTGATATCATTCTGACTATGGAACATATCCGCTGGCTAGGAACCAATTCGTTTTTCAACTGTTGTCATCATTGTCAATGCGGGGGTTGTTGGCGAGTCTCTCACATGGAAAAATCAGGGAACATTCTCAACGAAGATTCCAACGAAGCCGCAACATCTAAGTAGTGGCTGTTGTGGCTGTGGTTGCTGGTTGTTGACATCATCATTTCCGAGTGCCACTAGGACGGGATCTCATCACTCATTCATGGGAGATTCTCATGGCTGTGGATCATTTGGCGGTTGGGAGCGAGGCCAGGAGCCAGGGCTATCCAGGGCGGGCCGCCCGTATTAAAGGGCCGTATGAATACAAGGGGGAGCGGTGCCAGGACCAGGAGGCTTCGAAGCAACTGGTAGTCGTAGCCATCCTAGCAGTTATGAATATTGGGTATGGAGCCATAAATGTAGTCATAGCCATATAAGTTAGTCATAGCCAACCTACCCATTCATAACCAACAGGTAGGTGAACATTCTAACAGTTCGACTTCCCTGCTTGAAAACTAGAGGCGCACAGACCAACCATATTGATAACCCAAACCCGAGGCCCTGTATGATGGCAAATCACCATGGTAAAATGGCTATGGATCAAGCAGTTCACCAACCAAGAATGGGGAGGTAAGTTCACCAACAATTATAAGGAAAACAGTCAGGGGTACAGGGTGAACTGATCCACTGCCGAATGAAGGGTGCTTTCCCAAACGCTGGATCTCAAAAATCATCGGAATCAGCCATCAACACTGGATCCTCCTTGTTAGGCTCGACTGCCTGATGCGGAGTAACTGTTTAGCATTGATGACTTACAGTCCTTACTGCGAGATGTTCATTGACCGGCAATAAACGATCAACAATTCATGAACCATTCACAAACTTCATGAATGGTTCATTGATTGTTGGCCATAAACCATCATCAACAAGGATGATTTCTTATCAGTAACAATTAATAAAAAAGAAGCATTATTTAACCTTCAATAGCTCAGGCTGGTTACCTCGTTATGTATGAACCACTATAATCCCCCACCATGAGTATTCTCACTATCAATCATCATAATCCCATATTAATATGATCTATCGGTTATCAATTACCATACTAATCTCATTATGTTACCTAATCTATTGACTAGAATAGCCATGGTTAACCCTAGAAAATCCCTTCGTTTTCCCTATTATTAACCATTAAAACCCTTCATAAAACCATTTAATCATCATATAATCTAACCCCTCATGCTATCCCCCAAGCATTACAACGATTAAGCACTATAATCCCCTGTAGTTTCTTATCATCTCCCCCCTGGGACTCGCAACGTTGGCGCCAGGCCTTGCCGGACCACGGTGGCGATGCTGAGACACTGGGCAGCCAGCCATGCGGCGCCGCGCAGGTGTCTACGGGAG
>VSDK01026424.1:325669-345266 GCA_009767595.1 Symbiodinium kawagutii | reverse complement strand
GTGTGGGTGGGGGGGTGATTTGGGGGTCCTCCATCGTGCCAGTACCGAAGATCCCGGGGAAAAGGCAAGGATTCATTAGTGAAGGATAGGGTTTTTGCACGTTTTGGCCTTTTGAGCAGCGTTGTAAAACGCCATTTGCATATATTTAGTATTGAGTTGGCGATGATTGATGTCATGCGTCAGTTTTTTGCTGCGTTTCGTAAGGTATTCGTAAGTTGTGACCTAAGTTTTGTAAGGGAGACATGTTTTCGTAAGAGTTTCATAAGTGCGGCGATGTTCATGTCAAGATGGCAAGGCTCAACAATTTGATCATGGCAGAGGCAATTTCATGAATCATGTTGTCGTAAGCGAACCGTAAGCTGACGGCAAGCAAAACCTGTTGGGGGAGATAAGATGGACAGATGAGATGTATATGAAAAACTAGTTAATGAATCAATACACGTCTTAGTAAATCGTGTACTGGTAAATGTTGATTGCGTTCAGAATTGCGTATGATGGTTGCAGCAAGAAAACGATGATCATCAAGGGATGCCTTGGAATTGAGCCATTTCGGGGTGTTTGCTGGTTCAACCATAGGTAGTAACCATCATTAACCATAGGTATTAACTATATTCAACTATAGGTGCCAACTGCTATTGACCATAATTAAGCATGGGTAGTAGCCATCATTAATTTTGATGATTCGATCATTTGCAGCAAAGTTTGGATGTCAATCATGAATGCAAGCAACATGACTGTTTCAGTGTCTCAGGGTTGGAAGCTGGTTTGCTGTTTTTGACAAAGGCGTGTCTGTGTTTTTCTAGATTATG
Source organism: Symbiodinium kawagutii (assembly GCA_009767595.1). Lineage (NCBI taxonomy): Eukaryota > Dinophyceae > Suessiales > Symbiodiniaceae > Symbiodinium > Symbiodinium kawagutii. The sequence goes on along the minus strand of VSDK01026424.1, from coordinate 344,457 downwards.
CATCTATTCGGTTCGTCGCGAAACACCGTCGAATGTGCTACAAACATTCAGTGGTACTTTTGATCCAACCTCATTGACCAGTCTCAACAAATGTTCATGCCTTGTCCTTGGAGGCCTTGCTATTCTTCTATACTTCCACGTGTTGCCATCACTGACCGGCACAACCCAAGCACTTCCTGAGTTTCGTGAAGGTGGCACCTTCGTCAGCAGCATCATCATCATCATCATCATCATCATCATCATCATCATCATCATCATTCATTCATTCAGAATGAACAATGATCAACATGAACAGCATGAACGGCTGGCTGGTGTTTTAACATCTTTTTCCAATTATCAACAAAGGGTCGGTTGGTTGACTACTGTATGATTTGTTTCATAGGAGTTGAAACCACCAACCAGATAACGGTTATAGTTATAGTGAATGAATTCCCAAAGCCTGTAGTTCATGGATGCTAGTTATTGATTGCTACTCATGGTTATATTCATAGCCGCTATAGCCGCTATAGCCGCCCATCGGTGTGTGTGCGACCTGCATCCCCCGCAGAACTTGCTGGAACGCGCTGCCAATTTGCAGCGGGGCGGTTCCCTCACCATGCCTGGCGACTCAGCGATGTCGGCGTCTTGTGTTGCCACGGCTGGATGTGCACGGCTGGGGCGGCATCACTCGGATATAACTAAGAACTAACCATCGTAAGTAGCCCTGTCAGGTAGGTTGTAACCCCAACCATCATGGTCAGAAACCAGTTGCTAAGCTTGGAATTGCTTGCATGATCCGACTAACCGTGGAGAAGGTGTTTGAGTATCAGGGTTGTCTGGGTTTCGTGGTTGAGAAGGCGTGCGGACTTGAGAATGTTTGGAAACCGATTGATACCGTGAGATGCGAAATGGTGGTTTCTCAAAATTGGAGTATCGCAAAAAAATCATAGCTTTGGGGTTCCCAAACTGGCCTGAGAACCCTCCAAGGCTGTGTTTGTTTCAGTGGCCTCGGTAGCATTGCAATCGAGAAGTGGATCATGGTCTTTCCCCGATCTATTGAATCCAAGTGGATCATGACCATGGCCAGAACGTGCCATTTGATCATGCCATTTGGTGGTTTCTCATCCACGATTAAGCACCTATAATGATAAAATAATCCATCCATTTTGGGGTGTCCCAATTTTGAGAAACACACTTTTTGAACATGTTGAACCATCCGCTGGTCAGTGGTGTGGTTTCGAACATTTTTTACTTACCCTACAACTACCTATGTGTAAGTTGGTTAGACTAATATTTTTCATGGGGGTGGTTTTAGCCACCAACCAGACTGGGCCTGGCAATGATCATGCCATTTTGAATAGACCAAAACAATCATGCTTAGTTGAAAAGCAGCCAAAGGAGTGAATTCTTTGGGGCCCCTTTCCACCGATCCGCACCCTTTGGGACAACAAGTCAGCGACATAGAGAAACCATTCAGACGACCGCTCAGCGGTGTTTCCTGCCATGGTCCCATTTACGGTACCCAGACCATGGCCGTGTCCGTATGAGAGATGCGTATGTTTGACGTATCTGTAGTTAGTGCACGCCGTTATTTTTGTTTGGTGGTTTTCCCCCATTATTGGCGAGGAATATCAACCATAGTTGTCAACAAAATCATTCGTAACCATCAGTTGACCATGGTACAACCATTACTATAGCAGCTACTGTTGTTTCATGTATTCATCATGTTTGGCCATGTTCAACCAACTGGCCGGTCAATGAACCGTCAGTGAATCAGCAATCAATCATAGTTTACTTAGTTTACCATCAATCAACCAGTTGCCTACCATTTGTCAACCCTGAAATCAAATACGCATCAGTGAATTTTAAATTCCCCATTGTGAATGACCAATGAACCACCATGTCTGAGTCATTCGTAACCTTTGGTTTAACCATTGATTGATCATAAATAAGCCACAGTTAAACTATTCACTGACCATTCAGAAACCCTTATATTGCCTACCATCAGTTGCTAGCTAACCATCGAATCACCAAAAGCCAGCCATTCATCAGCCATCAAACAGCCATTGATCAGCCATCAAATATCCATCAAGTAACCATCAGTTAACCATGAATCAACCGCTAACCAGCCGTGAAATATCCACTAGTGAACCACCAATCAGCCATAAATCGGTCATTTGCTGCAGTTAAACAACTAATCAAATGAGTTCATGCCTAGCTACCAACAATGGCTGATTGATGTTTATTCGACATCCATCATCCACGATCAAATCGCCATTAATCAATGATTTCAATAATCATTGATCATAATCCTTAATGACCATTGACGATGGCTATTTGGTGGTTTCTCAAGTCATAGGGGACACCCCAGTTATCATCCAGTTTATGAGCATTTATAGTACTAAACCATGCATTACTTTGGGAGTTCCCAACATTGTGAGATGGGTGTTTCTCAAAACAGGGGACCCTAAAAATGGTTGGTTTTTTACTATAGAATGACTATTAATGGATGATTTGGGGGTACCCCTATTTTAAGAAACCACCAGAAAGTTCTTTGACCACAAGTTTGTCCGTGATCATTCCCCAGCACTCCCGGTAGTGGTGATTATCTCCCATGAGAAACCATTATAATCCCGATCGAAAATGATATGGCTATGGGTCAATATTAAGCAACCAACTAATGGGGGATTTCCACCAACAATAACAGGGAAAACAACCGGGCCGTCAGCTGCGAGGGAAAACAATGGTTAATAGTAGGGGAACCAGGGGCACGGGGTCTTGAACCACAGCCATATGGTGGTTTCTCAAAATTGGAGAACCCCCAAAATGGTTGGTTTATTACTATAAAGATCAATGTCTGATGATTTGGGAGGTCTCCTTTTTTGGGAAACACCCATATTTGACCCATCCCTGGGATGTGTTTCCATAATCAATCCATGATTTGATCCTGAATCATGACATCCTTTGACACACATCTCATTTTTTTTTTGAATGACCAGCCAGGCTTGCAATCCTGGAGACAGAGGCAGCGCCAACGGCCTAAGAGGTTTGTGGATGGTCGATTGAGGTTAAGCAACTGATTCATTGATAGTTCGCGATGGTAAAGCTGAATGGATGGTTTATGATGGTTGAGGATTATGTGACGGTGAATTGATGCTTATGAATGGTTGTTGTTGTCTATTGGTGTTTCATGCTGATTAGTTCGTTATTCAAAATTCGTTGATGCTTGATGGTAAATTGATGGTTCGGTGTGACAAAGCTTCAGTCATGGTTTGGTGATTTGATTGTGAATGAGGGTTATTTGATTATTAGGGTTCTTAATTCATCATTAGTCGATGGTTCTCGATATTTCATCGATGTTTGATGGATGTCTGAGGATGGTTCGTTGATGGCTAAGCATGGTGAATAGTACTGATTTGACGGATTATACTAATTGATAAAATTGATGCTTATTTGCCACTTAATTGACTGTTGCGTGAATGATGGTTTAGTGTGGTCAACAAGTGTTTCATTGTCCGTCAACGACGCTTAGTTTATAGTGAGCCGATGATAAGCTGACATCTCATTGATGATTAGTCATGATTACTCATTAGTTATGTCATGTAAGACTCATGCTATGCTTCACTCATGGTTTCTTGATGACTTGTTGATGTTTTATTTTGGTGGATAGCGGATAGTTGCTACCCAACGACCATAGTCAATGGCTATGAATGATCAGCCACTGATTGGTTGTAATTCATTGTGGATTGATGTGCTTTATTTGTGGATCCTTGACCGTGGTTGGTCATTAATATTGATCAAGCGATTGGTTGATCACCATCACTATCCCAGATCAAACAGATAATGAACCATTGATTGTCCATGGACCATCGATTGATTGATGATGGATGGTCAATGGTGGTTAATTGGGGACTTACAGCTCTATAGGAATGATAATTTGTTATTAAATCGCTAACAAAAAATATTAACCATGATGGAATATATGGAATATTGATTAGAGGTCATGAACCATCACGCACCATGAATCGTCATGATTCACCGTCAGGAATCATGGATTTAATGATGAACCAATCATTGACATCATGAAAATGAATTACCCCGCATGAACCATCACAAATCATGAATCAGCCATCAAGAACTAGCACGAACCATGACGAACCATGAGTTATCCATCATGAACCATCAGGAACAATCATGAGAAAGCACGAACCAGCACGAACCATGAATTAGCCATGATTAATTACTCAGTATTAACCATGAATTGACCATCATTAACAATCATTTAAAACAGTCGCCATCAATTCAGCATGGTTCGTTCTGATTTGCCACATTTCGAGTCATCCAAGCGAGTTATAGATACCGCACCAGCAAGCGATCTCACCAGCTATCTTACTAAATGAACCCACCATCATAGAGCAGCATGGACCACAGCAATCATTCAACATTATCAGCCCCTGAAATCTATTGTCATTGCTGGGAAGTCCAATTCCAATGGGATATCCCCAACCATCGACTATCATGCACCAGTGCCCATCATTCAACATTGATGGCCACCATGGACCCAGCATAAATTATCCACTAACCATTTCGCGCCAGGCGAAGGTAAGGCATCGTCAATATTGGAATGAACTCACCAGTCCATCTCGCATCAACACTGGAATTGACGAAATTGTCGCAATGACAAAGCCTCACTGAATTTCCCAGGTGCGACGATGATATGCGACCACGAAAAGTTGTGAGTTGCGTCGGCGTTTCCAAGCCTTGGTGGTCATGCCGTAGCCTCCTCGCATTGATGCGCGACACCCCATGATGCACTTGGCTGCCTCGCTCCAGCTGGCCGACGACCTGGGGTGGAAGGACGACGACGGCGGCAGGCCCACTGTTGGAATGCGCCTGTGCAGCACACACAGGCTCCGCATGGTCAGGTCGGTCTTAAGTCGAGCTTCTGCGAAGACAAATGAGGTGCGCGGCTTCCTTTTTGTCCAGGATGTATTTCAATGCTGTCCTTGTCTACAGGCGGCCGCGAAAAAGATGGCCAGGAAGCCTCGCGCGACAGCGGGCTTCGAGAGAGCAAGCTCTGAGCACCCGCTGCAACTGTTTGAAGTCACAGCAGGAGAGCTGTTTACATTGACCGTTTCTAACCATCATCAACCACCCGGTTTCATGGACATGAGGTTATCAACACAGTACTGTCCCACTATTGAACATGAAGAAACCACTAGTTATCCAAACTTATCCATCATCTACAATATCTATTTTCAACTTCTTTTAGCTATCATCCAGCACTGGATGATTAAGATTGACTAACCCTGATGAGCTCTTATTTCTCCGTTGCCAACCATCAACTAACTGCCCAATGTTTTTGCCGCACGTGCTGTTGTTTTCTAGGCCTTGGCGGCGGTAGCTCATGCTGTTGTGAAGGTGGAGCTGTTGGGGCTGGGGAAACGTTTGGGACTGCTGGGAGAGGGCTGGGGATTGGATATGCCCAACATAATCTTAGCTCATGATGGTAAAATGGATACAAATGTGTTGCTTGATGATGGTTAGCTAGATGGTGACAAAGGTTGTGTGTGTTTTCTCTATGTGTTGCCTTCGTTTTTGTATCGCCAGCCGTTTCTGTAGTTGTGGCATCGTGACAGCTTACGTCCGCCGTCGCATGCAGCGTTGACACCTTGATCCTCTTCAGGATTGAAACCAGTACTTTGTTTAACGCATATTGTTTGAGAATTATGAAGTCATGTCAGTTCTGAGTTCGCCAAGTGGTTGGTGGATGTTCTAAGTCATGCCTCCATGGCAAGTCTTGGCTTTGCGGAGTTTATTCCTTTTCCCGAGCCAAAGTTGACCAAGTACTTCTGGAAACAGCCAGAAGAAATAATGTGATTTCCTTGGTGATTGCCAAACAATGCATTATGGGTCTGCTCCCTATTTTGCACATCGCTTTGGCAATCAATATCCATCCATGGTTGCCTACCCTGGCTCTTTCATGAGGGGGATACTCTGCCGAAAAAAATGCTACAGTATTTGTTTCCTTGTCTAGATTCTGGTTTGGCGCGTACGTACTGTAGGGCAGCTAGATACCAAACTGGAATTCCTTGACAAAACAAGGTCTTTGACCCCCACGGCAGCGTGAATTTTCCCTGAGATTCCATGAGTTTTCGCATCAAAGAAATTAGGGTGCTCACTTATTCCCAAGGCGTCACAGACATCCAGAGATTAGTGGGAGATTTTGATTTTTGAACACCGCTTCAATTTTGCCAGCTCGATATGCTGTCATGTCCACCAGAAAATATCTGTGGCGTTTTTGAAAACGACTGGAACTCTCATTGCTGAGCTTGTCATTGTTGAGACTGTGGTTTCTCCAAGTTCGCTGCTCGTGAACCATTAGCTAAGCAACGCAGCTGGTGAGTAGAAATGATTTGATATCCAAATACGTGATATGATGACATTCTACCATGATTTATTATCACTATTCATGCTCATGAATTGTTAGCAATGTTTGTAAAGTTTGACAATGTCTATAGCCAATGCAAAGAACCAGTATCAATAGTGTCTCGGTTGCTGTTTCTTAGCAATTTGTCAACTCTTACCAGCCGTCATCACTCATTATCAACCTGTATCAACAAACATGTATCACTTGCGTTAACCATCCTTAAACGTTATTGTTATGCACAATCAACCACCATCAACCAAAATCAACCGCAATCAGCCCACAATCAACCATCATCTATCATCATCAATCATCATCAACCATCATGAACCATCATTTGCCATCATTAACCATCATTAACCCCAAGTCATTCAATATGAGTCACTTGCAGTTATGAACCAACCATCATTAACCATCATTAACCTTCATCATGAAGCAGACGTTTTGTTGACCACTTCGTTGCGATTTTACAAGAAATTTCCCGAGCTCCCAACCGTTGGTTCAACGGTGATCAGGGCGGCGACAGCTCAGCTTCAGCGCTGCTCGGCGACGAAGCGAATCGTGAATTGCGATGACCAAGAAACTGTCAACAACGATTAGTGTGGCTATGGGTCAATATTAACCAACAATAGTGGCTTACAATAACCAACACAGCTATGGGGAAAACAATAGTTACTTATAGGAGATATGGCTATGGGTCAAAGCTTTAACCAACCAATTTCCTGGGGGATTTCCACCAACAATTTCATAGGGAAAGCAATGGTTAATGATGGTGAACCAGGGGGACTAAGGGTTTTGACCTACAGCCATGTGGCGGTAAATGTGGTAAATTGAATTCTAAATGGATACATTTGGTTGGTAAGTTTTTCATGGAAGTTGCTAATTGTCAGAATGATTGAAAATGAGGCGTACTCGGCTAATGCTTGTTCAAGTGGGCTTAAATAGGGTTATTGACGTTGTTGTGACATCTATAACCACAGCATTGGCTGAGTGATCGTTAACCCTTAATTGGTTTACTCACTGACAACCATCAGAAATGCCATTGAGGGTTGTGGTTGCAATTGGTTATGAACAGGTAGCAACAGCAACACTCCGGATTGACGGGCTACTGCTTGATATGAACTACGGTACATGTGGTTGTTGAAATCGTGGTGCGGTTGGCACCAGACGAGAACTGCCAGCAATCAGCACGAATCATCAACCACCAACTGGACCTTTTACACTTGGGCGTGGGGGAAGCGTTTGATCATGTTTGATCCACCATCATGGAATGGTGGTGGTTATGGTAGATGAATCTGTATGTCCAATAAATGGCCAGTCACTTTTTCAGCTGTTGGGATGTTTCCAGCTCAATCTTTGCCTCACGTGGCTGCGACTCCAGGTTTCCATTTTGTTTTTGCAGCTTCAATTTTTTTTTTCGTTCCCTGGCCGCTTAGCATATAGTCTTCACACATTGCCTTTGTCATCACCTTGCGTTCTCCATTGAATTTGCTGCGGGGATGGCATTCACAGAACGCCACGAACAGATTGCCCTTGAATGTATCGCTCTTGGCGATGGTCTTGCGGGAAATCTGAACAGCTTGAGGTTTTGGAACACCGATGGTAGCAGTTTCTACTTTTCCATGTCAATCACCTGCAAATGTCTCTGTGAAGTTGGTGTTCCACAAATTGGGGGTGATGGAGCGTTTGACATTCAAGTAAAATTCCAGAGGCCGGGTTGCAAATATCCGATATCGCTAGTGACTTGGCTGCGGACCAAAATCGAGGCGATCATCTCCAAATCTACGAGGCAGCGTTCACAAATTTTCTGAAGGCTGTAGAAGGCGCGTAGAAGGTGCAGGTGGGGAAATCCCGCCAGAGATCCGCGCTCCTCATCCTGATCCTGATGCAGAATCCGCACGGTTCTGGGCAACATCGGCAGACCGAAAAAACAATTGTGACTGCGACTTCTATGGCTGACGTCAAGACTAGTGCTCAAGGGCTGGCTTCCAGGATCAGGTTTGGCCATCCAACTTCAGCTTGGTATGTTCAGAATTCGAGGCAAGGCACAGGAAATGGAAAAATATTCTTTTTCGAGTCACTGGATTCCGCTTGTTGCGTCTGCACTTTCTGAGTTGGGGTAGCTAAAACCTATTTCAAAAGGATAAAACTGGGTGAGCTCAGATTTGCCTAGGCTCCGCATATGTTAGTATTTGGGGAGCAACCATCCACACTTTACACAGGCATGGGCCATGTACTCGCTTCAAATTTCTTCACCGGCACAAGTGCAGGGTCCACCTAGCCTTTTTTGGGATGGTTGGTGGCTTGACCCATACTCATGGTTGGTGATCATGATTGAATAACTGGTAGGTGATTTTATTGGCATGTTGTTTCCCTAGTAGTTAATTATCAACAAATGGTTGGTTGACTAATATTAGCTGTCTTGGATCAAGTCCATTCAGCTCAGGGTAGGGGGCCCCAGGGGCCTGCTGCTGCTCACCTGGAGCAGGGTGGGCCGTCAATTAAGCTGCCCTCCTAAGGGTGGTATCCCCTTTGTGTTGTGCGAGCTCTGTGTCCACTTGTTTTGCCATGGAGTCTTTGGTTGAGCAGCTCACTGGGAAGTGGCAGCAGATGGCGAGGTCTTTGCTGTCCGAGGATCCCAGCATTACTTTCCTGCGTGTGACTGATGTCAAGGCAGATTTGGTATTTGGCCACATTGCCAAACTGCATGCTCATGATGGACTGAAGGTACTTGACCCAGTTGAAGATTTTCTGCTTCAGGTCCCGATGACCCACCATTTGTCTGTTGGTGACTGGATTGGGCTTCAAGGAGCTGATTTTCAACGAGATCGACTCATCTTAGGACCAGATGACTTCCTCTGGACTGTTTCCAAAGGTCTGTTGGAGGAGCCGTGGACTTGTGTACATCTTTTCGCAGGGGCTTTCGATGGTTGGTCTAGAGCCTTCACGTGGTTGGAATCCCAAAACACCTTCGTTGTCGAAAACACCATTGAGTTGGACTGCGACCCTCAGGTTGCAAGATGTTGGGACTTGAGAGGATACGAAGTTGTCAACAGCAAGGTTCGCATTTCTGACCAGCTGCCAGGGCCGAAGGTTGGATTTCATGGACCTGTCTCTGACTTATCATGGCTCAATTGGATTCGAAAGAGCAACAACATTTGGTTGACAATGTCACCGCCTTGCCCCTCCTGGAGCAATGGTGGTCTTCAATCAGGGCTGAATTGTGCCAACGGCATAGCTTTTCTGGAGGCTATTTCGGTTGCTAAGAGGCTGCGACCTTTGATTATCTCTTGTGAATGCTCTGACACTATCATCAATCACCCCCATTTTGCTGCGTTGAGGTTTTCACTGTCACAAGCTGGTTACAAAACTGTTTGGTCTTCTGTCAACGAACACGCTGACCTGGTCAACATGAAGAGACGTCGTTGGCTTGCATTGTTCTTTCGACGTGACATTGCATCCTTGCCCATTGGAGGAACTTTCAAAGTCACTGGCCAGGCGAAGCCGGGCTGGGATGACTGTACATTTCAGTTCCATGTCCCACCTGTGGTCATGGAGCAATTGCTTCTGACACCTGATCTCATTGACCAGTATGGATGTTCCAGGTTTTTACCACATGGTTGGCGTAAAGATGTGAGAGACCTCTCTGATCCCATGCAAGTGCTAAGTGCCCGTGTGATTTCGCCCAACAGTGTGATGCCCACACTTTGTGCATCGTACACGCGACAACATTGCCTGGATGAGGATCATTTGGTACGGAAAGGTATCTTTGCTTCACTCACAGATGCCAATGGCTCCATCAGGTTCCTTGACCCTGTCCGATTCGTAGGATTGATGGCCACTCCCAAGGATCAAGCTGTTCCCTTGCCTGTTGATGTTCCCACTGCGTTTGTGGGGCTTGGCAATTGCATTACGGTCACTCAAGCTTTGATCACCATTTCCATCGGTCTTGTTGCTGCATCTTTGTCGCAGATTTCCATTAGGGATGTTTTGCATGCTTCAACAACCGCATCATCGCCACTGAGTGTCATGTTTTTCATGATGATACCACTATGTGGGTTGCAGGAGATTCACAGGTGGCTGCAATCATCCCCAAAATGCTTGCAAAACATGGGGATACCGACTCGGTTTTGATGATCAATGATGCCTTCTTTCCTGTATCATCTGAGGATTCATTTGCCAAGGTTTTCGCTGACTTGCATTGGGATCCTAAGCAGGTTGAGCAATTCAGGTGCTTTCATGAAGATGAGCTGATTTCATTGACCACGCCATTTGCATCGATCATTGGCAAACGCATCCGAGTGACGTGCCATGCACAGCTCATTTTGGAGGCAACTCCTCTGACCCGCAACGCCGATCCAACTCCGAGTGCAGAACCCATGCAGGTGTGCGATTCTGACGAAGAAATTGCAAGATGCATTGATGACATCGAAGCTCAGTGTTTGGCCAATCCTGAGACTGTGGTGACTGTCTTTCACCACCCACATGCTGATCCAACTTTCATTCTGTGTCATTGCGATCGCATTCATGTTGAGGCTACTGAGGTTCTCACCAAAGCATACGGTCCTCATGTCAAGACATTCGATGTTGTTGATCTCCCCGGGTTTCAAGACCAGACATGCATTCTTGCTGTCCATGAGCCCATCCAGGACAATCAGGTTTGTGTGCTATGGGTGAATGTTATCAACAACTCAATCACCACTGAAGTCATCGCACGTGATTCCACAGACCATGCCGCTTGGACAAATGGCAGATGGGTTGCAAGGCACTCACCGAGGGAGCTGTGTGCCCTGAAGTACGGTGGCAAGGTTGGTTCAGATGAATTTCTGTGGCTCTCACAAATGGTGTTGCAAGATTCCCTGATCATGTTGCATCCTGTGATCATTACTGAAGAATCCCGTGAGCATTGCATTCATGACATGGTTTTCCAAGTTGCTTGCCTTTGGAAGAAGAAATGGGAGTCCGATATCCGGGCGCCCGTATGGGAGAATGGACATTGGTCAGGTGTTGAGATCCAAATCAAAGACATGATCATTTGTTCATTTGTGTCCATGCAGTCTGAAACAACCAAGGCGTCCATCATTGCTGCTCTCCAATCATTTGCTTCCAAGGCTTCCCTTCAGGTGAGGTCATGTGTGTGCAATATGTACTCCAGCACCGACATGTGTGGCTGGACTTTGATTGCAAAATGGTTTCGTACGTTGTATCCTACTTTCAAGTGGGTGTCTCGACCCGAGGCCAGTGTTCATGCTGTTGCAAAAGCATCCATATCCCGATACCTTGACACAAACGTGCACATCCAAGCATTTGCAGTCATTGTTCGCAGCAATTTTCTCATGAGCAGTCCAGAGATCTCAGCCAATTTGGTCTTTGGAGGAACTGGCACTACAACAGACTCCACGATGCAACCTGCAACGGAGAACAAAGACCCATGGCAGACAAAAGATCCTTGGCTTCAGCCTGCCCAGGTACTTTCATCTTTGAGGAATGCCAAATGGGAGGACCTTGCTTTGCCAAGTGACCACCAGTTTTATTCTGGTGCTGTTCAACTGAAGCAGATCACTCGTCAGCAGATGTCCAACAATCAGGGTGGAGTGGCATTTTGTACTAGGTCCAATGTCTCTGATGCCTTGACAAATGCTCCCTCTGCACCTGCTGGCATTTTGATTCCTGTGTCTGATGCTGCCTTTTTCCGGAAACTGCATCCTGAGCCAAAGGTGTCCGGACCGTTTGAAGTGACTGTGTCAGATGGTGTTGCCAACACAATTTACAAGCGTCAAGTGATGTTGCTTCAAGTCACCCCTGAAATTGTTTTTCAGCCTCCTGAAGCCAAGTACAAAGCGACTCTCACTGAAGTACGTGAGTTGGTATTGGAAATGGACAGTAGGATTGCATCAAAGGAGACAATGACCATGATGCAGCAGAATCCGCAGGAACATTTGAAATCCAGAATCCGTGATTTGTTTCCAGCATCCGCATTGCAGAACTCATCCATGTACGGGTTTCGCACTGTGAGCAAGAAAGAAGATCACAAAATGCTCCAAATGCTGATCAAGGTCCCATTGGCATCTCGGGCAACCATGCTTGAGCATAGTGGTCTTGGTGAGATCACAGCCAGGGATTTCCTGGCCAAGGGTACCTCTCCAGAAGATCATTCTGTGCTCCCACGATTTTGGGATGCGAGCAGACATGGCCGTGAGGAGGCAGTACGCACTGCCTCCAAAGTTGATGGTTTTGCTGGCGTGGTACTGACAAAGCGAGGCATCGCAATTCGCAGCTGGAATTGCAAATTGGCATCCACACGTGCAGCTGTCATGAACAATGATGTTCGCCTATGCCCTGAGAACATGTCTACGGTGCCCAAGGTTCAAGTCGAATCGAGCGGCTGGCCTCAGAATATCACAGCAGCAGAGGTGGTTCGCAGCTGTCATTACTATACGCAATTGGCACCAGTACCTACTCGGTGCTACAGGTCGGCAGGTGTCACTTCGTGGAGCCTCATGTTTTCATCCATGCCAAGCATTTCTAGATTCTGTGCTGCATTCAACGGTCATGCTGTGGAGATCCTACTGGTCCCAACACAATCGATGAGTTTGCCTGGTCCTCGTAAGGGGAAGGAATCCAAGAAGACCAGCCGCAATGTTGCTCCTCGAGCCAGTGAGCCTTCACCCCCATCATGACAGGATTTCCAATCTGGAAAGCCGCTTCTCCCTGATGGAGAAACGTCAAGAGACACTTGAGTCCAGAATGGGTTCCAAGTTTACTGAGGTGAATGATCAACTCCGCCAGATTGCGAGCAGCATCCCACAATGCCACGGGCGAAACGCCCCCACCCAAGCAGCCGAAGGTTGGTCCGTGACTAGGCCTGCTTGGCCTTGAGATCCTGTGTGGATTCTTTTCTTGTTTCATCTTCAAAGGGTGTGCAAATGTTTCTTCCGTTGAATTTTGCCGCTGGCTTGTGTTTATATGCATTGTTATCCTGATTTGCCACACCTGGTTGGAGCCTAATGCACTTGTGTGTTTCCTAAGCTGTCATGCCTTTGCATTATCTTGGATGCAATTTTGCCACTGGTGTCAGATCACCTTTGATTGCATTCGATCGTATAGTGTCCAACTCCAACGGGTCATAGCTTTCGTTTGGGTTGAAAACATGACTCTGTGCCCTGTGCTTTTCACGGGTCAATCTACTTTTAGTTTTGTGCTGCCGACTTTTGCCTTTCGTTCCTTTGTTCCGCCCCAGTTCGCCTTTGACAGCACCCTGGGCTTCCCTGGTGAGGGCCCAGATGACTTGTGGTGTGTTGCTACTGCCAACGTCGGGAGCCTAGTGTCCAACCCATCTGCATATGGATGGAACGTTGATGTTGCTTGCCTTCAGGAAGTTCGCCTTGCTGCTCAGAACCTTCAGAATGCCCAAACCGAAGCTCATGATCACAGCAAGCATATTTTCCATGGTAAGCTTCTTGTCCCGAAAATTAATGCTAAGGGTGATTGTAAGGTCCCCCATGGTGGGGTTGCAGTGCTCGCCAACCAAGCCAAGACTGAAAATTTTGCACCTTCTCAAGATGACCTTGAACTTTGGACTCGCATTCATGATACCCACCGGGTTGTGTTTGTCTGGCACCAGGTTGCCCCTAAGATAAAAATTTTGGTCATTTCGGTGTATCTTCATTCTGGTATCAACCCTACCAATCATGACTTAAACAATGGCATCTTGCAGGACATCTTCCAATTCACAGCTGGAATGGGAGACATTCCCATTATCTTGTGCGGGGATTTGCAACAAGAGCCTCAAAAATATGAGGCTTACCAGACTCTCAACGTGAACCAAGAGTGGTTCGACCCAATGGCCTCTTGGGATGAAGAAGGTGACTTGCACCGACCAGTCACCTATGCAAGAAATTCCAAGTTCGACCATCAAGCCGAACATGACTCTAGTCTTGATGCCATCTTAGTCAACCATGTTGCCTTAACAGCTCTCTCTAGAATTGAAGTGCGCTACACTGAAGCTAGACAACACACCCCCGTGCTTGCATGGTTCAACTGGCCTGAGATATATAGCAAAGGGGAAGTTATTGTTCGACCTGCACCTTTGATCCTTGGTGATATCCCCCAAAAAGATGGTTCTCCTGATCATGCATATATTGCAAGATGTGCTGAAAACCTTTGGAGTGAAGAAAGAGCCGCCAAGTGCAGTGCCGCATGCAGCGAAACTGCTTGGGCAGCTATCAACGATTTTGCTGTTGACACCCTGTTAGCAGCCGGTGCCTCTTTTGGAAAGGGTCCCCACACCCGTGGGCACCTCCCAATATTTCAGGAAAAAACACCGTTTCCAGGCCAAGATCTGGATGGAGCAGCTTCAGCACAGAGGAGCAAATGCCTGACCTCTTTGCGCAAGAAAATTTCTGAACTCCGGAAACGGTTAGCTAGGCCTTCAATTACACAAGGTGATTCCACCACTACGCAAGATCTTGCCCAGAAAATTAGAAGAATCCTTAGGCTTGAAGGGTATTCTACTGGGACTTTCGACCTTTGTGATGATAACCAGTTGTTTTCACTTCTAAAACACTTGCAAAAAGATATCGCCGATAAACGCCTTAAAGAAAAGGCCCAGCGCATCGCACAGTGGAAGTTGAAAATGGTTGAAGGTACACGTACCAAAAACGTGTCTGGGAATGTGTATAAATGGATTCAATCCAAAGTCCACGTTTCCCCCGCTAATCTTGTCCATGATGATAACGATCATCTTGTGTATAACCCTACTGATGCCATCAACATCATTCACGATAAATGGGATAATGTCTTTGGGGTGAATGCGGGCAACGCTCAACCTCACTTGCTGCTATCTACCATTTGGCCATATATCGAAGAGCATCGTCGTGTTGTCAGCCTTCCGCAGATTGACGGTGTTTCTTTGTCGAAACAGGCTGCCAGAAGAAAAACCAATGCATCCGCAGGTCTTGATGGATGGAGGACTGTTGAAGTCCAGTTGTTACCCCCCCTCGTTCTTGATAAAGTTGCAACATTTCAATGAACTTGAAGATCAGAAGAGACCATTCCCAAAGATTTTGGGATGCGCCAAACAAATCTTCCTGAATAAAAACTTGAGTTCTGACCCCATGGATAAACGGATTATCAGTATCTTGCCGTGCTTCGCAATTCTTTACAGTGGCCTTAGATTCAGACAACTCACTTCATGGCAAAAAGAAACCTTTCCCTTGGAGCTTGTCGGAGGTGTCAGGGGTCGTCAGGTGTCCGATGTGCCTGCGACAATTCGTTCCGAAATCGATCATGCGCACAGAACGAATGACCATATTGCAGGTATCAAAATTGACAAATCAAAGGCTTTCGATCGACTAATGCCTGAAATCGTTGTTATGCTGATGGTTGCTTTTGGGCTACCTAAGGGACTTGCGAACTATGTTCACCTACTGTACTCTAACTTGCGGAAGTACACTGTTTACCAAGGTTGGTCTAAATCCCTCCCCATTACCACTTGTAATGGCCTTATCCAAGGTTGTTCACTGAGTATCTTAGCGATGAATTTACACCAGCTCACGTGGTCAATTTTCTTGCGGAGCCTTCCCGACATTGCCACCCGCTCTTACATTGATGATTCATATATTTGGGTTAAACTCAATCGCTTTGAAACACTCA
Source organism: Symbiodinium kawagutii (assembly GCA_009767595.1). Lineage (NCBI taxonomy): Eukaryota > Dinophyceae > Suessiales > Symbiodiniaceae > Symbiodinium > Symbiodinium kawagutii. The sequence goes on along the minus strand of VSDK01026424.1, from coordinate 328,397 downwards.
CTACTGCCATTCAGGTGACAAGAATGTGGGATTACTTGACAGGACAGTCTATGAATGTCAAGAAATGTGAAACCTGGGGCACTTCCACTGCTGCACGAAGGCAACTAAGAGATGCCTTCCCCGACATGAAGCAGTCGAACACAGTTGATGTCCTAGGTGTAAAGATTCAGACCACCAAACAGTTGAATTTTGCTTGGCCAGATGAGAAGACTGCCAAGATCACACGTGAAATTTCTTTGATCAGTTCTCTTCCTTGCCCGGTTGAAATCAAAGAACACTTACTTGCAGCCAAAGTGATGCCACAGCTCACATTTGCACCGCACATCAATAGCATCCCTAAAGCTGCTCTTCAAGCCATACAGGGTAAGATTTCACATGCTTTGTGACGCAATCGCCCCATTCGCAGATCTCGCTGGCTTCTTCATGGCATTTTGTTTAAACCATATCGGTCAGATCCTACTGTCTCCCGGGCATACAACACTGTCTTGGAGACGTTGAGCTTCCTTAAGAACACCACAGATGCAAACCGCAGGCACTGGCAAAACGCTTTCTTGAGTGACACTTTGGACCCTAACAGCCTTTTGACCCACTATATGCAAGCTTGTGACTTTTTGCAAATTGAGCTCCCAACCCCCTTTTCCTGCAGCTTCTTCTCCACTAGCGCATGCGAGTGGATGGATATGTCGAGGAAAGAGCTTAAGACAATTCTTCAACTGGTTTGCCGTCAAGCATGCTACCGATGGGCTGGCACTGTCCCCAGAAAGGACTTCGTGGCTTCAGCCGGCCACCTTGATTTCACCGTACTACTGCTACCTTTCGATCTTGTAAGAGCAAATCATTTGAAGGCATTAGTTTCAAGATGCTACATGAATCAAACATTGTGGGTACTCTGTTCACTAGAGACAGACAGTTTGCAGCCAAGATCGCCGATAGCCCCTGCTGTCCGTTTTGTAACCATCCCAAAGAAGATAAACTCCATTTGGTAACTTCATGCCCCCTTAACGAAAAAATTCCCAATAGGCCCTCACTTTCTGATGATTTCGGCCCAAATTTTCTGCAGTCAGGGATTGTCGAAGTCCCTCATAGCGTTGTCAAGAACAGACTCCAATGCAGCAAGTTGGAGCAATTAAAACCGGTGTCTTGGGATCACGACTTGAAGCCAATTGAATTCTGGACAGACGGAAGTGTCATTGAGGCACAATCCTTCTGGCATACCAAGGGCGCTTTCGCATGTGTAGACGATGCAGGAAACCTTTGTTCGGGACCAGTGTACCACTTGGCTTTAACAAGCTATACATCCGAGTTTTGGGCAATTCTCAAGGCTTTTGCCATGGCATCTGGTCCTTGTCGCATTTACACCGATTGCCAGACCCTGGTTGACCCATTTCATTCTCTTGTGCATTCACGTGTGGTTGACCCCGGTTGGAATCATCACTCTTGGTGGTGTTGGCTATGGGAGCTTATCCAAAAACGTTTGTGCTTTCACACGCATCCACTTGAACTTGAATGGATTCCTGCCCATAAATCTGATAACATTTCGGTTGATCGTATCACGGATGAGTTTGCTAGATCGGTTGGAACCTCCAAACGGAACATCATCAATAACCGCTTGGTGGATGGTTTGGCTAAAACGTGTGCACGTAATCAGCTGAATGAGAATATCTTTGAACAGGAGCAAGTTCAGTGTGAACAGGAGCAAGTTCAGTGGCATGTGTGGCTGGCTCAACTAGCAGCTGCTTTGCCTCAGGAAACCACTGAGGAACCAGAGGCTCCCCCGGAGCCTGAATTTGATACTGTGGTTGACAGCGCCTCTCCACCAGAGGCGTTTCGTCACAAGCTTCCACGTTGGCCATGGTCTCTTGAACCCAGGTTGTTTACTTGGTCACCCCAGGTTTCTATACCCACCAATCTTAAGCTTCCTAAAACTCTTTCCAGGACTAATTGGGACTCCATTTTGGCATTTTTCACGCAGTCAACTTGGTTGATCGACCCGAATCATTCAACTTCGTTTTTGGAACTTGCCTTTTGTGCCTGGTTTGACTTTGGGATGCGATTGGATGTCAACGAGCACCATGTGTCTTCGTATTGCACACTTATCAAAAAATTTTGTAACCACATCACAAAACTGGATGCGAAAAAGAGTAAGGTCCTGCCGGGCCTGGTGAGTACTAAGTGTCTTTCTAACGGTAGGACGCATCCTTGCGGATTCATCAGTGGAGCCCGAGTCTTTCAGACAGACTCTTCGCTTCATCACCTTGCCATTGCATTTCAGGGGGCTAACCAAAGGCTTTCTTCATGGAACATCCATTTCTCGGTCTGAGTCGGCGTCAGAAAATAGTGCAGGAGCGGCTCGGGCGCTGAGCGCGTCAGAGTCGCCGGACTTCGTCCGACAGGTGTGCGCTGGTTGAGTAATATTTTTCATAGGCGTTTTATTGACATGTTTTTTCCCTAGTAAATATCAACAAATCGTTGGTTGACTATTGTTTTTCATAGGGGTTGAAACCACCAAGCAGATAAACAACCCGTTTTTTTCCCCACCTGTCAGGTGAGGGTTGTTAGATTTTATCTGAGCTGACTTCTCCTCCTTCTCCTCCTCCTCCTTCTCCTTCTCCTCCTTCTCCTCCTTCTCCTCGCCGGACCTCAACTACGACAATGCACGCCGAGTGTCTACTGCCGGACCTCAACCGCGGCCATCCACGCCGAGTGTCTGCTGCCGGACCTCAACCGC
>VSDK01026424.1:301636-325344 GCA_009767595.1 Symbiodinium kawagutii | reverse complement strand
AAGATATGTCAGAAAGAATGTCAAAAGAAATGTCAGAAAGAATGTCAGAGAGAATGGCAAAAGATATGTCAGAAAGAATGTCAGAAGATATGTCAGAGAGAATGTCAAAAGATATGCCAGAAAGAATGTCAGAGAGAATGTCAGAAGATATGTCAGAAAGAATGTCAGAAGAGATGTCAGAAAGAATGTCAGAGAGAATGCCAGAAGATATGTCAGAAGATATGTCAGAGAGAATGTCAAAAGATATGCCAGAAAGAATGCCAGGGAGAATGTCAGAGAGAAGATATGTCAGAAAGAATGTCAGAAGATATGTCAGAGAGAATGTCAAAAGATTTGCCAGAAAGAATGTCAGAGAGAATGTCAGAAGATATGTCAGAGAGAATGCTAGAAGATATGTCAGAAAGAATGTCAGAAGAGATGTCAGAAAGAATGTCAGAAGATATGTCAGAGAGAATGTCAGAGAGAATGTCAGAAGATATGTCAGAGAGAATGTCAAAAGATATGCCAGAAAGAATGTCAGAGAGAATGTCAGAAGATATGTCAGAAGACATGTCAGAAGACATGTCAGAAGAGATGTCAGAGAGAATGTCAAAAGATATGCCAGAAAGGATGTCAGAAAGAATGTCAGAAGATATGTCAGAAAGAATGTCAGAAGATATGTCAGAAAGAATGTCAGAAGAGACGTCAGAAAGAATGTCAGAAAGAATGTCCGAGTAGAAAGTTGTCAGAAAGAACGTCAGAAGATGTGCCAGAAAGGATGTCAGAAAGAATGTCAAAAGGTATGCCAGAAGGAATGACGGAAGATTTGCCAGAAAGAATGTCAGAAGGTATGTCGGAGAGAATGTCAGACAAAAGTGGAGTCAACAAGCGGTGATGACATGACATGGTGGGGATCACTCGAAGTAAAGTAATTAAGGTTTATCACCATCCGTGGGTCGCAAATGCCAGTGGCGCAGCTGGTGCTGGATCTACTGACGACGTCGACAGCAGCGGTCAACCATTTTTTGCTTGCTCTTGGTTTTAGGCAACAATCCAACGCTGGCGGATGATTTGCCTGGTGGGTATCATGAACTTGCTGTCTGTTATGGTTTTTGCACGGTATTCCCGAAAGCTGTTGGTGCATTTATTTTTCGGTACCATTGCCTAGACTTCTCAAATGGTGTTCCTTCCCTAGAGTGCCTGATGTTCCTTCCCGTGGTTGGGAGCGTCCCCAGCATTGGGAGAACGGTTCCGGGAGCCGTTGCGCCATCGAATCTCAGGTCCCAGACCTTCTCCCTGGATGACTTCACGGGTCGCAGGAGCCGCTAGCGGGGATGGTTCAGCTGTTGGTTGGGAGCGAGGCCAGGAGCCAAGGGTGTCCGGGGCGGGCGCCCTTTAAAGGGCCTTTAAAGTGTTCCGACCAGATCTCGGATTTGGCAGAGGATTCATCAACAATGTTGGTGAGCTGCTTGCAACGTTGATGCTGGCTCTCATTATGACGAGTGATGCAAAAGCATCAGATGATTCCAGCAACTATTCGAGGTACATGGGGGCACGCGTGAGGACTTACTTTGCCGTGGCCGGCTATCGCAGAGACGGTGGCGTGGCACGAGCACCGTTGGTGATCTGGTGCATGGTTTGGCATGTCTTCAACAGTTCATCTCTCTTTGGGGCTTGGACACTGACTTCAAGAAATCATACTGCTGGGCCTTGGACTTGACTCAGCGACGTCAACTTGCGCAACTCCCTTTTCTTGCTGTGGATCAGGTCCGTGAGTTGGGGGGGACTCTTTCTTTCACCCGTCGTCCCTACACTGGTGCGTTCAAGGTGCGAGCGGTTGCACTTACCTCTCGGTGGGATCGTCTGAAGCGTTCTGGTGCTCCTCTTTTCCAGAAGTTCATGTCACTGGCATCGGTCTTTTGGCCCATCGTTAGTGGATGTAAATTGTGAAGCTAATAGCGACATTTTGATGGTTAGACATGGTTGATAGTGGTGGTTAATGATGCTTAACTGCTATAGATGGTCATGAACAAGGGCCGTAAAAGTGATGGTGGATGCTTAGTGGTGGCTATGAGTTGTATGGTTTTCAGCAATTTGAATTTTCATCAACGTCGACCTCACCGTGGCTATTCCAAAGTGACAACCTGACATAGCATCGGTGGGAACACCATTGGTAAGCAACGCTGCGGTGCTTCGGAAGTCCGGCAAACCACTTCAGGTTGTTGCTGAAATCACTTTGGGAGAAAGTCCCGTTGGAAAAGCTTCAAATGTCCAGGGTACTTGGATGTGCACCCCCACTTAGTAAGTGGTCACAATTGCCATGGTTTCTAGGACAGCTACCTCTAACCATGGCTTCACTAACCCCAGCTGCACATCCAGCCGTGGTGAAACAGGTTTTTTGCATCTTCCCCTGGGGGGTACTACCAGCATCCGTGGGGAAACCAACAAAAATTTGCAGCCCCCAGGTGCCAGGAATCACAGTGAAGCCATCCACAACTGGTCCTGTGGCCCCAGTGACAGGGCTTCATCTACTGGAGTTGATGAGCTAGGATTGAATAAGTCTACGGCTAGTTTAGGCAGGTTTAGCCAATAATCTAGGTTCAATCTGTAAATCTCTAAGTAGTTTAGGTAGGTTTGATAAACCAATCATCTACTGGGTTCAATCTTGGCTTCTCATTGAACCTTTCTCCACCAGGAAGTGTTTGTGGGAGGTACACATGGTTTCCAAGTGCTGTGAGATTTGACATGATGAAGCTCACCACATGGACCATCCACCAGTTGGTTGCTACTTGAAAACCCTGCCAAGAATGACTGTCCCTCTAAATGGGCAGCTAAGAAACCAAGGAAAAGCTGGAAACCATTGGCTAGATTATGAAAATGAAGAACATTGCCTCGTTCAAATCAAAATTATGATTTTTTGAAGGGTTTAATTAATGTTCACCAACCACTACCAGCTGGATTTTCAACTGGCGTTTAGCTCTGCTCAAGTCAGTATCGTTCGGCTGTGTCCAGCTATATAGATTGTGCATCCCTCCAACAAGATGGGGAGTATCCTGGGCAAACATGATCTCTTTTTGCTGGTTTATAGGTAGAGCCATTTTGCCATTTTGCCATTTGCGTGCTCCATAAGGGTCCATTCCCTAGTAGCAATGCATGAATTACCAACCAGAAATAGGTAGAGCCATCCGCGAAAAATCCTACAAAAATGAGTTCATCGCCAGACAGGGCATGATTTTTTTCTGAATCTGCCCGCGAACCACTATCTATGTCACACTCTTGCCAGGATGGAAATGGAAAATCCATCATTTATAGTAACCGTTTACCCATCAAAACCGATGAGTTTAAGCTTCCAAGTGACTTAGATGTGCACCCCCACTTAGTAAGTGCTCGCTGACCATGGTTTCTAGGGGTTATAAGCTGCCTTATAGGGCGTAACTAACCATGGTGAACTACCCCCAGCTGCACATCCAAGTAGAGGGCCCTTGATACTTCCAGGCGACCCCCACCCTGACGCAGGGAGTCGGAACTGGATCGACTTCGGAAGCTGCAGGACGTTGTGCGGCGGCACTGGGGGAGCAGGAGATGCGAGAGACGATGGTGAATGGTTTGTGGTGGATAGCGAAGATGGTTGGAATGATCCCCGTTGATGATGGTGGATGGTGATGGTGGTGGTGGTGATGGATGATGATGATGATGATGATGATGATGATGATGATGATGATGATGATGATGATGATGGTGATGATGATGATGATGATGGTGATGGTGATGGTGATGGTGATGGTGATGGTGATGGTGATGGTGATGGTGATGGTGATGGTGATGGTGATGGTGATGGTGATGGTGATGGTGATGGTGATGGTGATGATTGTGATGGTGATGATGATGGTGATGATGATGATGATGTCGTGGTGGTGATGGTGATGGTGATGGTGATGGTGATGGTGATGGTGATGGTGATGGTGATGGTGATGGTGAATGATGATGATGATGATGATGATGATGATGATGATGATGATGATGATGATGATGTCGTGGTAGTGATGGTGATGATGATGATGATGGTGATGATGATGATGATGGTGATGTAATGGTGGTGGTGATGATGATGATGATGATGGTGATGGTGATGTAATTGTCATGATGATGATGATGATGATGATGATGATGTTTACCATTGATGCTTAAGCATTCCCTATGGCCGGAATGATGGACAATGATGGTTTGGAAACCTTAGTGATGTTCGATGATGGCTGCCTTCCCGTGAAAGATGGTTGGCAGTGAATCACGGTTGAGAATGGTTTGCGGTGGATAGCGTTCACGGACTTGGACCAAGAAACCGATGACAGCATTGGGATCAAGCCGGCAAGACCCGCAAGCGATGAACATGGAAAGCTGGCCACGTGTTCCGTTTTTTTTTGGGATGTGAAAAGCGCCGGTGTAGTTTGTTTCTGGGCCCGCAGCCATGTCATCAAAAGGGAGGGCAACATGTGTGGGACAATTGTTTCAAGTCCACTTTGCAATTCACCAGCAGGGACAGGGGTTTTCACAACGATATGCAGGTAGCCGACCACGAGGAAAAGATCAGACAGGGTGTTGACCATTGGAGCTATTGGATGATAACTGGGGTCCCTATTTCGAGATACCACCAAATGGAGAAGTGATGTTGAATGTCCGTACATGCGCACATGCAAGAAGCTACAGGTCTAAACCAAACCTCCATAATTATGGTGCATGAACAATCATGAACAACCATTCACCATCCCCAACCATCACTAACCATCATGAACCATCATCAAACATCCCTTACCAGCATTGATCATTGATTCGGAACTACCAGGAGTGACCCAACCAAATTCACCATCATTTAGAATCTTATCAACCATCTCATCAACCAGCATTAATCATTGATTCCACCTAACCATCACCGTCATCAACCCTGGTGGAATGCCTTCCGTTCCCATCGGTGCAGGAGCGCGGCATCGCCATCACAGAGCAGTCCTTGAAGGCAAGAATCGTTCCGCTTAGCATCCAGCCGGTGGGGCCCAAACGTTTTCAGCCATGGTTGATAGCTAACCATGGCGGTTAATAAGTGGTTGATAAGTGCTAAATAAGTGGTTAATTATGGTTAACAATTTTGGACAATAGCAGTTACTTATGTTTAGATCGGCTAATCAGTTGGTTAAGATTCGCCCATGAACTATGGTGAACTGTGGATAATAGTGGTTGAGAATGGTTGTAATTTGGTAACCATTCAAATATATTTCTATCTACCATAGCTGGCAGTTAGACTACTTATCAACAAACTTAGATCAACAGGAGGCCCACCTTGTTGTTGTTCAGTCTGTTGATTTGATGCACTTGCAACATTCTTATTTTTTCCCAGTCTACTTTGGTTGTTCCCAGGCATTTTTTGAATTTGGTGTTCAGTTTTAGCCACATAGTACATGCCTGGGGTTATTTTGCTTAGTTTTCGTCCGCTCACAATCATCATCCATGTACCAACATGTCTCATCAAAATGATCAGCCAACTTCCGAAATAACAATTTCCATTCATCTATGATTGGCTAATCATCTCCGACTTGGTTGGCTAATCATCTACGACTTCATTGGATCATCTATGACTTCCATTCATCAGCCATTGGGTCACCCAAAAATGATGACTTCCATTCATTAGCCCCGGGTGACGCCAAAATCACCAGCCATTCCTCCATGATTTCAGGGTTACCCTTGGGTTCCACCGGACACGGACAGGCCTTGGGCATCGCGCTGCCGGGCAGCGCGAGCGACAGCGCGAATCGCAGCCGTGCCGTGGACGTGCCATGGCAGCGGTGATGGTGTGACGGCACGTTTGGTGGATTGATTATGGTGTTCTTATAGGGGATTATGTGGGCATTATACGGGGATTATATGGGGATTATGGTCAATGTGGCTGTGGGTCAATGTTAACCAGCAATAATGGGGGATAATGACCAACAAAACTATACGGAAAACAATGGTTAATAATTAGGGAACCAGAGGTACAGGGTTTTGACCCACAGCCATATAGGTTGAAATAGAGGTTTGAACCATTATGATGGTATGATCATGGATTGTCTTAGGGGATCTATATAGGGATTTGGTTGGCAATTATCCCCTTATGATAAGAATTAATGGATTAATGATTTTATTGACTTATGGATTACTATGGATTATTAACTTTATTGACCAGGCAGCAACCATCTGGCTATGGGTCAATATTGATCTACCGATTCATGGGGGATATTCACCAACTATAATCGGTAAAACAATATTTCATGATGGGGGAACCAGGGGTACAGGGTTGTGACCCATAGCCACTTGAATATAATGATTGTTTGATTTGACAAGGGGATGATTAATGATGAAGTCCCGTTACCCATTCACTAGGGGACATGCCAATGAATGATTATCAATGATTAGAATATGGTTTAATGGGGGATCATAAATTATAATGGTCAATAATAAGGGATAACCAATGACAATAAGGATTAAACAATTACAGCAAGGGGTTATCAAGCCATAGGGGGACCCTCCAAATTATGGTTGGTAGATTATCATAAATGGTTTGAAAGGATGACAACTAGGGGTACCCCCATTTTGAGAAGCCAACAGTTGTTGATTAAATAGTGAGACGGTAAATACTTTGCTTTGTGTGTTTTCAATCATCAGCAATTCATGGTTCACAAATACTTAGGTGGTTAAGGCAACATGAGCATGAATCGTTCGATGCTCAATGATGATTAGTGGATGGTAAATGTTGAACTAGTGGCGGTTTGACGTGGTGTCGATTGGTGGTTGTTTGAATAGTTACGCTAATGGTTGGCCAATGGTAAATTGATGGCAAAGGGTCCTTGTTTATCAGGGCCGATGGTTAGTGAATGTTATTAAATGGTTTTACAGTTGTTGGTTGATCAATGGTTTTTTAATGACCATAATCGATCAATGATTCGTAAATGAACAATTTGTTTACTTAGATAGTTGTTTGGCCGATGGTTGGTGGTCATTGTTTACGACGGTTCGTGTTAATGGTTAGTTAATGGTGAATATAGCAGTGGGTCAAAACCCTGTACCCCTGGTTCCCCATCATTAACCATTGTTTTCCCTATAAAATGGTTGGTTATTATCCCCCATTATTGGTAGGTTAATATTGACCCATAGCCATATCAGATCATGTCATTGGTTGTTTGACTAGCTAGGGTTGCTGATGGTGAATGATGGGTGTTCATATTATGCGAACTGCCCCAGCTTTCCCTCCAGTTGCACACCTGACACATTCAGCTGGAAGGGTCGAAAGTTCCATTCGCAGCTCGTGGGATCTCGTGCCTGGGTTGCGGCGCATCACCTTCAAAAGGCATTTGGTTTGGGGAGGCTCGTTGTGGAGGAAATGGAAACACCAATGGGAACGGATTGAAGCAATTCCAGTGCCTGAGTGGGTTCAAGCAGCCGAACGTTTGAAATTGATTCGAGGTCTTTGGAGTGGAGGTGTCGTACGGGCGGGAAGGGGTGCGGACCACCCAGCCGCTGACAGACAACTACCTCCCGCACAGCCAGCAAACACATCAATGCAACCGCCTCAGGCAGTCGCTCCACTTACCAGAAGTGGACCCATCATACCCGGGATGCTCGAACAGCGACCCGGAACACCAATGACACCGAGAAGCATGAGGACAGAGTTGTTTTCGTGCTTGGTCAGCTTATGACAATGTGCTGGTTTGTTTGAAATGACTCCTTGGCCTCGTCCGAGGAATCTGCGGAGCCATGGAATATCAATCGAATTCCATTCCACACTTTCACGGTGACATTTACATAGCCACCATTTGGCAACAGCTCTTACAACACTTGGCCAACCACCTTAACAACCAAAGCATCAGCATGGCGGACATAGAGCAGTTCCTGATTTGCTTGCATCCAGAAGAACATCCGCAAACGGAAACCCACGCTGCCGCCGTGGACAAACTTGAAGTAGCCAGCATTATCCCAAACCTGAACGTGCCTCCGGCCACAATTCCTGAAGACAAAATGCCCAGCCCTTTGGTTGCACATGCAACCGTCAATGAACCAGCAGTGAACCAGTTGTGCAATCAACAAAAAACTAGGGTAACTACCAGTTATAGTAGATATAACTATAGTTAAGTGACCTTATAATAGACAATTATGCAGTTGACCAAGTATGTAACCAACACTAAAGCAATGATGCAATCATCAATGTACCGGCAATGTTTGTCCTACTCTGCGGAAAAGCTTAGGAACCTCCACTTCCACCTCCAGAAACTTCGCTCGCCACCCAGGGCAGATCGGCCAGGGAGTTGCAAAGCCTCTCCGATGGACAGGTGGAGGGGGGGGGGGGAATGATGACCATGAAAAACAAAAAATGTTGGTGATGGTTAGAGGGATACAGCTATGGATGATTCACGGATGGCTACGTGATGGCTAAATGATGATTAAATGATCGCTAAATCATGGTTAGATGATGGCGAAATGATGGTCAAATTCTGGTTATTGATGACGTTTCAAACATGATTCATGGATGGTCGGATGATGGCTAAGCTCCTCAGTTGGTGATGGTTAGTCAATTGATGTTTGTGTGATGCTTAGATGAGCGGTGAAATGATCTTTGTTTAAATGATGCTTAAGTAATGCTTGGGTTAGATGGATACGCATATGGATATTATGGATGATGTTCAATTCATGACTCATGGATGGCTAAATGATGATTCATTTCCTTGTTTACTGGATGGTGAAGTAATGCTCCAATGATCCTTAGATAATGGACACATGATGGTTGACATCAGTTAATTGATTGAACTGATGGTTATATAGTTGATGAAGATACCAACGGTCAGCCACCCTGGTGAGTTATCAGTAAGAAACAAAAATGGATGATTGGATGGTTAATTGTTGAACTTTTGCTTAGTTGATGATGAGCTTTGAAACACTGAATGATGATTAGAAATGGGTGACCATGGTTTTACACCGCAATGAATGATTGCTAGGAGGTGCTGATATTGATTTGCATGGCTGAACTGTGATGAACGTTTCGTAAACAAACTCGTGGTGAACCATTGGGATCAGCTGCTGTTGATCCTGGACTGCAAGGTGGATGGATTTGGGGGACAACAAACAAAAAGAACGGATACCAAATTGCTGAATGATATGTATGATTATCAGTAATTTGGTATCAATGTAATCGTTAATTGATTACATATCATTGAAAAATCATACTTGAATTCAATACATTGCTGAATATGTTATCAGTAATTTAATGTAATTGTCCACTTTTTAGGATTGATGTTCAATCCTTGGTTCCACCATGATGCATTTGCAGGGGTGGATCTCTACTTCACAAGAAGGGATCAACGCAATGGAAAATCTAAGGAGCTGGTTACATGGACATTGGCTAATTTTCCATGACACTGAGCAGCAATAATCAACTAGAATGGATGAGCAACAAAGTGGGTGGTTTCTTAAGCCAGTGGGAACCCCAAAGTTTTGGACGATCTAGTACTGTACATGGCTAACGGTCAAATATTTGGGGGTACCCCCATTTCAAGAAACCACTACACAGTGATATCAAACATAAAGCTCCATGATGGAACCGGTGTTAAGTCATTACATTTCAATGCAAATTATGAGTGATACGTACATATTTCAACCGGGATGATTACTGATATTGCTGGTCAACATTTTTTGGAATGGTCAGTTGAGCGATGAAAAACGTTGCTAGTTGACTATCTAAGCACGGTTCATAGCGGCGGTGACTGTCATGCTTCAAATTTGGTTACAACAGAGGCTAATGAATCACGCCGTTTGAGATGGTCGTTTGGATGATTGACCGCCAACATCAATGATAATCTAAGAATTAGCTGGTCAAGTATCCAAATAGCCGTGGTCATAGAGCCTACAGTAGGCGGTATATCCCTCAACCGCTTTGGTAGTTGGTTAAAACCCATTTTGTTGTAATTAGTACTACTTTCAACCCATTATTCACCCACTATTAACCACTCTCAACTATGTAATTCACAGGACTATGAACCCAAGAAGTTAAGTGCCTGATTCCACGGGAGACAGTAGTAGGCCATGTCAAGTGGCCACATCTCCTGTCAGGATTGCCATCACTAGGAGGACTCACCACAACAACATGACCAAACACACTACCGCCAATACGCAGCCAGTAGCATACCATCATCAAAGCACAACCACCTCTCAACCAGATGACCCTTCAGATGGAAAATCCTTGCTGCTTTCAAATTAGGTAACCAAGCTGGAACTTCAACATCGCCAGTTTTAATAGGTAAGCCATCTATAAAATGATGAATTATCCATGTAACCAACTTAGGTTTACCATGGTTTCACAAATGCTTTGGTTTACCTATGAAACTATAGTTTACCTATTAGTTCGCTCAACCTTTAAATGGTCTTTGTTGCAGCATGCGTTACCCATTATTATCAAAGGAAGTTTCATGGAGAAACTCTGAGTTACGGACGACTAGAAAAGAAGAGAGTAGTAGAGAAGAGAGTAGAGAAGAGGAAGTAGAACAGAGAAAAAAGAGAAGAGAAAGTAGAGAAAGTAGAGAAAGTAGACAAGAGGAAGTAGAGTAGATAAAGTAGAGTAGAGAAAGTAGAGTAGAGAAAGTAGAGTAGAGAGAAAGTAAAGTAGAGAAAGTAAAGACAAGAAAGTAGAGTAGAGAAAGTAGAGAAGAGAAAGCAGGGAAGAGAAAGTAGAGAAGAGAAAGTAGAGTAGAGAGAGTAGAATATAGAAAGTTAAGTAGAGAAAGTAGAGTAGAGAAAGTAGAGAAGAGAAAGTAGAGTAGAAAACGTAGAAAAGAGAAAGTCGAGTAGACAAAGTAGAGAAGAGAAAGTGGAGTCGAGAAAGTAGAGGAGAGAGAAGAGAAGAGAACGTAGAAAAGAGAAAGTAGAGAAGAGAAAGTGGAGAAGAGAAAGTGGAGTAGAGAAAGTAGAGTAGAGAAAGTAGAGCAGAGAAAGTAGAGTAGACAAAGTAGAGAAGAGACAGTAGAGAAGAGAAAGTAGAGAAGAGAAAGTAGAGTAGAGAGAAAGTAGAGTAGAGAAAGTAGAGTAGACAAAGTAGAGAAGAGAAAATAGAGTAGAGAACGTAGAAAAGAGAAAGTAGAGAAGAGAAAGTAGAGTAGAGAGAAAGTAGAGAAGAGAAAGTAGAGTAGAGAGAAAGTAAAGAAGAGAAAGTAGAGTAGAGAAAGTAGAGTAGAGAAAGTAGAGAAGAGAACGTAGAAAAGAGAAAGTAGAGAAGAGAAAGTAGAGAAGAGAAAGTGGAGTAGACAAAGTAGAGAAGAGAAATAAGTAGAGTAGAGAACGTAGAAAAGAGAAAGTAGAGTAGAGAAAGTAGAGAAGAGAAAATAGAGAAGAGAAAGCAGAGTAGAGAACGTAGAGTAGAGAAAGTAGAGAAGAGAAAGTAGAGAAGAGAAAGTAGAGAAGAGAAAGTGGAGAAGAGAAAGTGGAGTAGAGAAAGTAGAGTAGAGAAAGTAGAGCAGAGAAAGTAGAATAGACAAAGTAGAGAAGAGACAGTAGAGAAGAGAAAGTAGAGAAGAGAAAGTAGACTAGAGAGAAAGTAGAGTAGAGAAAGTAGAGTAGACAAAGTAGAGAAGAGAAAATAGAGTAGAGAACGTAGAGAAGAGAAAGTTGAGTAGAGAGAAAGTAGAGAAGAGAAAGTAGAGACGAGAAAGTAGAGTAGAGAGTAGTAGAGAAAGTACTTTGTGTGGCAGGTGTGGTACTTTGAGCACATGAAGCTTTGCTGGAGTTGCTTTTCGCAATGTAGTTGCTGCGCGAGAAGTAGCGCAGAGAAGATATTTCGTGGCCCTGTGCGGAGATCGTACGTATTGGATCGCTAAAACTGTAGTGCCTTGCACATTTGAATGTCAGGCAGGTGACGAAGGATTAGGAAGGTAACGCCTCGCAGAAAACAAGGCAAAACTCAAATATATCTAACCACAACTTCATTTTACAAAGTCAGCCAATCAACAAATCCGACAGCAGGAAAAAAAATGGCCCAAAACAAAAACGATAGAAAGTAACACAACATCACGCGCAAAGCGAGGACAAACCAACGCAAGGAGGACAAACCAAATCAAAGCGAAACAGGGCCCGGGAAAGCTGGAAACAAACATCCTCCCCACACTCCTATAGGCAAAACATCGGAAACTTCCGCCCCCGCCTCGCGCGGGTTCTATTTGTATCTATTAGAAATACCTATCACCAAAGATCGTTAACTACGTGGTTTGGTTTACCTGGGTATGGGTCAAAACCCCGTACCCCTGGTTCCCCTACTATTAACCACTGTTTTCCCTAGTATTTTTGGTGGAAATCCACCATTAGTTGGTTGGTTAATATTGACCCATAGCCACCTATTAAAATGATTTTTGTAGCTCTAATTTATGATGTTCAACCGATCAACCCTGCAGTTGCATCACAGCACCAGAGTTCCCGCTTTCGCGCAGGTGGTTTTGGACCTGGCCAAGGCAGAGGCTGAGGAATATCCAGCGGTCGAACCAGGACTCTGAGCGCTGCCTTTGATGTCATCGTCCTGCTATGAATCAAGGGAGCTGGTCCCTGGTATTTTGTTCATATGCATATGGTCTTATACGGATTTTAGTGGTTCATAATAGGGGATGCTTGTGGTGGCTCCTTCAAATGGAGGGACCCCAAAATGGTTTGTTGGTGTCTTCAAATGGTCAATATAATGGATGACATCTGGGGGTGCCCCTTTTCTGAGAAACCACCATATATATATATACACATATTCAGTTTACATGCAGGTCAAATCAAATCAATATGTTTAATTCATATATACGTGGTACATTTTACAGTGTTAATAATGTATGTTTTGGATGCGTTTATGATTATATTCGGAAAATGTGCTTACACATACATGGCACCTTCCCACCCCAACATTCACCCTTTGGCCACATGGCCAGTCCGGCAGCCTTCGCTGTTAAGTTCAAGGGGCAAGTTGACAGCTATTGTGGGTGGATATCCATACATATGCATATGCCAATCCATTTATGTATAAGTAAAGAGTCTATATTAGGAATATGTGCTGGCGCACATATTCAATATCTTTGAAAAATGAAAAACTATGGAGAAGAAAGTTTGTACCTCTACATACATCCAAATATCAAATTGATTCATATAAATTGAATGTACGTAGTTGCATATTTATATACGTATATGTATGTTCGAGTGGGAAACTCAGTTGGAAGCCTTTGATGGTTGCCCGGAAAATGAAAACGAAGCAGGGGCTGTGCCGGTAATGGCGTATTCAACACGAACCTTTCTGCCATCTCAGGAACTTGTGTGATCATACATTCCCCGGGATATGTTTTTTTTGCTGGAACTTTCAAACCAGCACCGGCTGAATGCCATCTTAGCGTATGAAACAAAACATGGTCAATCTCTTGAGTTTTCACAATTGATGGCTTGGACATGCAATTGTTGGCAAATTGGTGCCTTCTTTGGGTCACCTCCTCTAACATACACGTCGACGCATGATCCTCACAACGTTTTGCGAGTGTGCGTCTGAGGCTTTGTGCCTATGTTCCATCAGCAGCGCTGAGCTCCTGTCTATGGGAACTGCAGTCTTGCCCGCGCACACGGTCTTCTCTGCGACTACGCAGTTGGGTTGCGCAGAAATTCACAACCCCTTGTAATTGATGTCTGATGATGTTGAATTGGGTCTTTTTATGTTCAAGCCGTAGGCATGCAATTGTCCAGGATCGCCGCTGGCAGGATGGTATTGTCTTTTTTGTTGTCTGCTGCTTGCTTGATCCCAGCAAACGCAATGTGATTTTGAGGTTCTCGTCGACCTCGAGCACTTGTACAAAAATTGGAAGAAGCGGGCCGACTTACCAGAGGTCCAGGCATTCATGAAGTTCTGCGTATGGAATCCACAAGAACCATTCACAATGAAACAGCAAAGACAAACCAAGTTTGACGGCATGCTTGAAGCAGACGGAGAAACACGGAGACCTTTGATTGAGATAGTACCTGAAGAACCTTTGAAACACATTGCTGCAGAACGCCAAGATGCAGAAAGAAATCAGCGCATGGCTGCTAATCCATATCGCCAAATTCCGATGACTGGATGTGAACTCAGTACTTTACCGGTGTATCGTTTGCCACCTTACACGAGCATGTTTCACAAAAAATCCATTATAGCAAACAGTTATGCATCCGAAGTGCGGGATGGACAGCGTAGTGCGACCTGATGGGCTGCAGCGGCTCCCAAAAGATGTAAAAATACAGACGCCACGGTCGGCTTTCCAAGTGGTGTATCATGATTAATCATCAGTCATTAATAATTAAGCATCAAGTATTCATAGTTAATAGGTAATTATTAATCATGATTTGTCACCAACAGATCGTTTATTAGCCATTCATTGCCCATTAAACAAGGTTTCAGGTTCCATTTGCTATGTTTACGACTTGGTGCCTCTAAATTTGATGGGGACCTGCGTCTCGGCTTCCATTTTGAATCTAAGTGCAAGCAGATGGGTTTCAGCGGCATTTGTTGTGCCTTGTTGAGGATGGCTTTAGAATTAGATGCCAAAAATTCATGAGCGCCTACCATGAACTATGATGAACTTTACAACGTTTCATTGTTCTTGACATCCTCTTTTTTTATCAGTGTGGTAGTTATTTTCCCGTATTTATGGGTTCTCAGACATGGTTATGTGAAAAATGAAACAGTCATATCTTAAGCAACAAACCCAGTCCCAAACCCAGGCATCACAAGATGGTCCTTTTGGGTATCCATCACAGCCCGAATTTTTGACCTCAATTGGCTAATGGCGATTACAGTTGCTGGCCAAAACAACAAGAATGGACACTGACTGTTGGTTGTTTAGTATGAATCGCTTTGAGTTTAGATTTATAGCTAAACAGGGATCAACAACGAAGACCTAAATCCTCAAACACAGATATCAGCGAACTCTTGATTTTTAGTACTGATCGTTATTCGCCATGGTTGACCATTGACGCATCAAACTCTATAAATCGAAAGTTGCATATATCACTAGCAGCTATCACTATAGTGTTATTGATTGGTTGCAACCATAACAACCACTATGACCAACCACTATCGATGTTGTAACCAACCATTGCTTACCACCATCACTAAACTGTTGGGCCACCTTGCTTGCAGGAGCCACCTTTTCTCGTTTCGGCCTGGGGAGTGGCGGAGCACAGGCGAGGAAGCGGCAACACACCGCCCAGGGGTGGTTGATTCCATAGTCCAATGATTGTTGTCAATCAAGCTGTTGATTGACTCAGTGAGTTAATGGTTGTTCCGTGACAAATTGAATTAACATGATTAATGAGTGTTTCTTTCTTTCATCATGATTACTCCATCATAGCGATAAGTCTTTGTGAATGGTTGATCAGTGTTCATGATTGTTCCTATGATTAGTCTTGGCGATCATGACCACCGTTAATCGACAGTAGACTCATTGGTTAACGTTGATGATTATAAGGGTCAAAGTTGCTTTTGATGATCGGTGATTGTGATTATTCATGGCTGGTGAGTGATGAGCATCTTTGTTTTATTATCCAAGAATGATATTTTGATAGATCTTTCTAAATACTGATTGATGATTGATAAATTGTTGATAGTGGTTGATGAGCATGGCTGATCTTGGCGTTATCATGGGATAATGAGAACGTCGTGAAAAATTCTAAAATAGTACTAGTCATAAAAAAAAAACGTGCTCAACCATTTCTAGTCATTCCCACCCATCATTGACTATTAATTTCCCTGTGATTATTATAGACCATTGAAATTACTATCAATATCACTATTAGTATCATTGGCCATGCTATTCCAATTTCTTCCATCATTATTATTGGTGCTTATCCCCCATTCAGACATGGTCTTCTCAAGTCAGCAAAGGGAAGGGAGAAGCCAACGTAGATCATCGGTACCTGTGATGCTGTTGGGTGCTTGACTAGCTACTTGTTTCCTGGAACTCCTGGAGTAAATTGTACGGATATGGTGGTTTCTCAAAATAGGAGCGCGCCCAGTTAGCATCCTTTATAGTAATCATCTATAGTAAGAAGCCAACCATTTTGGGGGTCCCATGGTGTGAGAAACCACAATATGGGGTAAACCCACATCCTGGGCCCGAAAAAAATGCCGAGTGCCATGCATTGATCGATGATTTTCGGGTGATGTTTTGTTGAAAGCCTTAGGCGATTTGGACAGTCGAGACCTCACGGACCATGCTGGTGGCAGGGAGCAATTTGGAGCCAGGGGTACCCAGTGCTAGCCTTTTAAATGGCCTTAAAAAGGGGAGCGGCTTGGAGCAACCAGGAGGCTTCCAACCAAATGCTAGCATGACTTGGTCCCTGGAAACCGCAAGTGAAAACACGTGAAAACCACCCTGCTCCACAGGCTGCGCTTGGGATCAGAAGTGTGACTTGACCCATGAACTGGGAAACTGCTATCGACTATCTTTGGGGATGCTATGTTTGAACTGAACTTGGTGCCGTTGAGCAGCAGCAATCATGGGCCTGCGACCAATGCATCAATTGATGATCATCCAACGATAGTAGTTTGCTACCATGAGAAGCCTATCCCATTTTTGCATGATTACCTTGTGGTAGATTAACCTGGCAGTGAAGCATCTCCCCCTTTTGGATGGTTTGCCTTGATTTTCTAACCAAATATGGTGATTGTCTATTTCCAGGTACTGTACTCATCTACCAGAGGGTAACGATACGTCAGATGGCTGTGGGTTAGTTCACCCTGTACCCCTGGGTGTACCATCATGAGCCAGCAAGTATTCCAACTATGATTTTGTTGGTTAAAATCCTCCATAGAATTGATGGTGAAAGATCCCCATACATATATGGGTATTTCTAAAGATAGGGCTGCCCCCAAATCATCCCATATTAGCCACTTATATATCGTAAAAAAAATGTTTATGGGGTTCCCCGGTTTAGGAAACCCCCCGGCGCCACAGGCCAGCACTGCACGTGACGTGCGACCTCCTGCATTGCAAGTTGGGAAACCCAGCGGACAGAGCAACTTGGAGACGGGTCTGACCAGCTGTGAGCTGTTGCTGCCGGAAGCATGTTGAAGCTTGTGCTGGTTGAACTTCTGGCTGTCGCTGTTCTCTGGTTGTCTCAATGTTGTCATCTCCGTGAACTATTTGGTCAAGGGGCTTCATATCAGACGGGGGATGGATGGGTAGTGGCATGCTTCCAAACCACACCCAAATGGTCGGCGTCAATTGAGAAAGCATCAGTTTGGGAGGTATACCATGCATACATAGCCCCCAATGTGGCTGTGATTCAAGTCACCCACTACAAGCACTCCTTGTAAACACCTTGAAATGAACATGGGATATGTACACTTTGCTGTTGGGCTGCGAATTACTGCCTAGTTGTTGGTATGTGCTGTGCTTATCCAGACACAAGCAAGATCCATGTAACCAGAAGGCAAGATAGGGATCGCACCAACAACACTCGCGGACTGCAACGCAGCAACTATCCAACAGATCTTGAGCCGATCTTTCAATAAGTAGAAGCACCAAATTGATAAGGTGACTATGCCGTCTGCAATCTAACATTGCAATGGAAAATCGCCATTGGTCGCAGAACATTCATGTGAAAATTGTCGATGGTCCATTGCCATGTCAGGCTAGCACCGATAGGTTTCACTCAACTGGATCTAGTTGATAACTGATACAGGCTTCTGTGGAGGTGTACTATTTCCACAACCTCAGCGATACTCCCCGTCACCGAATGGAAAAAACACCCATCAAACTGCATGATTTCCCAAGCATTTCCCTTGAGGCAAGCGATGTCCCAGCCATTTTTGTAGGACATTTATGTTAACGTTTACATTTCCTTGGAATAGATGGGATGCCCAGGAAAATATGGTGGTTTCTCAAAACATGGGACCGCAACAAATAGTTGATGTATTTCTGATAATGATTCTTGATTAATGGATTATTTGGGGTAAACCCTGTTTTGAGAAACCACCATATGATACAATGATGAATAGATTGTTAGTTGATGCTGAATGAATGGCTATTTGATCATGCATTCATGTATGATTAACTGTATAATGGTATCAGTTTTATCTGAGAAATATGATAGCAGTATGTATTACAAATGATGAAGGGTGCATGATTTGGGGGGTACCCCTATGGCTTGAGAAACGCCCAGTTGGTTCTTTCGCTAAGAACCTTTCATGCATGTTTTAGCCAGTTGGTTCTATACGGGCGACCGCTCGCTTGTACACCCAAAATTTCCCTCGCTTGTACCCGCTTGCCTTGGATCTTGTTTTTGTGTGGCAGGCGTGGTACTTTGAGTACATGGAGTCATCCTCCACATGCTTTGCGCAATGTACATCGCACACGTCTAAAATGTCAAACCAAGACCCTAATTGTATGAAAGGACAGTGAGATCTTATCAGCATGTTCTCGTGTCCCCATGTCCCCGTATCCCCATGCCCCGGCCCCATCCCCCTGAACCCAGACCCTAAAGGTATGAAAGGACTGTTGGATCTTATGAGCATGCCCCTTGTCCCCTTGTCCTCATGTCCCCATGTCCCTTGTCCCCCCCTAAACCAAGATCCTAAAGGTATGAAAGAACAGTTAGAGATTACGAGCATGTCCCCTTGTCCCAGTGTCCCCATGTCCCAGTGTCCCCATGTCCCCATGTCCCTCTAAATCCAGACTGTACTAAAAGTATGAAAAGACATTTTGTTTTTATGAACATGCCCCCTTGTCCCCATGTCCCCATGTCCCCTGTCCCCCGGAAAAGAAATTGAGATCTTGTGAGCATCCCCCCTTGCCCCCATGTCCCCATGTCCCCATGCCCCCTGTCCCCCCTAAACGAAGACCCTAAAGCTATGAAAGGTATGAAAGTCTCTTGGTGCGCAAGTGAGTGGAATTTTGGGCGCGCAAGTGAGGGGTTTGCCAAATAGATGGTTCTTGGCCAACTTTTTGGTTTCAAGGCTTCCTGGCATCTAGGCCCGGTAGGGCTTTAGCCAGATGATGCCAGATATTTGGTATGGCTAAAACCTGGTAGAACCTTACCCCGGTAGGAGCACCCCTAGGATTAAGAGTTTCCAGCTAGCAAGATACTGAGAAGCTAAAAAAATTATTGAAAAGTGATTACAAAGTGATTTCGAAGTGATTCGAGAAAATGATGGAAAGTGAAAACGTGATTTCAAAGTGATTCTGGTGCAAGTGGGAAAGGTGATTTAAAAGTGATTGAAAAATGATTTAAATGTGATTCAAAAATGATTTAGAAGTGATTAAAAAAAAGATTTTAGTTTGGTTTTTGCAATTTCCCAGTGTAGTCCAGCAAAGCACCAAAACCATTCGAAAAAAGAAGTGATTTAGAAATGATTTTGGTTTGGTTTCTGCATTTTTTCCAGCTTGGTCCAGCAAAGCACCAGAACCACTCGAAAAAAGTGATTCAAAAGCGATTTAGAAGTGATTTAAAAGTGATTTTAGTTTGGTGTTTCCAATTTTTCCAATGTAGTCCAGCAAAGCACCAAAACCACTCGAAAAAAGTGATTCAAAAGTGATTTAGAAATGATTTAAAAGTGATTTTGGTTTGGTTTGTGCATTTTTCTAGTTTGGTCCAGCACAGCACCAAAACCACTCGAAAAAAGTGATTTAAAAGTGATTTAAAAATGATTTTAGGTTTTTTTGCCAGTTTGAGCAACATCAGCCCAATCTGTCTAAAATCACTTCTGGTTTCCATTTCACTTTTCAAATCACTTTTGGCTACATAGCCCCAATCACTTCAAAATTAAGAAAAACATGGAAACAAAGAGATTGCTGGGGCACCTGCCGGAAAGCATTTCGCTTTCTATGCGAAAGGCCGTTTTTTCCAGACCCCGGTGGAATTTCTGCGGAGAGCCAAAAAGCTGGCACCTGATAAGCGCGTCGGCTACAAACAGGTTGCGGAGCACAACTACTAGAAGAAGGACACCTTGGTAGTGGTGAACGCCGACAGCTTGCGCTATACCAAGCAGCTGCCTCAACAGCTCTTTTCGGGACAGTGCGATGCTGTAGAGACAGGTGCAGCCTATTTTTCAAAGGATTTGCCCAAGAGTTATTCCGGTTCAAATTCCTTATATGTCTATGATGTGCTTGCTATGGAGGACAGGCTCGCCAAAGCCAGGAAGACTTGATAGTCCTCCTTCGATAAAAGCAGCCTCCTAGTATGTTTTTTTGGATCGTCCGTGGCCCCGCTCTCAAACTGAAACAAAGATTTGCGCTGCTGTGAAGGGTGTCAGTTTGCTGTATATGAACCATAAATTGATGAAGGCTGGCGCCCACCATCTCCGTGGCCATGTCATGATCTTCTGAAGGCTCTCCTGCTGGTCTTGGGACATCTTTGGCTACCAAGAAATTGGCTCCCATATCGGTGTTCACCAACATTGAGACAAGAAGCAACCCCAAGTCTCTGAGGTTGTTGTGAGGACCCATGGAATGCTGACAGGTCCAAAGCCGCAGGGCCACCGGGCGATGGAGAGGCCAAGGCGGTAGAGATGGTGCATGCGTGTTTGCTTGTAGCACTGCCTGATCCATGATGATGGTGCATTGTTGGCTTGTAGCACGTGTGCTTTTATGTTCAAACGTTAACATGCCCTACCCCCCCAACCCACCCCACCCCAACCCACCCCCCCCCACCTCACTCCGCCTGATCCATGATGATGGTGCATGCGTGTTTGCTTGTAGTACGTGTGCTTCATGTTCGAACGTTAACATGCCCCGCCCCCTCACTCCGATTGATCCATGATGATGATGCACGCGTGTTTGCTTGTAGCACGTATGCTCGAACGTTAACATGCCCCACCCCCCCACCCCACCCCACCTCACTCCGCCCGATCCGTCATGATTGTCCCCTTAACCAAGACCCTAAAGGTATGAAAGGTATGAAAATCTCTTGGCGTGCAAGTGAGAGAGATTTTGGGCGCGTGAGTGAGTGAATGCTTGGGTGCGCAAGTGAGTGAACTTTTGGGTGCGCAAGTGAGGGGTTTGCCGTTCTATACACCTCTTCGTTGAAATTTGTATCCACCAACAAAATGATTCATAGTTAATGGATCATCAGTCATCAATGATTAATGCATCACATTTTGATTGATCATTATTTAGTAGTTATTTAACCATTGTTGTTAGTTATCCCCAACTATTAACGATTAAAATCCCCAATGAATCATCCTCTAATATAGGTAATATCCACTGTTAATGATATTAATGTTCATTAATGGATCAGTATTGATCATCCAGCTACCATTAACGGATCACTAATGGATCAATAATGATCATTAACAGTGGACATTATATTAGTGGATGATTATTTATCAGCATATGATCATCCACTATAGTCACTGGATCATATCCCGATTTTCCAGCCACCCCGGTTCTCATTTGCCCTAGGCCGTCGCTGCGCACTTGCGTACCCTGCTGGCCTTGGAGTCGGAGGTGCTTCGATCCGTGGCGCACTGTGCAACGGTGGCGTGACTTGCATCAGCGGTGAATTCGGCATGGAGCTAGGAATGGCGAGCTGGGTCAAGCAGTTCACCAACCAACAATAGGTAATGTTAATAACCAACAATAGTGGATTATAATGGCTAATGATGGTTACATCAGCCAACTAATGGCGGATCAACCAAGCAGTAATAGCTGGTTAATGGTTAGTCATAGGGGATGGTAAGCAACAATACTAGGGGATACACCGACTATATGGCGAACTGGGTCAAGGCTTTAAGCAACCAACCTGGCTGGTTAACTAGCTGATTAATGGTTAACTATTGTAGCTGATCAATGGTTAACAAGCTGATTAATAGGGTATAATAAGCAACTATAGTAGGGGATACACCAGCTAGACATGGCGAGTTGGGTCAAGCAGTTCACCAACCACTAATAGCTGGTTAATGATATAGAACAAGAAGCAGCAATAATAAGCAATAAATCATCAACCATCAACAACCAATAATAGCTGGTTAACGGGTTGATAATGAGGGATGATAACTAAAAATTATTGGGGATATATACCAACTATATGGCTATGGGTCAATATTAACCAACCAATTCGTGGGGGGGGATAATAAGCAACAATTTCATAGGGAAAACAATGGTCAATGATAGGGGAACCAGGGTACAGGGTGAACTGACCCACTGCCAAATGGGTAGTGGTGGGTTTTTTACCCTATGGTAAACTAACCTGGCAATGGAAAATCTACCATTTATAGCTGGTTTTGCAGGGAAACCCTATAAGATGTGAGGTTATTAGTGGGTAGCGATGGCTATTGAAGAGCATAGATTCTCATGGCAAACAGCACAGGATCATGGCTAATTGTGGTGTTTGTGGAAATCAAGGGCCCAGGGCCCCCTAGTTATCAACCAGCTTAGCCATTTAAAATAACAAACCAACCATGACTTGGGGGTACCCCCCCTTTTAAGAAACTGGTCGTTTCTCAAAATAGGGCACTCCCCCAATCATCTTTTATTATCCATCTACAGTAAAAAGCAAGCATTTTATGGATTCCTTTTTTCAGAAACAATTTTATACCATAGTTCACCACAGAAAATCCCCAGGTTTTTTATAAAACCATTAAGAAAATCAATTTTGTAGTAATTAGTTGATTGATTGAGTAATTTTCGACCATTATTGTGGCGATTATCCCCTATGATTATCCCCCACAATCCCCTATAAAACCATTTAATAGTGGTAATTCAGCCATTTTCTGGCGCTCCCTATGTCCAGAAACCGCCACTCGTGGTAATTGGTTGTTGATTGACGGTAATTATTCCTTGTTATTCACCATCCGAATCCCTTACACTTTAAAAATCAAATTTATAGCAATTGGTTCTTGATTGCTGGAAATTATCACCATCCGAATCCCTTTTTAAACCCATATAAATATGTGTGTTGTTGGTTTTTAACCACAATTAACCATGATTATTGGTTGGGAATGGTTGGTTAACATTCCATTTGTCCGCAGGGCCAGGGGTCTGTGGCTGTGCCAGGCAGCTTTCCGACCCTCGGAGGAAGTCGTGGACCTTCACCAGACGCGGCAGATGGAGGTGCCACGTTGGGCACGTGGCAGCGGCTGCGAGCCCGTTGGTTCATGTTAAGTGGTTGAGAATTGGTCGGCTGATTTTATGATGATAAACTATATTAGTGATTGGTTTAGTGGTTGATAAGCGATATCAAGGAGAATAAGAACTATTCTTGGTTTAGTGATTGATAGGCTACATAGATGAGAATAACAACTAATGATGATTGTAGGTTGGGTTAATTGACTATTAGTTAGCTGCGGATTTTTTCATGTTCTATGGCTCACCATCGAGAATCACTATCTTTAGTTGGTTGGTTTTTGGTTGGGTTGATAAGCTATATTAATGACAATAACGAACCAAAAAAGGTTTATAATAGTTGAAATATTACATACCCCGTAGCCCTGGTATATGTACAGTATATCCTTACTACCATGAGTTATGCATTCGTCGTGTACAATACATGTAGACCAATCCAATCATGTACATATCACACCTTTCCAATCACCCAGCAAGGTCCGGGTTGAACTCATAATCGTGTGATTCTTTGGCTCAAGTAAAATAACAGGCTGCCGCAGCGGTGTTACACCCCGAACGGTCCCCCTGTTTAATTGGTTATCAGCCGTATTGTTTCTTACGGTTTGATCATCTTTT
>VSDK01026424.1:280383-291400 GCA_009767595.1 Symbiodinium kawagutii | reverse complement strand
GGAACTTTTACTTCCCCAAGACCAAGTTGCTGCTATCCACATACGTCGATGACCTTACTCTGTCTGGTCCAGCCGAGGAACATAATGCCTTTTGGGCTCAGTTGACATCCCGTGTAGATGTTGAACCACCTGAGCCTGTATACCGTATCCTTGGTAGAAATCATATCATTTCTAAGTTGACCAAATGTGAAGGTTCTGAACAGTGCGCTGCGTTCCGCGCGCAAGAAGGCATGATCCTCGATATGCACGATTATGCTGTTCAAACTGTTGACCTTTACAAAGACATTGCTAAGGTTGCAAAGCTTCGCCATGCTGCAACACCTTTCGTTCCTGATGGTTCGATTACAGCACAAGATGAGGAAGTTAAGGGTGAGCTTGCTCCCAATGCCTGTAAGATCCTAATGAAGGCTTTATGGCTTGGTCGTTTGTCACGTCCAGATATAGTCAAGCCTATCAATGACTTGGCCACTAAAGTCCAAGCATGGACCAGGGCAGAAGACAAAAAGCTTCACCGATTAATTTCCTACATCGACTCCACACCACACTACCGCTTGGTTGGCACAGTGAACGATAAGCCTGAGGACTTACACCTTGAGTTGTTTGTAGACGCTGACTTCGCAGGCGATCGGGAATCTGCTCGTTCCACCTCGGGAGGATACCTCGTTTTAAAGGGACCCAACACCCACTTTCCACTGGCCTGGGTTTCCAAACGTCAAACCTCCACGTCACGCTCAACAACAGAAAGCGAAGTGGTGAGCCTTGCTCACTCCCTCTTCACAGAGGGCCTTCCTGCCTTATCGCTCTGGGAGCTGCTGCTTCAGCGCTCCGTAAAACTCATTTGCCACGAAGACAACCAAGCCACCATCATCGTGGTCCGTAAGGGCTATTCACCAAAGCTTCGTCATATCCAAAGGACGCACAAGGTCAACCTTGGCTCACTTAGCGAAGTCTTTCACGATGAATCGGTAGTGCTGGAATATTGTAAGACTGATGAGCAAGCTGCTGACATCTTTACAAAAGCGCTTGCGCCCCAGAAATGGGGACCAGCCTTGAAATTGCTGGGCATCCGCACAGATTTACCATTCGATCTCTCCAAAGGATAAGGTGCTGAGCTTGCTCGCACTCGCTGTACATAGAACATGCCAACGGCGAGGGGGGAGTTGAAATATTACATACCCCGTAGCCCTGGTATATGTACAGTATATCCTTACTACCATGAGTTATGCATTCGTCGTGTACAATACATGTAGACCAATCCAATCATGCACATATCACACCTTTCCAATCACCCAGCAAGGTCCGGGTTGAACTCATAATCGTGTGATACTTTGGCTCAAGTAAAATAACAGGCTGCCGCAGCGGTGTTACACCCCGAACGGTCCCCCTGTTTAATTATAATAGTATTAGTTGGTTCATTGGCTGATGTTTATTATCTTAAGATCATTGGTTGATCAGTGGTTGATTAGTATTGGTTGGTTTGCGTTTCCTCGTCAATTATGAATTGTAATTGGTGAAATCATGAGCGAATTTCTATCTCATTGCATTCCATGGTCATATGCGTGTTTTGCTTGTTGATATTCACTCATTGTTTCAATGGAGATTACTTAATACCATGAGTGATTGCAAGTAACCAATAATCATAATTGTCAGCTGGCGTAAGCTAATCATTGGTTAATTGACATGGTGGTGTTTGGCCAACAGATTGTGAATTGATGCTTAATGGTTGATACCGGTCAACAATGATTAATGCTGGCAAACGACGCAAAAACCGACACGAAAAGCCGTTGGGAGTTCATCTCGATCTCCATCCCTTTCCATCTCTCATCCAAATATGTTTGGACCTTGATCGTGCTTTTGACCGCGTCAACAGACAGTTTTTGTTTGATGAACTCCATGCGTTGGGTGTCTCAGCCTCTATGACCACCCTGCTTCGCCAGTGGCATCACTCCACTAGGTATCATGTCTCCTATATTTCGAGGATTGAGACAAGGGTGCAAAATGGCACCACAGCTGTGGGCTATGTTGATTGGGCTCGAGAAAACCAAAGAAGAATCCAAGATTGCACGCTGGTTTGATGGGGTGGTTCATGGGGCCTGCATTTTTTCTGTGTGCATCAACAAATTTAACACAAGCAACAACGACTTCGCCAGCTACCGTTTCCCCTCAGCAGTTGCCATTCTTCCCAAACCAGCTGGTTGTTCCACTTGGCTGGTGGCCCAGCAAGATCTTGAGACTGATCATTTTTAGTGTGGAAAGCGCCTCTTGAATAAGCTTTGGCAGATTTAAGGAGACGTGCCATGCCAAAAAAGCGGCACCCCCAGTCAACCAATGATTTCCATTTGTAAGCTGACGCCATTTTTTGGTGGGGCGTATTGGTTACACTATTTTGGCACATACCCATTTGGGGATCCTTGAGGGAAACACCATTAGTGCCGAAAAAACAAAGGGAAGACTCGAGCATACACGGCGACCCCACGGGATTTTTGGGAGTGTCGCGAGGCAACCAATTTGGGATATGGGTTTCGCTTCCATATTTTGTTAGAGACACTGCTTGTTTTAGATGTTCCAGATGTTTGAATGTGTTTGTTGCATTTCCAACTCTATTTGGGACAAGAAAGGTTGAAATGACCAGTGCATGTTGATGGGGTGATCCCACCAACAAGAACGTGGAATGCAGTGTAGCAAAGCAAGCTAGTTGCATCCTGCCAGACATGCTTCGGCAGAATCGCACACGGGTCCCTTGATTAAGGTTACATCGTATCATTTGTTAGAGATAGCTGTGTCCAGTCATGTACTTTTGCCCCTTGCCCCTTCCAATTCTTGTATATTCTTGAAACACCTGGAATATACTGGAAAGTAATTTGTGGATCGATGTTGACAAGTTATACCACGGCTAAAAACTAATTCTTACCTGTCTGTCAAGTCTCAATGCAACTTTAGCATACTTTAGCATTATCATCAGCAGCCGAAGACAACATAGTCTTGACCGCTTGCGCTTGTTGTGCAACTGCTTCCAAACCCACAGCGTGGCAAACGCTACATGAGTTACTGCCACGAGCTTCAACTCAGCCCACGATTAGACCAACTAAGCCCACATCGGAGCACTACGGAGACGATGACGTTGGCCACAGTGGACACAGCCCGCGTCGCACGTCCCAATGCTTTCTTAGTCTGCGCACATGGAATTTAAAAGGTTTTTGATCATGGCTAATATGAGTGCGTATATACTATCAAATCTCTTGTCACATAGCCCCTGATATATCCCCAAAATTGATTACATCTAATGGGGAAACCACCTTCTCGAAAGGTAATGCACACCGGGATACTCATGGACTCATGGTCAAGATTCGCAGTTAAAGCAGCTAGTTACATGCACCATATCTGGTAGTCACTCTCAGTTACACCCAAATTCACTGATGGTTACTTTGATTATCCAGCATGATCCAGTTTGCCCAGTTTACAAGCCACTTATTTCTATCATTTTTCTACTGTTATTGATGGGAGTTTCCCTCAGATATTTGACCAAACCAACAATATAACCTAGCCAAGATATGAAGGCCAGTTCCCATCGATAAATGGCTAGGTTTTAGCTATCGTTCCCATCAAAATAGGTTATCATATCATAGCTATAGTTCTCACCAATCATGGTAGAAATAGATATGATTCAAGGCCAATGGCTTTCCTCCGTGCTGTTTCCGCCCAGTGTGTGGCGGCGACGATGCGACAGCCATCGGATGCGCCACTGCTGTGGCAGGAGCGGTGGCAGGGCAGGTGCCAAGGCGGTTCATGCCATGGTCAACTATCTGTGCGCGCGGATTTTATAGGGGATCTATTTGGTGTTATAGGGGATTTAGATGGTTTTATATGGTGATTATAGTGGTCAATAGTGGATCATAACCAAACTTAATGATGCCATAAATCAACTTTTGCTTAGATCATGATTCACTTCAGATATCACGAAAATAAGTTTCAGTTATCAATAATTTATCCTGACTAAAGGTAGTAATGATCCAATTCAGTGAGGATGCCAATTATGCTCAATATGAATGATCCATGAATCATGTTTGTTCTGGTGTAACAATCGGTTATCATTGTACTAAATTATACTATACTGCAGAAAAATGGATCGGTATTGCAACAATTGATCTTGATCCTACGCTTCAGTGCGTATTGGAAGAGTAAATCATACCCTCCGGTAGCCCCTTACCTGGCCAGCTGCAAAATCCACGATTTTTCTTAGGGAAAACAGAGGAAGTCCGCTAGTTCTATGGTGGACTTTCCATTGCCAGGTTAATTTCATAGAGGGTAAGCACAATGCCCCACGATCATCATGGATTGCAAAAAGCAATCATGGTCATGTAGTATTCAATGACCAGCACTCATGACATTCGCGAGCGTGGATCTACACTGACAATATCATTTGTGCGGAGGGATTTATGATACTTAATTTCCATACAAGGAATCCATGCATTGTGGTTGAATGGCCACGGTGTTGTGTGCCACGACCGCAGCTATTGATGGCATATTGTTGGTAATTGTGGGCAACCGAACAACAATCCCTGATGGTCACACATGAATCTGTTGGTTTACACTCCGTTATCATGGGGGATTCGTCTGCAAAACCTTTACGGACAAGTCATGTCATACAAGCTATCTAGCAGGTAGCCAATCATGTATTTAAATAACTACTAGTGTTGATTGATGCAAACAATACAATGATTGACATAGAATGAACAACACACACATAAGTCAATGAGAAGGGTGATTCAACTGACCCAAGGATACACCAATGACTAAAGGTGATATACTGTATGTTCACAATGCAAAACAATGACAGTAATCATGATGATCAAATCATACATTTGCTACCAGTCAATAGCGATTGTCATCAAATGAATGACTCTGAACATCATGATATTAGAATTCCTCCGACAACATCATCAAGGCAATGATGATTTCATACCATCACTATCATTCAATTCCCAATATCATCCTAAACTTGTAGGAATTCTAACATCATGTTCATCAATTGCTTATCCAATATCCAATTCATCAATATCAATCTCAAGTTATGACGATCAAAACTACGGTCATCCTCAATGGTGCTGAGTTCGAGCGCGCCAGGAGATGACAGCACTGTTGCTCGCTGCATCCAGCGGTGCATTGGATGCCTTACCGTTGGAGCAGGTGCTGAAGCACAGTGAGTCGGTGAGTTCCGGGTGAAGTGTTTGACTAAGGGTGAATAGTTGATTATCTGATGGTTAGCTATTCACCCTTAATTGATTACTGTAACCATTGATGGTTGATGCTGGTTTAATGATGGTTAGCTGTTAGCCAATGGTTATTTGATTGAAAATGTTAGCTGATGGTTGACTAATCATTTGGTTGAATAGTTGATTATCTGATGCTTAGCTGATGGTGAATGATGGTCAATGATGATGAGTGGTTTCATTTTCCTGGTAGTGCAATTGAAAGTAAACGACGGGCACTGCGAAGTATCAGATATAAGGAACATGCTTGGCTGCTTCTCACCCCCACGCGTGTTTGAAGAGGATCTTCTCCGGTGAGTCATCCAACCTGGGGGAAAGGGGTTCGCTTAGTCGGGTCGCGAGCGGCTCGCTTAGTCGGGTTCTCCTAGGTTAGCAGCGTAAGGTTCTGGGGTTTTCAGCACTGAAGGTGCTCAGGTTCCGGAGATACTGGTCGGTTCAGGAACGTTCCGGGGAGTTCCTTGGTAGATGGTTCGGGAAAGTTCGACAGGGTTCTGGAACGATCCTTGCCGGTGCTGTTGCCGGGCCAGGTTCCGGATGTTCCAGGGATTTGTGGCTCGGTGTCCAAAGTTCTGGAGGGATGTGGAATGTTGCGGAAAGTTCCTGCGGAAGGTATTGTAGGGTTCCCGCAAAGTTCTGGGTAGTTCCGGTGCAGTTCAAACGCCAAGTTGTGCTGGAAGGTTCTGCAGGTTTCGGCCAGGTTCCGGATGGTTTTGATTGGTTTTGGATGTAGTTGCCAGGCAAGGTTCTGGAATGTTCCCAACCTTTCCCGTGCAGTTGCCAGGCAAGATTCCCGAAAGTTTTGGGAGGTTGCGGGGAATGCCGGTGCAAATGGTTTCGGAAGCTTGCTGGAAGATTAAGGAATGTTTCATGGGAATGACAGCGCAATTGCCATTTCAGGTCCCGGAAGGTTCTGGAGTGTTCCGATACGTTCCGGGCAGTTCTGGTGCAATTGGCAAGCAACGTTCTGGAAGTTTTCGGGATGTTGCGCAGGGTTCCGGAAGGTTTGGGGGTCTCCGGTTGCGAATGCGAAGTATTAAACTATTGCCAGGAATGAGACAGTCTTCACACCAGCTGCTGATAGCAATTGCTATGCTTTGGAGGGCTGCGTTTGACTTCAGAAATCAAGACTGTGTGAACATGGCTGGCTTTACCACGTCGCAGCGGGCCCAATGAGAAGCCCGCGGAACTACCGTGCGAATGGTTGTGGAGTCATCTGTTTTTTTTCACTGAGGCAAGCCTTCCTTTCGAGCCATCTGTTGCGTGTGACACATGTCTGTTCAGAGTTTGTTGTAGATATATAAAAAGGTTTTGTTGTACAAATATAAAAAATCTTACTTATGTGTTCATTGGAAAGCTTCTGGAACATGACCAGAAAGTCTAGACGCCAGCAGAGAAATAAGTATAAGAAAGCTATACCACTAGAATCTGCAGCCATGAAACGTGTCTTGAAGAAGCCTGGAGCTGCAGTGAAGAAGCTTGTCCAGAAACCTGGAGCTGCTGTGAAGAAAGTTTTGAAGAAGCCGGCGGGTGACCGAAAGCCTGCGGAGCGAAGCCTTGGGTTGCTTCACCAGAGTCAAGTTGGTAAGGCGACCACACAGCAGGTTCTGAAGCAAGCTGTGGAGTGGGTGACGACGCAGACTGTGAAAGATCGGCACTTTGAGGTTGCTGTGTCCCGAGCTGACCACAAATACCCTGCGGGCAAGTTTGTTTACAGACAGGTTTGCATCAGCTGCGATATATGTCAGAAGAAGCGAGGTTGGAGAGGGTACTGCTAAAGAGAGATGACAACTTCGTACAAGTTTGTCAGCAATACCCCCACCCCCCACCGCCCCCCAAGAGCCTAAAGGTCAGAAGTCAGGAGGCAAGGAGAGATAACAAGTTCGCACAAGCACAGATGGATAGCTGCAGGCAGGTTATGTTCCCAATCGGAGTTTGTCAGCTCTGCCCCCGCCCCCCACCCACCCCCAACCCTAAATGGTAGATGATTCATGATACTAGACTCTCATACCTTGGCAGCTTCCTAAGCGTCAGACCCAGGCCGCCCTAACTCCATCCCTAAAGGGTAGATCATTCATGATATTGCAAAATGCCCCACCCCACCCCCCAACCCTAAATGGTAGATGATTCATGATAGTAGAATCGAATATTGTGGCGGCTTCCCAAGCATCAGACCCAGGCCGCCACAACCTATCGATGGTACAGCAAGGCCCCAGCCCAGTCACTCGGTGTCTGAAGTGAGTCGCCTCGTTGTCTGAAGTGAGTCGGTGTCTGAAGTGAGTCGGAAAACGGTGTCTGAAGTGAGCCGTCTGCCTCTTTCAATTGGTTTTGCCGGGCTAAGTGAACCTCGAAAAGTGGTGAGAGCGTCAGGAAATGAATGTTTTACCGGGCTAAGTGATCCTGGTTTTACCGGTCTAAGTGAGTCCTTTTGTGCTACCGGGCTAAGTGAGCCCCGTTTGACCGGGCTAAGTGAGCCTCTTCCCCAACCTGGGAGTTCCAGATGGCCGCTGGGTGTCTCACAGGATGACATGATGTTCGTTAATGAGTTAGTCTTCTACATGGATGAGTTGACTTGGTTCACTCGACGATCCATTTCTGGATTCTTTCTGTTCGTTTGGTTTCTTTCTAGCTGAGTTCACTTGCAAGCAGCCAGATGATCGGCGGTTGGTAGAGCCTGAAATGTGATACACATGTCCTATCAAACAGACCAGAGGAACAACAGCAGAAGCTTGGTGACTGCTTGAATGGCATGTTAGAGGGTGGCCCGGGGGGATAGAATTGCAGGCAAGAGTGGTATGATATTGTTTGATGCGCAGGTTGTTCTAACGTGGGCATTGATTTGTCTATTGACAAAACGATCCAACTCCACCAGGAAATTCCAGTAGGCTTTGATAAGATATTTCAACAGAACCAGCAATTAGTGTTGCTTATTGTTGATTACATTGTTGGCACGTATCCCCTGTCAACTGTATTTAACCAGCTTAGCAAGAATGACATAACCATCACTGACCATGAATTGGCCAGCAAGCCTTTATCACAAGGGTCAAGACAAAGGGAATTCAACCATTATCAACCTTATCGTTAATTCACCACCGTTAAACCATCACTGCCCATCAGTTGATCATTCATTGGCTAGTTGTTGCACCATTATTGTTGGTGATTATCACTCGATTGACCAGAATAATTCCCTATAAACGCCCTAGTAACCACAATTAACCTCTGAAAATCCCTTGGTCGTCCCTGGTTTTAGCCAATTTTTAGCCATTTTTCCCTGGTTTTAACCATTTTAACCGTTCATTCAACCATTCATTGGCCTCGCTACCATCATCTCAGCATCACGCACGCCAGGCCAAGCAGTCCTTGTCCGGGGGAGCCAGGTCGGCGGGCGTCGGGGGGATTTCGAACAGATGAATCGTGGTGAATTGATGGTTGATGGTTAGTAATAGTGAGTTACCTATCATTGATGGTTGATGGTTGATGAATAGTATCAATGAATTGATGGTTAGTAATTAATGATAGGTAACTCAGAGGGAATAGATGGTTAATGATCCACTATTTAGCATTGCCAAGGGTGAATGATGATAGTTAATGATCCATTATCAACTTAATTAACTAAAAGTCATTCGGATGGTTAACGATCCATTGTTAACTGATAGGTAATAGATGACCATGGTGAATGACCATAGTTAATGGTCCATTGCTAACCAGTACTAATGAATCACGAAAGTAGTGAATGCCCGTCATGAATTGATGGTTAGTAATGGCTATTGGTTGATGGTTTCAAAATGTTTCAAATTTTGTAATGGTTACTGGTTGATTATTAGCCATTACTAACGTCACAATTATTACTGGTTGATGATTAGTAATGCTTAAGTGATAGTGTCAATCATAAATGTGATTAATGATGGTTGATATTGCAGGTTAATGATGGGTCAGTGGCCAACATGGTTAGTACTGAGGGTTAATCATAGTAGGTGGTGAAATGTTTGAGGGTTAATGATGGTTGGCTGGTTAATGATAGGTTTATAGTGGTCAATGATTGACTAAGGGTTAACTATGGTCAACGAAGGGTGCACTAAGGGCGAATTGGTGGTTAATCATAAGTAATGATGATGGGCATAATGGTTGATCCATAATGCATAGTGGCGGCCAATCCAGTCTAATGATGGTTGGTTTATAAGTGTAGGTTATTAGTGTTGGATGACTTGGGGATAATGATGATTAATGATGCTTAACGATGTTCAATATTGGTTGATACTGGTTCAGGATAGATGCTTAGCCAGCTGATTAATGATGCTACATGATGGTTCAATATAGTTCAGATTGGCCAATACATGGTCCAAGGATGCTTGATGGATGGTTGACTTGCTGATTGATGATGGTTGATATTGGTCAGTAATGATTGCTACTACCTAGATGATGACAATCCTTTTGTTTGATGGTGAGCCAAATGCAACTATCATTTTTTGACCAATAGGAATAATGATAATCATTATGACAATCCATGTTGTCACGCATACTGTCATCATGTTGATATCATAATGATAATTGCTATGGCAATTGTTTGTGATGGATCATTGCCAGTCCCAAACTAATAGCAACCATAGCGACCAAGGTCTTGGACGACATCAGTTCAGGATGCTGAGCGAATGGGTTTGATCATGCTCCATTCGCAATGGGGGGTTACTGTAATATGGCCAGCTGGGTCAATATTCACCAACCAACCAATGCTTAACTAGCTGATTAATGGTTGATCATAGGGGAGAATAACAAACAATAGTAGGGCATATACCAGCTATACATGGCTACGGGTCAATATTCACCAACCAATTTCACGGTGGCTAAGAACCAACAATGATAAGGAAAACAATTGCTAATGGTAGGGGAACCAGGGGTACAGGGTCAACTGACCCAAAGTGAGCGATGGACGATTTCTGTGGGCTTGATGCGGTGCCATCCTAAGATCAACTGCAGAGTGAACCAACAAAAATCGGCTTGATCGGTCACCGGGCAACATTACACTGGTGTGCTTGTGGGTGACCTACCGCGAAGGGCTGTTCGCTTATGACTAGGCGAGCTGTTGAGATGGGTTCAGAACTGCTGGTTGCTGATGACGCTTACCTCGGTCGCCAAGCTGTTGTTCTGTCCATCGTCATCAATGGTTGTTCCTGGCCTACTTAAAGGTCAGTGATGGCCATATCCATTTCGTGGCCATGGCAAGTGGAGCAAAGGTGGTCCCTTTGTAGTGGTTGTTTAAGGAGTCTTCAGGGTTTGGGCTGACATTGGGAGGCAGATTGTGAAAGGATTGGAGAAAGGCACAGTGGTAAAGATGTCCGGGGAAGAAGCCTTGAGCAAGTTTCAGTTTCCACACGAGTTGAACATGGCAACCTTGGGAGCAGTGCCAAAAGAACAGGGTTCATTCGTGGTCCGCATTCTTCATGGTGCTACGCACAAGGTTGAAATCAACAATCGAGTCCGGGTTCGCGATTTGCGTTTTCCCATGGTGGATGATGTGGATGGCGTGTTGCGTTGCATGCAG
Organism: Symbiodinium kawagutii; assembly: GCA_009767595.1. Lineage (NCBI taxonomy): Eukaryota > Dinophyceae > Suessiales > Symbiodiniaceae > Symbiodinium > Symbiodinium kawagutii. Next base: position 280,594 of record VSDK01026424.1, on the reverse strand, counting down.
AAGGATCCCTTGAAACTGCCTGCTCAGCGATTCTATTTCAAGTACGATGTGGAAAGAGCGCACAACTTGGTACCTGTGAGGGAAGAAGATTGAGCATATCAAGCTTTCTCTGTGGATGATCCGGATGCGGTCTTCATGCATACTGTGGGTGCGTGCTGTGGTGGCTTCTGCACCATATTGGTGGCAGCGGGGGGGCGGCACAGCGGGCCCG
>VSDK01026424.1:246683-280354 GCA_009767595.1 Symbiodinium kawagutii | reverse complement strand
TCGGCACCATTTGGGGGGCGGCGGGGGGCTGCCACAGCGGCTCGGCTGGCGCATTACTTGGCGTAGGATGGTGGCGGCGCTGTGCCATCGATTGTTTGCAGATAATGGCCTGTTGGCTAACTGATTTTCATTTACTTTTAGCTACTGATGGCCTATTAGTTGACTGATGTTTGTCTATTGTACCATCTATTAGCTACTGGCGCTGTACCATCTATTGCATCCGACGCTAAATAAGGATGCTGCCCCAATCTGCGCCAGCTGTTTTGACCTTTTGTGTGCTTGAATTTGTCGAAGCGCCACTGTCGTGGAAGAATTTAGCAGACGGCACATCATGGCATGGATAGGTTATGAAGTTGATTTCCATCATTTTCAGAAGGCATTGGCCAGGTAGCATGGCTGACTCGGATCAGCGGGCACAGGCTTCTAACAAGATTTATTTGTTTCAAAAAGATTAAGATTTATCAATCGAATGTTTCATACCAATCAATTTGTGTCTTGTTCTGGATTCTCATGGCAACGCGGTTCTCTTCCCCTCGGTTCACGGATCTTTTGTGTCAAATCACGTGGCCAGACACGCGGTTGATTCTTTCACCAAACCTTTTTCGCTGTCACAGTTGGAGATGTTTCGAAGAGCGAGCATCTTCGTTTGGCATCAGTCCGTGCTTTCATAGTCAGTTCAGAAGATGCAGTAGATCCATTATTCACTACCGAAGCTGGCTGAATGAATGACTAGCGATGTGATGATATGCCAATGTTTCAAGGATCAATGATACTGTATCAAATCTTATAGATGTGATCCCCAGTGTAACTGATCAACTACCCATATAGTTGGTTATCAGTTGATCAAGGGCATATGTTCCAGTCATCTTCGTTCCCTCTGCTGAAAGCGACCAACCCATCTCCACCACTTCGCCATGGCACGGGTCTCCAGGTCTCCTTTGCTGCTTCATTTGCAGGCGCCCCACTGGAGCAAAACTTGGTTCGTGGTGGTGGTTCCCATGATTTGTAGCAGATCCAAGGACTCAAAACAACGGAAACATACGGAAACTACTCAACACCTTGTAGTTGGTTAGTGATTCCTGGTAGTTGTTTGGTTTTTTTGCCACCAACTACCAGGCGAAGTGGCCAATAAGTCGGTGAAACCGATTTAACTTAAATCAACATGGGACTGTAACCAATGACAAACAATGGAGCCAATCCAGCCGACCTGCAAATGGTTCCACTGTTCACCGTGCGACTTCTACGAGGTGATTGATTGCAACCACCGGGGAACCACGGCAAGGTGGCAGTTTCCCCCTCAGATTTTCATTGATGAGAAGGTACGGTACCATCACGTACCATTTAGTAATGTTGAGAAAACTCTGAATATCTAAGGATCAGGTTGTGTACCATCTAGTACCATGCAGTCAGTATAACGGAGGATTCTTGGCGCCTATCCAACTACTCCCCCCAGGGCATGTATCGTTTCCATACCGAGGAGGGCCAAAGGAGCAGCGTTACGGGTAGGGACAAATACTTTGAATGCTGTCAACGTTTGCATCTCAAAAGTCAACCGCGTGGATTGAGTTGTGCTTTAGTTCACTCCCGGCCTGTACTTTTTTGACTCCAGTTGTTCATTGATGTTGTGTTTTTATTTGCGTTGCTTGGCTGATCAATCCTTGACAGTTCACTGGGAGGTTGCTCACAAAGAACATGTTCAGGCGTGGCGTACCACTGATCAGCCCCCGTACTGACCAACCACCTCGCAAACTCATGCGTGAATTGCCGCACCGACTCACAACTGAACTGAATCAATTAGCGTGGGCTGCGGCTACATCAATCTATATATTGGAACTTGAACAATGATATCTCCGTCCTTGGAAGAACTATTTAATTTGCTGACTGTGGACACGGCTGACGAAGGCATTGTCTTTGGCTCTGCGGGTGTTCAAGACATTGGCGATGGATCCCACCACGAGATTGCCAAGGGTTGACTTCTTGGTCACGCGTGCATTTGGTCACAATATGGTGCGTTTACATCCTGTTGGGAAGAAAATCAAGATGCAAAACCTATTGTCGGCAATTGGGCTTGAACGATCCAGAAGCACTTGAACTACCCAGCACGGAAAGCTGCAAGCGCTTGCAGTGAAAGTCAAGCCTGGGTCATACTGATCTGTTGATAGAACAGGTGTTTGTTGATCCTGGGTCCTGGATTGTAAAACAATGGAGATTGATTATCTATGATCATGGACGATTATCAATGATTGATTAGCAATGGTAGTTTATCAATTAATTATCAATCGTCATTATGCACCATATATTGCCATGATCCACCTAATAAAATGTTATATATAGTCATTGATTACCAGCAGCATTCGTTGATTTCTCAAGATAGGGGTGGGTTGGTCTATTATTGAAAATGATTGGAGTAATAAACTGGATGATTTGGGGGGTCCCCCATTTTGAGAAACACCCAATTAACCACTGGTATAGCCTCCGGTACCGCAAACTGCAATAAGAAACCATTATTCTTTCAAAGGAAACCCTGGGAAACCAGCTATTTCCATCGTGGATTTCTCATGGTCATCTAAATTTTCCAGAGAGTAACATGGTACAACTATCAGTAATCATGGTGTACATGGTTGCTGATGGTTAGTCGTACCTAACGGCCATAAGACATGATCAATGAAGCAGTATCAAGCATCAAACCACAAGCTTTTTTAGCCATACTGGCTGGTCCCCATGCTTGGTCCATCATGTTCCCTACCCAGAGTCACAAATACTGTCTATGAAAGTCTGGTTGGTGCCTTCTACCTCTCTAGTGTTGATTAACAATTGGTTGGCTGACTAGTACTTTCATAGGGGTTGAAACCACCAACCAGCATACCCATCCCAAGATATTGCCAGGGATTGGCCTCATGACTTGTCCAGGAAGCATCCGCTGGGGCCTTGCAGAAGATCACCAAGGAGAGCAGTGATTTTCCGTGGATGAATGGGGCTGAACCACGGTTAATTTGGCTCGTGGCTGGTGGTTTTATAGGGGTTATAACCATTGATAATGGTTAATGATAAGGGATGATAAGCAATAACAATGGTTAAGTTCAACTACTGGCTGATAGTTTAAAACATGTTTTTATTGTCCCTAGTAGTTATTAACAAATGGTTGGTTGACTAACATGTGTCATAAGCGTTGAAACCACCAAGCAGTAATGGACTTACTGGTTTGTCATCGATGGTTCAATGATTATTGCTTGGTTAGTTGATGGCTCTTGGATGGCCAATAAAATGGATGGTTCATGGATGGCCATTTGGTGATTCATTGATGGCCATTAGTTGATGGCCATTAACCAACCATCCATTTGATGATTCATTGATGGATGGATGGTCCATGGATGGCTCATTGATGGCGCTGCTGACAACAGCGATGTCGAAGACTCATTGATGGATGGCTGGGATTGTTTGTTCATGGTTTGATGATGATCGTTGATTGCTGGAAAACGCTGGTTTCTCAAAATATGGGACCCCAAATTATACTTAGTTTTATTGCTATCAATGGTTGATATTGGACGATGTAGGGGTTCCCGTATTTTGAGAAGCACCGAAATGACTGCTGAATTATATGCAAGTAAGAGTTCATTCGCGGTTGTTCCCGCTGCATTGATGGTTGATTGTGGCTTATTGTTCGTTGCCCACGTCAGATACTGACCCATGGATGGTTGATTGATGGTGAGTTGATGGTGAATTGACGCTTGATTCCTGATTGATGTTTAATGAGGGTTAGTGATGTTTAGCAGATCGCTCGGTTAGTTCATGCTGATTGGATGGTTAGTTGATGAGTGGTTTGTGGTTGAGTTGACCATGTTGTATCATGGATGGTGAATACGATGTGATTGTGATGATGGTCGATGACAATTGTGTATAATTAAGAGGGAAGAACAACCAACAACAATGGACATCAAAGGAATAGTCATACTTCGTAAACATGCAGAATGATGCTTAAAGGCGGTTAGTGATTGTTTGCGGGATGATGACGGGGTACGACAACTAGTAATCAAAGTGCCAGATGCCAACTGTTGATTTCATAGAAATTGTTAGAACCTCCACCTGTTGTTTAGGGGCATCACAACCGGGAACCCTTGAAAGAAACAACTACTTGAAAACCCGGCTTCAGCAAGAGAGACCATCTAGTGGCCCATGAACGATCCTACATGATGCATCAATATCGCCATGGTGAGGTGTTCGTGGCTGGATCAGGATTCACCTACCAGCCAAGGGTCAGGGTGATTTGTTACAGAGTACTGGTGGATTGTAAACTTAGTGGAAGCCAAAATGCGAAACGAGTATTGCGTAATGTCAGCCGTTTCCCTGGAGAATTTGCTCACGCTCAGGGTGGGGTGGTCCGACCATGCGTACGTGCGGAGTGGTGAGGAACATCAGGGCATGCAACCCCCCGTGGATGCCCCCTTCGCCCCAATGAAGCCGGCCATGTGGGGATAAGGAAAAGACCAAAGCATCACTTTCCTTGTTGTACAGCAACGCTTGGCCCCAAAGACTGGTAAGTTAATTAGTGAACCATTAACACTAGCAGACTCTTATCCATTACTTGACCATCATTAAGGATCAATTCATTCACATAAACCATCAATAAACCTTCATTATAAGAGAACCACTATGACATAGCCATTGTGAACTTATGAAGCATAATGAGTTATTGAATTCGTGTTCCCTTAGTAGCCATGGTAGTGACCCTTTTTCTGTGCTTCACGCCGTTGATCAATGGCTACCCAGCTGGTACCGCAGGAGTCACAACTCTCTCAAGCAACGATTCGAGAGCTGGAGGAGCGGTGGACAGGGCGTCTCAGGAGGTTTGAAGGTGAGTCCAGCAACAACCAACCAATGGTTTCCTTGGTGGTTGCATTGACATTATTTTCCTTAGTAATTATTAACAAATGGTTGGATAAATGGTATTTTTCATAGGGTTGAAACCACCAACCAGTTCAATGGTTGATAGTTTCAACGATTGTTGCCATAGCCAGTATTAAACTAATGGTTTCAAAGGACAAGAACCAACCAACCAATAGTTTTTAGTAGCCAGTATAGTTAATAGTGGATAATAATGGCTACTGCATATACTGGTGAATAACTAGCTGGTCAATGATGGATAATGATTGTGCGATCCCTTATTGCTGGCTATAGGGATTATGATCCCCTTCTACTGGGGGAGCGAGGCCATAAGCTACCAGGGGTGCCCGTACCAAATGGTAGATAATGGTGAGTATGATGATTAATGTTGATTGTGATTATGATCAATGAATAACCTTGCTGACAATAAAGATGCTTAATGCTGATTATGACTGGTGGTTTGATTGACATGTTTATTTCACCAGTATTCACAAATTTATTGATTGGTTGACAGGCATATTTTGCACAGGGGTTGAATCCACCAAGCAGCTTTGGTAAACTAACCCTTTACTACTGGGGGAGCGAGCCTGCGAGGAGCTAGCAGGTGTGCCCTAACCAAGTGGGAGATAATGGTGACTATGAAGATTAGTGAATCAATGAATGACCTTGCTTGCCATACTGATTAATGGTGATTTTGATGATTGATGGTTCTTGAAGAAATCAATCAACCTCTAATGACTTACCCTTTGGTAAACTAGCCTGGCCATGGAAAATCCACTGTTGAAATAGCTGTGTTTTTCCAAGGATTTTGCTAACTAAAACACGGTGATTGTCCATTGCCAGATTAGTTTAACAAGGGGTACGGGGATAGGGATATGATAAGGGAAATTCATGGAGATATCAGCAAGGAAATGATATTTAGTCGTAGATAGTTATTACCATGACTATTGAATGTGCCATGTGCGAACTTACTACCATAATTCTTGGATCCTCAGTGAACTTCTTTGCGGAGACAAAAGGAGACGCAAGACTGGTGGTGTTCAGTGTACATGTCCCGGGAACTCGTGACAAAGGGAACACCAGAGCCGAGAAGCTTTCCTTCCAACTCAAAGCGGCCAGCCGACATTGACCTTGAAAGCCAAGAAATCTCGCTGTCTCAAGTATGTTGTGAATCTGGTGATGCTTTTCGGCAAACATGAATATAATCTATTATTAATTTCTCCATTTGAATGCTTCATCATTGGGGAATGGACAGGACAAGAACATATCAGATTCATTTGGGGAAGAATTCGCCTGTTGCCTTTTTGCCTCAACCATGCCAATTCAACATTTGTTTTGCCCTTTCTCGTCACTTGTCATCATCATCATCATCATCATCATCATCATCATCATCATCATCATCATCATCGTGTATCATCGTCATTCTCATTATCATTCTGGTTATCGTTCTGGTTATCATGCATCTTGGCGAGCCATTCTCTTTGATTTGATGCAGCCCCAGCGAACTGTCATGTATTCCCCCTAGCCTACAGCCGAACCTCCATGATTTCTGCTGTTTCATAGCTCCCACTGGCCTTAAGCTGAGGGTAGTGGGTTTTGTCTATCATGCCCTGTCCACGCGACTTTGGAGGTCGGGATCCGGCTCTACGTCAAGTTGAAGCAAGCAGATGTGATCTAAGTGCAGTCGCCGCCGGAAAAAAGTTCGACACTGGGCTGGTGTTACCCACAGGCAGATCTTGCTGAAGCGGCTGGTGTTGATCCTGATTCTTATGTAGGCAACGATGACGACGACGACGACGACAACAACAACAACAACAACAACAACAAGAAGAACAAGAACAACAGCAGCAACAACAAGGTGGTAAAAGGGTAAAAGGTGTCAGTGAAGTGCTAGATTCTTGTCCAATGAATAATACGAATGATAATGGTAATAATATCAATGGTAGCAACAATAACAACAAACATAATAACAATAAGATGACAATGATTATAACAATGATAGCGATAATAGTACGAATAGCACTGATGATGACACAGCAATGTTAAAAAACAATGATAATAACAATAATTAATGATAATAATGGCAATAACAGAAATAATGATAAGAACAATGAGAATAGTACTAATAACAACATCAGACAGAATTCATAACAATATGTTTAAGAAACATAGTAACAATGAGAATGGTGATAACAGTAATGATAACAGCGATAATGACAATAACAATAACGATAGCAACAATAGTAATGTCAATGATAATGATAAAAACAATAAGGACAACAACAATAGAAATAACAATGAGAATGATAGTAACATTAACGATAACAATGATAACAATGATAACAATAAGAATAGAATGTGATATAATAAAAAATCATGAAATATTCATTCATATATATGTGTCTACATTACATACTATGGCAAGTCACTAGCTGTGTGGCAAGATCCTGCAAAATTTGGTTTGGTATATCAACAAATGGATCTAGTTGCTGGTTGTTCTTACCTGTATATAATTATTAAGTTGGATTTTCTATTTTGGCTGTTGTCCAAGCATCTAAAACCATATATAATCAGCGAAGATGTATTATGTACAATCACGTTGTATTTATCAATAGAGTCAGCTATGTACTTGTCATCAATGGATTGTCGGTTCTGTCCCAATTCCGGTACCAATCATTTTCGAAACCGACATGGCCAACCAGAAGTAGTGAACTTTGATGTCACAGTTCTTTGAGGTATGGTTCGGGTGTACTTGGCATGATTGTCACGTCACAGTTATTCGGATAGCTTCAAGGTGTGGTGCGGATTTGTTTTGATCAGTCGTCGATCAACTCAGGACCTGATAGCCACTTTGTCAAACAACAAACTGCAAGCTGCAGTTGTAACCAAGGATGTAATAGTAGGTTCAGTTGCCATCAGTTTCGGGAGACACCCTCTCAAGCAGGGTCATTAATCCAGGTTAACGGTACAGCTATGAAAGCAAGCAGTAGAACACAGTAGAACCAATTCAGAATACCAGGGTGGAGATGGATTTGGCGGGAAATCAGCAGCTTTTTGGCATTGACGGATAGTTATCACTATGGATTTCCCATTAGCCATGAATTAACTCGTGTAGTATTGGTCCGAGTCATTTGGAACGAGCCCTAGCTGTCCTAGTTATGGTCCTAGTTAACCCCAGTTGATTGCCTGCTGACCTTAGGTACAGCCCCAGTTATAGCCCTAGTCACAGCCCCAGTATGGCATTAGTTATAGCCCTACAGTTCCCCTGGCAAACAGATTGGTCACTGATGAGCCAGCTCTGCTCGCATCGTCTCCCCATGAAGCTTTGTGGCTCTGAACAACCGCCCAGCCACTGGGGCCCGCGCGAGCAGGGTGGCCCATGGGGAGGGGAGGCCCTGGTGACATAGCAACGGGTACTGAAGGTGGCCTGCGACAAGTCCAATGGTCCACATGGAGGTTTCTCACAATAGGGGTACCCCCACATCATGTTTTACTATATAATCATTAGTAACGAACTAACATAAACCATTCAATAGTAATCATTTAGCAGCAATAAACTAACCATCTTTGGGGCTCCATATTTTGAGAAACCACCACATGGGTGTTTCTCGACTTTTGGGACCTCGATTTAACCAGGCTGATCATCCAAAACAGACTAGGGATGATTCGGGGATCCCCCTAGCTTGAGAAACATCCTTGTGTATGTCGATGAAGTAATGCATGAATTGTGGTTGAAAGGGTGGTTGGTGGTGGTTGACAAGGTCAGAATTGGTTTGATCAGGGCTGAGAATGGTTGACAAGCGAGGTGAATCCTTCGCGTTCGTCCAGTTCGATCACCGCTGCGCTGACAATTGGCAGCAATCAATACACAGGTCAGAAATTTGATGATTTGGATGGTAAGAACCATCAGTTCGTGCCATTGAGGAGTAGCATCATCTACGGAGACCGCCAGATGGATGTTTCCATCGATGGGTCGGGTCCGCAGATGAGCAACCAAGTGGGAGTCCTGGGACAAAATTTGTGGGAGCAACCCTTCCACCGTAGGAACCAACCAATCTGCATGGTAGCCCTTCCCATACCTCGTTGCACAATGTAAGATAATATTGAGCCGTCATGGAGGGGCTCAACACGTATAGCTTTTTATGTGAGACAAAAATATAATGATCCGTTTATATCTCCACATTTGGCATGATTTATATTTGGCTGAGTTGAACTGCTATACTTCAGGGGTTTTCCAGAACCCCCTTTTCTCATCAGCAACCGCCTTTAGCCATCACAAGAGTCAACCAATAGCGCTCCACGGATGCTCGGCAGCGAAGCTGCGCTTATTACAGCTACACCAGCTACTCTGCCTCTGCAGTCAAGGTCCAGGACCCCGGCTAGAGACAGCAGTGCCAGCAGAAACGACGCAGCAATGGGCAAGCGAGGCAGCCAGCCGACACAGCCAGCCCAGCTTTGCGTCGCAGCAAAGCCTGGCCAAAGGGATGTGCGTGGAAATGCCGAAAAGATTTTCGAGGGCGGAAGCATGTACAAGGATCAAGAATCGACCGGCGCTTTGCAGCTTCTCATTGTTTGAAGCAGAGTGTTAAGCATGTTGAACCAGCATTTACATATGGCTGTGGGTTAATATTAGCCAACCAATAATCGGGGATATTTACTAGCAATTTCATGGGGAAAACAATGGCTAATGATAGGGGAACCAGGGGTACAGGGTTTTGACCCACTGCCATATGGGTGTTTCTCAACATAGGGTCCCCCCAAATCATCCTTTATAGCAAGCATTTACAGTAACAAACCGTCCATTTTTTGGTTCCTCTATTTTGAGAAACTACCATATGAACCGTCGGTAAACAGTATCGTAATCTTTCATTGTTACTATTGTCCCCTATTTATTCTTTTCGATATGTAAAAGCTATCATGAAGCACTATTAACCACCATGATTGGCCAACTCATCACCACTATTCAGATGCAGGTTTCAAAAATCCTGTTTGGCGAGCTATGAACCACGTTTGGCACTCATTAATCATGTTTATCCATCATTATTCCCTGCATTGCCAATCAATCTTCGCCCAGGCCCCAGGGCGGCGATGAGTGCAGAGAAGGCCACGCGTTTTTCAGTAGCAGACCCAGGATGGTGAATGGTTAGTCATGGCTCATGATGCTATTGATGGTGTTGTTTGGTCGTTGATGATACTTAGTGATAATTTATCAGCGTGAAGCATGCTGATTGATGGTTCATGATGGTCAACATAATGGCTAATAGTGGAGAATGATATTGAGAGATAATGGTCATTTGACGAGCTTACTTGATTGTTACGTAGTATAACGATCCTGGTGGAGATATGCCCCATGTTCAATCTTTGAACCATTTACCTTTTGGGATGGTCCAATTAGATATTCTATACACTCGAGAATTGCTATAGATTTTTTTCACTGACATATCACCACAATAGCCTGGTACAGAGTACGGATGGGCATAGTGGCATAGAAATGAGCTTCTGATTCACGAGCCATCCTGGACCTTTGGATGTTTGCAGTCTATATCTCCAAAATATATATGAAAGATGTAAATTGCAAACTTTGCAAAGAGAGGTCGGCTGATGTAACATCATTTGATACTTCCCTTAAACCGTTTGTTTAAAAGGTTTGGATTCTATTGAGATTTCGGGTTTCGAGGGGCTTGAACTGTTGGGGGAAGGGAATGTAAGAACCGATCCCAAGGGCTTTGTATTTGGTGCTTTGTTGATCAGCTGGTTCCCACTGCACTCATCCGGCTGATGGAAGATCCACCAGGTTGTAAACATATGTGCTCTAACGAATGTCAATGCATTCCATTTTTGATATGTGTTTTTTGAATGTTAAGTTGGTTAGTTAAATACTTGAAGTGCTGGGTTTTTGCGTTTTGGATGAAGCAATGACCACAATCAGGGATACCCAGTGCTGGACAAATGGAATTTAAAGCTAAAATACCCGTTTTACGGTTGGTGCAAACCATTTTTGGTGACTGCTGTTGCGTATAGATTGGCAACCATTTTTAAACCCGATGATCAACCTTGATGTTTACCCTGGCTAAGCAATATTTGTTAGCTTGTATACTACGTATATATTTTATCTAATAGACATAGATCTAAACCATCATTGTCCGTATCAATGATGTATTATAAGCTTGTATTTCACATCAGAATCAGTTTGTTGTCAACCAACAAGTCATCCGGCCAGGGTGGAACACCGATGCGCAACATCGCAAAGCAGGTGACTTGCCGGCTGGCGCTCGGTGGCTGTTGCGGACACCGTGGTTCCAAGTACAACTGTTTTGGCTGGCTGTAATAGGTGGGTGGTAACAACTGAGAGTACAGTAAAAACCAAGAGATTGCCACTGTTTGGGGGATAAAATTGTAATTGAAGAGTAATCAGAACCCATGCGAGATCCACACAAACAGATAGACTAGGCATGCGTTGCAGTGAATCCCCAGCCATTTATCCTAAAGTTGAATGAGTCTTCCATTGAAAGGAAAAGCATTAGCAGAGGAGCTATCGCGACCAGTAGAAAGCAAGAGATACGAACAGGCGTCAGCTTTACAATATGATGGTTGCTTGATACCTGGTTGCTATGCGTAACTACCTGGTTAATATATGAAACTCGTGATAAGCAGGAATAAGCAATAGAATAGCTACCAGGTATCTAGCAACTACCTGTCTATACTGCCTGTTTATTTTAGTGATAAGCTATAAAGACATGGTACAAATCCTAGAATCGTCGACGATCGAATGCCGCTCCAACCAGCTCCCAGCTACAGCCGGTTAGGAGAGAGCTGCGGCTGGAGCCAGGGGTATCCCGTTCTGGCCCTTTAAAGGGGGAGCGAGGCCAGCTACCAGGAGGGGCCGAACCAAATGGTAGTCAACCGCTAGCCAAACAGGACCCAGCCACCACCCATATCCCAGTCATTGTTCAACCACCTCACAACCACCAAACAGCCATTTCCCACGCTGTAGCGTACCAAACCGTTGTTCCAACAACAATCCTAAAGGGTAATACCGTTGGGTCAACCAATTTAATGAACCATTGAAGTTGGGTGAATCCCAACAATCCTGTTAATACTATAAATTGGCATTGTCTTTCTCATTGATCCGAACACGTGTTAATAGGCATCGTTGATAAGTATCCTCATAATTGACCGGCTGTTAAGCCAGAAGTTGCTATTGGGCATCCTTGCTCAGAAGGTGTTATTGATGGGCATCAGTATTTACCAGATATTGTTTCTTACACATTCCTACCGATCTTATTAATTAGCCAGTGACTAATCGAGGCATTTACCAGTTTAAATGAGGTCAATGATGGTTATCATCATTGTACCAGGTATTCTTAATGATCCTAATGAAGTAATATCATTAATGATATGCGTATCCCAGTAACAAATTTCCAATCCTAGTGATTATCCTAATTCACGATCCTGATGATATTATCCCATGGATATTTTCAAGCGCCTAGAACCAGGTAGTGTTTCTCCTGAAGACCCAGCATGTTCCAGCCACGACCTTCCCACTCACCGTGACACACGCAGCACCTCCCCTCTGCTGTTGCAGCACCAGGCCCTCATTGCAGCGTTGCTTTTAGAAGTCGTTGCACGACATGGCGTCGCAGCCTCAACCAAGCGCACTGTCGATGGCAGGTGGAGCTGGTGTCGGATGGTCAGTGAATGATTGATGATGGTCTAATGGTTTTGACCATGGTGTTGATGAACCAATCATCATTTGTTTTGTTCACCAATGAACGGTGAATTGTTTTGGCTTTAAGCATATCATTAACCATGTCATTGACCACGTCAATGACCATGTCGTTAACCGTCACTAACCATCAACCATCATTTACCATTGCAATAACCATCACGAAGCATCAAACATCATTTACAATGTCAATATCCAGATCATTAGCCATATCAATAACTCTCACAATAACCATATCAATACCCATCACTCACCATCAACTGTATCATTGACCATATCATGAACCTGTTCACTTCCAGTGTGGGCCCATCCCCACCTTTCTGGCATGGAACACCTATGTTTCGAGCGGCGATGTGAAGCTGATGCAGGACAACGGAATTACCATTGTCCAGCCTGCGTCTGGCAAGCCAGACATTGCAGAAAGTTTGAACATCAAGGTGCTGCCCTACGTTGACGGCATGGCCCTGGCAGCTGGAGATGTTTCCCTGCATGCTTTGTTGGATCGGGCCGATGACCTCGTCCAGTACCTGATCGAGGGCCATGACGTCCTGATCTGCTGCAAGAATGGTGCCCACGGTTAGCGACGGAGGTTGTTGTACTGGTCATGCGCATCACAGGATGGGATGCGCTTCGCAGTGCTCACTATGTGAACCGGCTGCGCAACTTGGTTGACGTGGAATCCACAGCGCCCCCTTCGGCCCACTGCCGGGGTCAGACCAAGCCCAATTGAGTTTCTGGTGGATGTTGAAGATGCTACCCCTTACAACTTTGCATCCAATTTAGTTGGGGGAACCCATTCAGGAGAAGTCGTTTCTGTTTTGCGTTCAGTTGCGTTTTGGATGATTACCACAATGCACTCACTTTAATGTAATACACTTTTCCCATAAGATTCATGTAACTCGTTTATGGTTATGACCGCAGCTCCATGGTGTTTCATGTCTCATGTGTAGATTCTTATGCCATTTTTATTTTCCAAACATGGCTCATCACGCTGCCTGGTGCGGATCAGCGGCAAGAGCAGTCAGAGAATTCAAGAAGCAAGGAATAGCGACGCAGTAAGAAACAAGCGAAACAACCATCCCAAAATTAAGCTGGTAACCGACGGTGGCTAAATAGAGAACACAGTGGGCTATCTACTTTCCATAACAAGTTCCATGCCAAAGTCTGGTTTGAAACCCTGGAAAACCACACTTTTGACTTAGCGCGTTCCATGCAGAAGTCTAGTTTTAAATAATCATTCTATTACATTTGGAGGTCTCTGCGTTGAAGCGTTCCCATTGGGATTCGAGCTGTTGGTTCTGACCTTTTTGCCTTAGCCATGACCGATGCGTTCCGCGGTGTTTTGATGGTTTTCGCGTTGCTGGTTTGGTCGTGAACGTCCACCTGTAGTGACAATAATAACTGCTAACCACAGATTCGTGGTTAACCACTATATCAATCACTGAGAATACGTTTTAAGACTTCGATTAATATGATAATAATGGTTAATAAGTGGTAAATTTCGAAAACAATTTCGGTGACAGCAGCTTGATCGTGGAAAGATGGACCTGGCAACCACCCATAGGTGATCCCTTCTTTCTCCAGCAAATACATATGCTCAACCCGTCCGGGCGGAATCATTGGTGTAGGCCTTTCAGGAACCAATGAAATGACTTTTCGGATCAAGTGACATACCACATCGTCAGCCATATCATCAACCTTATCATTTACCATCACTATCAATTAATCATATGATTAACCACATCATTGACCATATCAATCATTAACATTCGTTTCCAATCATTGACCATATCATTTACCATCACTATCAATTAACCATATCATTAACCACAGCATTGACCGTATCATCAACCATATCATTGACCATAACAAAAACCATATCAACAACCATCATTTACCATTAACTGTATCATTAACCATATCATTAACCACTACCAACTACAATGAACCATTGCTCACCACTATAGCCCATCCCATTAGCTCAGACCGGTGCCGGGAAGCCGCTCAGGTCATGCTGGCTCTATCCCTCGTGGCGGCCGGGCTGGCAGCACCTCGACGGGGACTGCGGTGAGGTGAAGGGGCTAACATGGCGAGCTGGGTCACTATTAACCAACCCGTAATAGCTGGTTAATGGTTGATAATAAGGGATGATAGCTAAGAATCATAGGGGATATATACAAATTCTGTGGATAATAGTGGTTTTATAGGGGATTATAATGGTTAATAATAGGGGACAATCACCAACAATGATAGTGAGATAAGGCTTTCAGCTGGTTGATAGTAAGAAACACCAAGGGATTTTCTGGTGATATTGTTTTTGAGGGGATTTCATTGGTTGGCAATAGGGGATGATTCTGACGAGGATTTATCATGATGGTTTTAGAACGTGGTTTTATAGTTAATATGATGGTTTAGAGATGTTTAGAGGGGATTGTAATTGCCAATGATACGGAAACCCGAGGAATTTTCTACGGTTGACTACGGTTAATAGAAGTTTTATAGGGGATTATAATTGTTAATAATAGAGGATAGTCACCAACAATAATAGTTAAATACCCAGTATAGCTGACATCTAGGTGTTTCTCAAAATAGGCAACCCCCAAGAATGGTTGGCTTGGGATTGTAAATGACTAATATTGGATGATTTGGGGAACTCCTATTTTGAGAAACCTTCATGGTTGTGGGCCCATATTGACCGACCCATTTCAGACTTACGGACACTCCTTCTGTTTGCTTCCTTTGTTGGCTACTCATTCCCCGTGAACGTCCTTGATGGCTTTGTGTTGAAATTAGCTCACGCCTTGCTTGCAAAACGTCCATCCCCCTACTCCACCGTATTCCTCCTGCGATTTCATGTGCAACCAATGTTTTGCCCTTGCCATACTTGCCTTATTCTTGCTTTCAGGTTGTCATGTTTGGAGTTCTCCGCGCAATCAGATCCAATCATGCAGAGGAGCCGAAAGGCAGCAACGGCAGGGGGAACATGTGCGGCTATGGATTTTGGATTCGATGACGGGCTATGAGCGGCGAGGACGGGCAAACGCCTCGAGCGGAGCCAGGCTTTGGACGGCCGCCGCAGGAGCTCCGACGGACATGCCGCAATCACACGACATCTTCCGAACGGGCAACGGCAGTGAATGCCGAGAAGTTGGCCTCCAAATGCAGCTGTGAGTTACCTGCTGAGCCGGCAGGGGGTTGGGAATGTGACAAATTTATGGGGGGGTTCTCAAAATGAGGGACACCCAAAATGGTTGGTTTAGTCCTATAAATGGCTAATAAGATGGATGAATTGGGGGTACCATCATTTCAAGAGACCACCATATGATGAAAGCCTTTTGGATGAAGAGAATATACACATATATGTCTCCTTTGGACTCCGTGCGGTCGGAACTACATTTGCTTACGTTTTGATCCACACTGACGCAACCCCAGGTACCCGCATTTTGAGCAACACACATGTAGCTCTTAATCATCGCTTCAATTGGCAATGATTTTATCAAATTGGGAACTCGCCACTGACAACAAGAGCATGATGATGGCTGATAGTGCTTAATCGATGAAAACATTGATGATTGATTTGTATGGCTAGCCATGTTCATAAGGTTAAGATGGCGAACATATTTGCACATGGTTCAGACTGCTGTGTGCCCAAGAATGTAGGAATACTGGTTGGTGGTTTCAAACATTTTTTATTTTCCCTCCTATTCATTAAGAATTGGTTGGTTGACTACTATTTTTCATAGGGGTTCAAACCACCAACCAGAATATCATTAGAATATTTTGCTTATTGGCGTTAATGACAGAGTAGGAGAACTTGCTGAGGACATGAAACCCCAAACCTATCCAATGTCGCATAATTGAAACGGCAATTCACCATCCATGTGTACTTAAACTTGTGGCTTCGCTTGTGTGATTCAATGTTCAGGAACCCTTTTTTTGATTGATGTTAGGAGATCAGCAACCTCCTAAGACATATTTTTAGCAGGAAAGTCATCCAACACATCTAATGTGCAATAGAGGTAATAAGCTTAACCCTCGCCCTTACTTTAGACCTTCTGTTCGCTGATTGATTCCAAGTAGGTACTTCATAGGCATAATGCAGGGCTAACCACGGGTGATTTATGACAAGTAGGGAAACTATGTTGGTATTGGCACTCCCATCATTAATGGTCATTTGCTCTATTGGCTAGCTTTGAGAAATCATGAATCAGAATAGTAACTTTGAATTGATTTTACTGAGGTAAATTTCTATCAAGTCTGAGGATTCATAAAATTCGTCACCCCCAAACTACGGAAAAGTCAACTGGCCGTTCCTCACAATGTGGATACACGTTCGTTTGATGCACACATCATATTTTTGGCCAAGAGGATCCAGTGTCTTGAACTTATTGGCACACGAAGTCAAGCAACCAGGATGCTAAAATGGCCACGTTCCAAGATAGGCTTGCGTATGTCGAGGCCGTGCACAAGCTAATAGGGAAGAGGTGTAGTTTCTTGTGGTTTCGTTCCGGTCAAAGAGTGTTATCGTCAGTGGCGACAACCAGCATGATTGGGTTACCAACTGGGGGTCATGGGACAATGATTTCAACAGTAGTGATTACTTTGACATATTACCATTGCTGTTATTTCTTCCTCTGGTATTTTTCTTACGGTATACAGATTCAGGCAATGATGTATAATCATCAGAATCACTGTACTATCAATCTGAATCACTCTACACCGGCTATTCCATTCAAAAATGCACCATACCCTTACACCCCCATGAATGCTATAGTGATTCGTAAAGTGGGTTGCTTCAAACATCTCATCCTGCTGAGGCATTCAAAGGCAGCCCACTGTGGTTTGAAGCAAGGACTTTGCAGCGATGAAAAGAGAATTTAAGGAGGCACCTATCAGTCACTTAGATAGGGCATGAGCTTTATCCATACGTGATGGTACTTACAAAGAGATGCGGATGCTTGTAAACAGATGATGCTGCTTATGAACAAATGATGTTGTTTGAAAACAAGTGGTGGTGTTTGGTCACAATTTTGTAGATTTAGGCAGCTTTGTAGATATGGAATAAAGGTCCTATAGATGGTCGCATGTGCCATTCATGGACTGATGGAATATCACATGAGCGACTTATTGGTGGTTATTCATTCCATCAATGGGCACGTGGAGACAAACACTTGGTTTGCAGCTACTTTGGTTTCAGCTATGGCTATCAGAAATGAGGCTACTTCCGCAGACATCCAAAGTGTTGATCATATTTAAGGAACCACACGATTCAACTATGTTGGAATATACAATTTTAGTGAGTTTATGGTGAACAATGGTCACTGATGGTAGTCTAAAGATCCAGCATTTGTGCTGATCACAAGTGCTATTTCTGGAGGAGCATGGCGAAGCTGATGATTTTTTGTTCATAGCAAGATCCATTTGTAACGACTGAGGCGTGTGATCATGGATGATCTCCCATGAAATACCAACATACGAAACCGATCCTGGTGCTGGTGCCACTGGCGGCAGGAAATTGCTTGAGATATGTTTGCTCCGTTTCTGCCCAGCAGAGGGTGGAGTGTTTTGCAGGATGTTGGGCATTTGATCATTATATCCTCCGGATTGTCGGTTGTTCGCCAGTTTTGTTCGCTTTGTGGCGTATTTCCTGCAATGTGTTTATCTTTGAAGCATATTGTTTTTAGATCTACCGTTGTTTTTCTTATTTTTGTAGCCATTTGTCGGATAGTTGTTGTCATAGATCTTCTTAGTTGCCTGTTTCATTATCCTCCGCGATGAGCACAGATGGTCCAGATGGTGTCCTTCAATATGGCCGACATCATGTGTGTTGGCCTTAAAAAAGCATCTAGAATCTCTCAAAAAGCATTTGCAATCTCTAGATTATTGAATGAGTCCTGAATGGGTCTTTAAATTCTCCAAACAATTGGGAGCAATCTCTTACTAATGCTTAAAAAGTAAATACGATTCGGATCATCATTGTTCTGCCCTGGCCACCAGGAGAATGATTTGGGATGCCTTGAAATCGCGGCAGCCGAAGCAGCTGTGGAGACAGGTTCTATTGGCCCCTGCTGCAGCCTGCACCAAGGGAGACGTGGTAATGTGTATCGGTGTTTTCATTGATGTGCATGTTTGTAGAAAATTGTTATGGATATATTGTTCCAAAATTGTTTCCATTATATGCAATTGTTTGTGGAGAAAAACAATAATGAATCTGTTTGATATTGTGAATTAATAATGTTTAATATTCATACTCATTGTTTGATATGCATGTGTATTTAGAAAAATGATTAATGAGAACTACCATGTTTCATAGATCACCGAAGTATGGATATATTAATGGAGGTGTTTTTTGTTCAATGAACAGCGGATAAATGAAGTTTGTCATATATCAAGGTGCTTATTCATGATCCATTGATAGCAGGCAGGAACAAGCAGTCATGGTCGATGACGCATTTACCAGCTGATGGTGGCTCATAGAGGCTGGCTGTGATTGAGAACCAACAAATTTCATACTGCCCACTTGGAGTACAAAGATGGTACCACAAGGTGTTGACTAGTTTAACGATAATGTTTCAACTTGGAAAAAACATGATCCCACGTTGGGAAACACCAAAATATTGACGGTAGTTTTGTCCACATCCCTAACAGTGAGTTGTGTGAACATCTCAAACTGTTGAGGCAATGATGAGCATCTCTTGGTACCTTCATGTTTCTTTTGGTGTCCTGTTGTCATCATTATCATGAATGATACATGTGATGACATCAGCAGATCAATGTTATAAGTTATGACAACCCCCTCGGTGTGTTTACAACGACGAGCTCTGCCAAAAACCTGCGTTATCATATTTACTAAGGGGGCTATACGGAGGCCGCACAAGCACTACTGGCGCAAGCCGGTATAAGCAATGTGATACCAGTGGCTTTCTTCAAGCTGTGCTTAGGCATTGCTGTTCGATAGTTTTGAGAGGATGGTACTCAGCAATGATCGATGATGAATGGCTATCATAATCGTGCAACTATCATGATCAGGGATAGTTGCAAGATGGAATACAATCACTTTCTGGCAACTTGCACGAATGTTCTTGCCTGCTGGTTGTTGTTCCTCTAGTCTACTCCTTGGAAAATCATCTTTGACCGCTGTTTGCCATTGATAACTAACAACCAGGAACTTTATTCCTTGGGCTCCATGAATTTCCACGTACCCAAAGTTCACCTCCAACACTTACATCATATTACATCATAGGATTCATAGATGATCATAGTCATCCTTAACCATCGCCCATCACAGATCGCCCCCGTTGGTGTCAGCCATGGTCCCATGGCGTCCACCGCGGGACTGGCGGCCTTCTTGGAGTTGGCTCGGCTGGATGAGAAGTTGCCCGAGGCGTGGCGGCTGAGATGTGCAGATCAGGCGCCTTTCAAGTGAACTGTGGAATTTAGTTCACCTGGATCTATAACATAAAGCTACTAAATGAACTACTAAACTACTAAATAACTACTAAGTAAACTAAATAACTGTGGATCTATAACAAGTAGTGGATCTATAACAATTGAAATTTGGATGTATAACAATTATAGCAGTGGAATTTATATCAATAGTGGATCTATAACATAGCTACTGCCATAAAATGGCAGTTATTTAGTAGTGGATGTTATTTGATCCACACTTATCTAGTAGTGGATGTTTATGACTATAGCTACTGCCATAAAATGGTAGTTATTTAGTAGTGGATCTATAACATAAAACTACTAGATGAACTACTAAATAACTACTAAATAACTACTAAATACTAGTAAATAACTACCATTTAGTAGTGGATCTATAACATAGCTATGGCACTTAACCATGAAACATAGCTATAATAGATCAATTTAGTTCACTGTTCCAATTATAATCTATCACATAGTTACTTAGTAGTGGATGTTATTTGATCCACACTAGTTATAGTATCTAGTAGTGGATGTTTATAACTATAGCTACTGCCATAAAATGGTAGTTATTTAGTAGTGGATCTATAACATGGCTATGGGTCAATGTTAACCATCAAAACTGGTGGGTTAATAACCAACCATTTTATATGCAAAACAATGGGTAATGATGGGGAACTAGGGGTACAGGGTTTTGACTCACACTGCCATAAAATGGTAGTTATTTAGTAGTGGATGTTGATCAGGATGTGAAATTTGGAAGTATAACATAACTAAAGAACTGTGAAATTTGGATCTCTGTAGTCAGTAGTTGATCAGTGTTGATCACCTGTGCAGTGATTATTGAAAATGTCTGAAATTGTGTTGTTGATCTCTGATAAAGAACTTGCTGTGAAAATAAGATGTATAGCCAGAGTGTTTCT
Source organism: Symbiodinium kawagutii (assembly GCA_009767595.1). NCBI lineage: Eukaryota > Dinophyceae > Suessiales > Symbiodiniaceae > Symbiodinium > Symbiodinium kawagutii. The sequence goes on along the minus strand of VSDK01026424.1, from coordinate 259,396 downwards.
GTCCGGACACCTTCGTAGAAGACTAAGAGCCGTTGGTTCATTTTTCTTGTCCGGTGTACAGTCTTGCGAATGAATGTTTTTTTGCTTGTTCTGCGATTGGTTTGAACTACACATTATCGCTGTTTTTTGATATGTTTGATGTTCTTGTATAAAGCGTCAATATTGAGTTCGATTATATTTTACACCCTGTCAGTCTTAGTTGCACACATATCAATGTCTATTCTCAGTCCGCTTTATAATTGTGTTTGTTTGTGATATTGTACTTCATGATTGCCCACAACAATGAATAGCAAGCATAATGCTGCACTGGAACACAAGTTATAGTTCAACTAACCAGATAGTACATTGGTTTACATTAGTTCTAGTACTAGTTCTAGTACTGTACATATGTTCCATTTATGTCATACATGTTCCTGTACATTGTTTGTACATAGTTCAACTGAATGTTCCGCTGTACATAAGTTCTTGGTTGTTTTTTTCAAGTGATATTCAGCGACATAGCAGCGTCGCGGTGTCCGCTACGATGATTCTTGATAGAGGATTATGCCATGTGCTTGTTTGTTAGAACCCAGCTTGGTGCATAAGTGATTGATGAATCATCTCATTAATTTCTGACTTTGATAATGGTAGAGTACCATTCGTCATTCCCGTTCCCTCTCAATGGGATGTCGCTATCTCAACCTGTCGATTGGTGATTGTTGATTAGATGATCAGTCAACAAGTAATCACTAGGTCAATTTCAATATCTCCAAAACTAGCTGGTCTGATTACTTGTGGGAGACATTGAAATCACTAAGAAAATCATCACAAACTTAATGTCTGCGAGACTCAGCCTCCAGGAAACTAACATAGACCCTACCAGAAGGGTCTCCCAATAGGAAACTGATCTTTGAATCCCTATTTGGGAGGGTCTATGTTAGTTTCCAGGAGTGTACTGCAAAATGTATCGATGTCCGTGGCTTCTGATTGCATCCCTTGGTGCGATTCCCATCCCATCGACACCGCCGCTGGGAGGCCTTGGAATTCTGTCAAGAGATCGGTGCCATTGAGGCTAGCGACGGGCAAGCATCGTTGCAGTGGAGAGGCAGCTGACAGGTGGATAAATGGCCTACATGATTAAGAACCGTGGTCAGCTAAGCAGGTGTAGCAGGTGCTAATGATTTGCAACACTATTGATTATCAATTACGTAATAGTTGTTGCAACTAGTTACCCTAAATCTATCCTTATGATGGAATAATGGGTATACGACTATTAGTGGATACAAAGCCAACTAAGAGGTGTATAGAAGACACTAATAAAATCTGGATGAATGGTTCTAACTTATCTATAGAATCAACTGGGCATTTCTCAAAACAGGGTACCCCTAAATCAGAGAGCGACATCCTTGATGAACCCATTTGTCGCAACAAACCAATCAAAACAGGGTACCCCCCATCAATGGCTATAAATCAGTAAATCGTCCTTTATTGACCATTTGTGATAGTAAACCAACATAAACCAACCATTTTTTTGGGGGTTCCAACCGTTTTGAGGAGCCCCTTCACCTGAATCAAAACTGGAGTCGGCGTGGCCTGGGGTCGATCATTTTAGCACCCCCGCCAATGGAACTTGGGGAGGCACCATGGATGGACAAAGAACCCATGAGATCCTTGTGAAACTTGGTGTGGTGTCCCAAATTAGAGGCACTAGTGGGGGGGTGATGGCAAGAGAACTTGCCAAAAAGGGGTTATGTAGGCCATTGATAGCATTTAAGAGCCCATGACTATGAATTTTCAACCAGTGTCAATCATAAGTGATAATCAACCATCACAGCAATCATCAGCCATCATTGGCAATCATCAGGAATCATCAGTAATCATCAGCAACTATCACCAAGCATCATTATATAGCCTTTACTAACCGCTGGCCATCATCAACCATCACTAGCCATCATGAGCCATCATGAGCCAATGCATTATCAACAATGACTACTAGCATTTACGAAACATGATCAATGATCATCATCCATGGACATGGTTTGATCACCACACATCACTCCGTACGACTCTGCATTATTGCAGTGACTATCATCAATGATCACCACCCATCACTCCGTACGACTCTGCATTATTGCAGTGACTATCATCAATGATCACCACCCATCACTCCGTACGACTCTGCATTATTGCAGTGACTATCATCAATGATCATCACCCATCACTACGTATCATTAACATTCATTCACATTCATTAACATTCATTAAGCCCATGACTATCAATTAGCCATCACGGTGATGATGATGATGATGATGATGATGATGATGATGATGATGATGATGATGCTTGGGTAGTCAATTGACAATTATAAACTATGAATTCACGGTGCTTTTAGCCCATCATCAACTAGGCATCATTGACCGCTATTAATCAACTAAATAACTAATACTAACCACTACTAACATCTTCTATCATTAAGTGTGATTATCAACCACTATTAATGAACATGTGTTTGCATTTACTATTAACCACCGTTCCCCATTTGTTAACCACTATTAACCATGATTAACCACTACTAGTCATACTTAACCACTACTAACATCTACCAACCACTATCAACCACTACTTAACCACTATAAATCACCACTATCAACCACTAGTTAACCACTTTTAACCATCATTAACCACTATTAACCACTATTAACCACTATAATCCCCTAGGTAAACTCATCATTAACCACTATAAACCACTACTTAACCACAGCTACCTTCCTGCGGCTCAGCGCCGCACGTCCCCGTCAGGTCCGGGAAGTCCTGGAGGATCCCGAGCTCTGCCAGGAGCTGGCGCAGCATCTGCAGCTGAGACTGGGACGCAGCGCACGGGGCGCACCTTGCACCGCGCCCGGGTCCGGACAGTGACGACGGTGCGCTGCCCATGGAATTTCGCAGCTGCTGAGTTGGTGGTTTCTATAGGAGATTAGAAATGGTGCAATTTAGATGTAAGATTCATTATAATGAAACCATTTAGGTGCAATTAAGAAATGGTTTCAGGTTTCTTAAATGGTTTAATTATAGTGGATATTATATTCATAGGTGAAATATGTTGATCATATTTTGTATAATCTGAGTTGGTGGTTTCTATCCTCGAAATATGGCTGAAATGGCTCAATAATGGTGAATAGTTGACCATGGCTTACTCACCACAAATAATGGGAAAGGATAGACTTTTTGATTACTAGTGGTTAATAATAGGGGATGATTAACTACAATACGGGTAAATAGTGGTTAAACAGCTAGTCAATATGGTGGTTTTCACCACAATATGGCTTGGGCAAAATATGGTTTTATGGGGGATTATAGTGGTTTATCATAGGGGATAATCACCAACAAACTGATGGTTAAACAATTAGTATATGGTGCTTTCTTACAATAGGAACCCCCCATAAGTAGTTGGTTTACTATTGCAAGTGCTTTATAAACTGGATGATTTGGAGATTCGAGAAACCACCCGTTGTTTACATAGTTGAGTTTGTTTGTTTGTTTAATTTGTTTCGTTGTTCGGTTGTTTCCGGAGCCATTCTTGATGCGGTTGCTGTTGTTCGATGGCAATGCATGTCAATGATATCATGTTTGTTGAGAAAAACTCCGTCCTGTTGTTTCGTTGGGGTGTGACCACGAGGAGGATCTTAGGAGCATCTTCCAACACGAACTGCGGTATTGTTTCCTCATCATACTCAAGGAGGCCCGATTCATATGCTGGCATCTCTTGGTCAGACCTTGGAAGGCATTCGTATCAGATGCCGAAGGAGCTGAACCCTTGGCTGCGAGGTTTGCCAAGGCCAGGCAACCCAAAGTGTTCAAACTCTAAGCGGTAAACATGAATGCACCATGAGGTGGTACGTTTTTTCCGCGCGGCAATACCAAGACCTGATGCATACTTTTTCACACTGTGTGGCATGAAATCCAGAATGATTCCGGTTTGTTCGAATTTCGTGATCTTCTTGAATGCCTTGTGATAGTATACCCCTGCAATACTATAACAAACAAATTGCATATAGTAGTATTTATTTCTTTCAGATTTTTGTTGTTTCCCATTGACCACGAAAACGGTACGCTTCCGTCACTCAAAGCTGTCATTCGCTTCGGCACCCACTCATCAACACGTGCTCTCAAGAATGCTTTTTGTTCTGACACAAGGATTGACAAGCTCATCACCTTACCGATTCCCGGATATTCAAGTAACAGCAATGACGGTGAGCATGGAGGTCTGGCTCCGGCCATCAAGAATTCCCCGAAGCTTGCAAGTTTGCTGGTCCAAGAGCAGGTGCTACGGAGGAAGTCTTTCGTACCGCAGCGCTTTGGCACTTTGACCGACGTTGCACATCACCTAGTGCTGAACATCAAACCAATTTTCCAGACGCTCCTGAAACTGAACGATCAAGGATCTAGCCTCATCCAGCTTTCAACCACTCAAAGAGGTTCGTGCGCTTTCAACCAAACCTCACTCAGCTGAAGTTTTCCAACCTGCTCGATGATTTTTACTCGTGATGCTCGAATGTGATGGAAATTGCAGACAAATCTGGTTGACAATGGTTTATTATGTTTCAACACAGGGGAGGAAAGAAGACAACAGTCAGGACTCTGTAAATCATGAAGGTCTTATGGCCATATGTCCCCTACTACTGTCGATTGATATCCCCTATGATTCGCCATTAATCGGCCAGATAAACCATAGGTTGGTTGGTTAAAGCCTCGTGGCCATGGATACCAACCAAGCAACGATCGGGTTTTAGTGCCAATCTTAGCAGCTGGATGGTTTTGTTCAGGGCATGAACAGCCGTTTAGGTAGAGGCTGAACCACAGCCATATTGTGGATGCATCATGGTGTACAACCTGGTGGTACCTCGAGCACCTAGCTGGAAAGCGGGAAACTGTCTGGAAAAAACATACTATGGCTGTGGGTCAAAACTTTGTAGCACTGGTGTACCGTCATTAACCAGCAAGTATTCCAACAATTCTTGTTGGTGAAATTATCATGATGGGTTGGTGAAGGATCCAACTGGTAATATGCCAAAGCCGAAATTCTTCGAAGGTAGAAAGGTTGGTGGACTATCAAGCTACCATAGAAAGCACATCTGATTGGTTGGTGCACTTATCCTCCATTTCTACGCTGCAGCCGCCATCACCGCAGCGGTCCCCAGGGGTGCCAGCAGTGCCCTTAGGAAGCCACTGGAGCTGAAACGCTTCAAGGCCCTGGCTGCCGAGGCGCGTGGAATCTGGTGAAGCAATAAGTAGCCTGGGAAGTTCATCGTGATTTATGTGGGTTTATGTGGGGAATTTATATGGAATTTATATGGAATTTATATGGATTGATATGGGCTCATATGGGTTTTTATAAAATCTATAGGGATTGATATGGGCTCATATGGGTTTATATGGGTTTAATGACCGTGATTGACCATTCTGAACTGACCATGATTATCCAATACCAATGAGTAAGCCATATTTTTTGTTGACCAGGATTAATCATCAACAATAAACTGGAGTTTACCAATAACAAATCATGAGTAAGCATGATTCATCATACCTAGCCATTTCACCATTCACCCTGGTGGGGTTGATTTTCATGAATTAATAAACCGGATGATCCAATCGCATGTGATGTTTGATTGTATCCACGTAAACCATGAACATCCATCAACCATCATGGCGAGGAGCCAGCTCTCAGAATTGGTAGTTGATCATTAACCATTGAACCCTTACCAGAAACTATGGTGGTTCATTGATCATGGTAAAGCGGTAGTGGTGGTTGATTGATCAATGCTTAACCATTAGCTATGATTTTGACTTTGAGGCGGACTGCGTTCGCTGCTTTGCCGAGCATCAGCCTAAAGCATATACTCAACAACAAATTGGCCAATGATGCAACAAACGAGTGGTGAGCGGACCCAACACAACATTGAGACACATCAACACGACAACCATTAACTATGATTGATGGGGCGTGTCCATAAATGATGTACCTCGTAGCTGATTGGTTACCCGTCACGATCATAGCTTGGGATCGCAACCAGGGTACCACTATGTCTATGGACCTGTGACCACCACAATTTCAGCAGCCTGATGGTTGGCAACTCTCACTGGAAAAGCCCAAGGAAAACAAACGTTCCCAGATTTCGCTTGGTCAGCGGGCAGCGGTAGAACATATGTGGTGGTTTCCCAAAATTGGAGACCCCAAAAATGGGTGGTTTGTGACGGTAGATGGTTAATATTGGATGAGTGGGGGAGGTCCCTATTTTGAGAAGCACCCCTATGGACCAATAAGAAAAAATGCTATTCATTTGTTCATGGTGAATTAACTATTAGGACCTGATACCAGGATACATTGACACATAAACCGATATCGCGATAGAACCATTAACCAAATGAATGACATTTGAGTAAATATCCTAGCACCGATACCAATAATATTATCCAATAACAGATACAAACCGATATAAACCAAGAGAACCGTTCGAGCAACCAAAAGTCTAGGATCATTAAATAGCTGGTTGACACATTGATTCACCTCACAGATGTTGCACAGGTTGCCGCGGATGTTTCATTTGACTTGATCGATCCGGAGCCAAAAAAAGAGGCGGAGCTGCAGTTGGTAAGCGCATGATGACAATTGATTTCGTCAATGGAGATTGATTAGTCTTTGGTAAATCGATGGTGATTCTTGATGATGGTGAGTGGTTGGTGATGGTTAGTGATGGTTCGTGATGGTTTGTGATGGTTGGTGATGGTTTGTGACGGTTCAGTATGAGGGTTTAAAGCGGTCAATGATGGCAAATCATGGTTTCTTTAAATAGGAAACCCAAAAAATGATTGGTTTATTGCTATAAATGGTTGATAAACTGGATGATTGAAGGGTACCCGTATTTAAATTGACCATTACTGTAAATGATTTCTATTGGACGATTAAAGAATCCACCTGAAGTTTTTCCTCCATGGGTGCTGAAACCACCACTTCAACCAAGAAGTCTACATGGTGCACGGCGGCCTTTTTCTGCAGGACTGTGTGACCTTAGATGCTATTCCTATTGGACTGTATTAGTTCACGAAGAATGGTATGGTCTCTTGGAGCCTTCGGTGCAGCACTCCATGGTACTCGATCAATGCGCCGCCCTCGTAGTCACCATGTGAGAAGCTGACGAGTTCAAAACTGAAGCCATGAAGAGGGAAGGATAGCGAAGCCATGCGCTTGGCCGGAAGCTGACTGATCAAAAGTTGTGGTGATAGAATATTGCTTGATTTGTTTTTTCTCTACAATGCCTCGTTGACAATGGGCAAGAATGGTTTAAAATAGTTTGTAGTGATTGATGAACGTTGATGCTTACGATTCATTTTGTTTAATTATCTAGGAACGTTTATTTGCTAGCAATATGCTGGTTTCTCAAAATGTCCCCCACTTTATGTTAAACATTTATAGCAGTAAACCCCTTATATAGCTTGATAATGGTCATTGGATTCTGGTTAGTTACTGCACCTCCCAGCTTGAACTGCTGGTCAGGGGGTTGGTTCGAGGCCCATCGTCAGGTTTGTCCCACTTTCTATGTGACTTTGAGCAAGTACTCCCTGGCAAAGTAACCTGGAACTGGAAAACCCATCACTGAAAAAAGTCTGTTCACCTGTAAAAAATTGTGATTGTTGGCTTCCAGGTTGATTTATGAGAGACTAAGCACATGATCTTTGAAGCTAGCAGTGCCAAGCCAAATGTGGTCCACCCAGTGTGTTGCCGTTGCGATTGGGTTTGCTTCCGTTGATCAAGTTGGTGGGTCATCAGTTAGCTTTGCCCTAACATGTTTAAGCGACACATACGGAGAACGGCAACCTAAACTGGTACAGAGGATAACAAGGTGCCATGTAGGTACATCAACGGCAACATGAGGCGCTATACATGTGCCACTTAGGTATATAGAGGGTCAAACAAGCTACGTCATAATGCGCCAAGTAATTAGGTATATAGCTGTTTCTCAAAATAGGCAGTTTATTGCCTATTTAAAGGCAATAAACCAACTATCTTTTAGGTCCCCTATTCTGAGAAACCACCTTATCCAGACAATGACTTGGTTGATCATTGACCAAGTGGCAACTGACGACCTGTCCGCGTGGCCGTTTTTACAGACAGCCAAACCCAGCTGGACCCGGGAGCAGGGCCCCTTCCACCATGGCTAGTCATCAACCATCAACTCATCAACAACAAAATCATCAACTTATCATCAACTTATCATCAACTTATCATCAACTTATCATCAAATTATCATCAAATTATCATCAAATTATCATCAAATTATCATCAACTTATCAACAACTTACATCAACTTATCATCAAATTATCATCAACTTATCATCAACTTATCATCAAATTATCATCAACTTATCATCAACTTATCATCAACTTATCATCAACTTATCATCAACTTATCATCAAATTATCATCAACTTATCATCAACTTATCATCAACTTATCATCAAATTATCATCAACTTATCATCAACTTATCATCAAATTATCATCAACTTATCATCAACTTATCATCAAATTATCATCAACTTATCATCAACTTATCATCAAATTATCATCAACTTATCATCAACTTATCATCAAATTATCATCAAATTATCATCAACTTATCATCAACTTATCATCAAATTATCATCAACTTATCATCAACTTATCATCAACTTATCATCAAATTATCATCAACTTATCATCAACTTATCATCAACTTATCATCAACTTATCATCAACTTATCATCAACTTATCATCAACTTATCATCAAATTATCATCAAATTATCATCAACTTATCATCAACTTATCATCAACTTATCATCAACTTATCATCAAATTATCATCAACTTATCATCAACTTATCATCAACTTATCATCAACTTATCATCAACTTATCATCAACTTATCATCAACTTATCATCAACTTATCATCAACTTATCATCAAATTATCATCAAATTATCATCAAATTATCATCAAATTATCATCAACTTATCAACAACTTATCATCAACCTTTCTGGGTAAGCATGTTTTAAGAAGTATGGTTCATGATTAGGCCTTCTTGATTGTGTGATTAACGATCATTCGCCAGCTTCGAGAAAGCATGAACACCATCAGCTTACCACCATGATTTGCCACACCATGCCCATTCACCTAGCCATTTTTCACAGCGGAACGCACCAGCGCGAAATTCGCTGCGCCTGGGGTAGTCTGCGCGCGAGCCCTGGTACTTCAAGGGGAGTGGCACACGGGCCGAGTGGCCCGAGGAGTGGCCGAAGCAAATGGTAGGTTAATTGTGGTTACTTAATGGTTATTCATGATTAATGATGGTTTATGATGGCTAATTCAATGTTTCATGTGTAATGATATTTATCATTTGCTTCGGACACTAGCTCTTGATAATGAGGAAGCATTGTGTATCATTGCTAAATGTCATTGTCAACCATCAGCAGCCATCATTCACCAAAGTTATTCTCTATTATGTTCAACTTTTATCACCCATGATCATCAATCATTGTCAACCATGAGTATCTGACAAGAATGATCGGTCACCCCTATAAAGCATGATTAGCGAGCACTACTATCCACCATGAGTCTGCAACATTAATCATAATTAAGTATAGTTGAACCATCATTCAATCATCAAATGCCCATCGCCGATCAACCATCAATTTAACCATTGTTTAACATATCAAATCCATAGATTCACCTTCTACAGTTTACCCATCCATCAACCAGCTATTAACTATCAATTTTCGATCACAAAGCTGGTTGATTAACCGTCAGTTATTAACCAACCAGCTATTATCCATCAACCAGCTATTCACCAGCTATTAACCTGGTGGATCATTTAAGCATCATTGTCCACCACAAAACCAGCCATCAATTCACCACGGCAGATGCAGGCGCAGGCGCATTTCGAGCCACGAGCTCAATCCCTCGAGGCGCGTTTCAAGCCACGGGCTCCACGGCGGCGGATGATGGTCGATGATGTGTGATGCTTCATTTGGTTGTTTCTTAATATAGGGAACCCCAGAAATGGTTGGTTTATCACAAAAAAATGCTTAAAAGGATGATTTGGGGGTACCCCTATTTTGAGAACCACCATTTATGTTAATGATGGTCTGGTTGATGGTTTTGAACATTTTTCATTTTCCCTCGTAATCACTAACAACTGATTGGTTGACTAATATTTTTCATAGGGGTTGAAACCACCAACCAGTGGTTGATAAAGCTTGAATTGACTGTAAGCAATGGTCAATAGATGGGCATTTGATGGTGAATGATGGTCAAGGTTAGATATCCAGGGATTCATGATGCTTCTACTCGATAGATTGCTCATGATAGACTATGATGAATTGTGGCTTGTAATGATGGTCACTGGGGTTAATTGCTGGTTATACAACAACTAATGATGCTAGTGACGGTTCCTACCTATTCTGTCTGTCGTTGGGGATATCAACATCCGCACTGGCTGCCAGAGCCACTACTGGATGGCGAAGGTTGACCCCAGATGAAGCGGCCAAATTCCATAGGTTTATAGTGGTAACGGTTATCGCCATTGGTTTGTAAGGGGATAATCACCAACAATAGTGGTCAATTCCATAGGTGCATTGCTTGGGTGGGTAGCGTTTCAACCGAAAATCAGTTGGCGAACTTAGGGGATACCCCCTATGAATGAACCAGGGGTTAGCTTCATCAAGGATTGGCACCACTCAATCAGATTATAGATATATATATATATATACCTTCAAGAAGCACCTTCTGAGTGAGGCTGCAAGCAGGTACCAACTGCTGAAAATACAAGTAGAAAGACAAACCAATGCAAGAATCAACCTCAGGTTAGCACCTCAGCTTGCAAATCAATACAAGTAAATAATCTGCAAGCCTCAAAAAGGGAGCAAAGTCCAATGAATATACATACATATCATTTGCAGTTCCTTGAAGTGTTATATAATTTGATATGTGGGTTTGCAATGTGAAAGTGCCAAAGGGTCATCACCTTGCGGTTGTTAAAACAATGAATACTGCAATGTGCGTTAGCCGCGAAAACAACTTTGGTGAAAGTGGTGGGATCAATTCCAATATGAGCCAAATGAGAGTACGAGAGTATCAACGTCAAGTTATTGAATAGATATGTTACCAAACGAACAAGCAATCGAAGCCACATAAATAGTTTGGCACAAAATGAACCCCCTATTCGATATCATTATAAAACTATGTTCCCAAAGCAATCAGAAACATATGGCTGTGGGTCAAAACCCTGTACCCCTGGTTCCCCTATCATTAACCATTGTTTTCCCTATTGTTGTTGGTGGAAATCCCCAATTATTGGTTGATTATTTTTGACCCATAGCCATATGGACGTTTCTCAAAATAGGGGATCCCCACAATTATTCATGATGGAAAATAAACCATCCATGTTTGGGTCCCCAAACTGGCTAGGTTGAAACCACCATATGAGGAACCTGGCCATCTCAAGTGGCACCTGGCTCGTTCCTGGCCATTTCCTTGGCTGTGAAAACATCTTATGACCAGTCACTAATCTGGCTGTTGGGATGTTTATCTCCCCTTTTTTTGGATGGTTGGTATTGAGCCATTCTCATTGAAGTTTTGCCTGGTTCATTGTAGTTCTGAGCGAAAAATTTAAGCACTGTCAAGCATAGGTCGACTGCAATACCTCCAGGAAATCGTCCCAGGATTATTTCACCACTGTTGATCGAATAACGATCAGCCCCACAGGCAGCCTTGTGTCAGTTGAACGAAGCCACTTCTGAACCTTCGCATATTCAAGTGGTTGTTTAGTTGCTTGATAAACACGGCTAATCATAGTTATATACACTTATAGCTAATGAATGATTGAGAAGCTGGTTGATAAACAAACTCAAGTGATGGTTTCTCAAGTGATAGGGGGTACCTCTAAATCATCCTTTCCACACCATTTATAGATAGTAATAAACCAACCATTATCTTTGCGGGTCCCCAAATCGCTAATAACAAGTTCAATTGAACCAACCAAAGAGTAATGGATTTATTTAACACTTTTTTCGGCTTTATACCAAATGTTGACAGCAAATGGTAGTTTAAACTATGAAACCCCCAAGTAGTTGAAACCAACCACGGGCGATCAACTCATCCACTGACTGACTCGCAACCGTTGCGTTGCTCAAAGCCAAGCCCGAGAACAGCCCCAAAGGGGCTGCCCGGCTGGCGTGGTTGCTTGGAAGGTCCACCAAAAACCAGCAGCGCTGGGGCCGCCATCCAAGTGCTTGGTGCTTTCTTATGAATCAGATATTCAATGATTAATAATGATTAATGAATGATTAGTGAACCATGAATGATTAATCATTAAGAGTGATAATGAGTTTCAATGATTAATGAACCATGAATGATTAATAGTGGTGAGTGATTACTAATGATTACTCCTGATTACTCACGACTCTCAAATCTCATACGTCACTTTCTTATGGATACCAATTGCTCATCATTATTAATTAAGTATGATGATCCATTACTATTCGCAATCATTGACCCTTCTCACATCATTACGCCCCCCGGGCTTGGTTCTCATCACACGGCGCCGTTGCCATGGGAAATGCTGCGCCATCCAAATGCTGCAAATGTGAAGAGGACGGGGGGGCCGCACAGGTGGGAACCGGACCGTTCGGGCGTCCCTG